>JAFMSR010000010.1:18645056-19047556 GCA_022818135.1 Saxidomus purpurata | reverse complement strand
AAAAATGCTCATCTTTCCAATTTTATTTGTAAGAGATACTATTTATCTAACAACAAATTGTAGACTATTCCATATCTAGATGGCTGCAAATTGAAATTTACTTTGGTCAGTAAATAATATTCTACTGATATTTCCGAGCTAAAGCCTGGTACTGATAAGTCTTGGTTATAGCTACATCCTCTCTCTTTGGGGCCTATGCAGAAGATGAAAGTCAGATTATATAACTTTTGACTGAATTTATTTAGTTATGTGTAATCTTACCTCAGTAATCATTGATTCATTTGAAACGACAAGAAAGTTTTGACAGATAGACTAATATGCATTTAGTTTTAACAGTTTAAAGCCTTTATGATAGAAATGTTTTCAATTTACTATCAAAATGTTTTGAATCGTCGAGTGTACTGTCATCTGAAGCTCTTGTTCATTTAATCATGTTAAAGAAACTTTATCACAAAATACTATTTACTATGTACAAACTCAGTATAAATAATTGGTTGTAGAGTGAAAGGCTTCAAGACTACATCAAATTACAGCATATTGTTTTGCTTCATTTTTATAAATTAAAAAATTAACAGTTACTTTTTCTTGGTTTGTCTGAAGGAACAAGACAATCTTTCAAGTAAATAGCAATTATCAAATGAAAATCTAAAACACAATCACAAAGTATGTCAGATTTGAGAAGACTAATTAAAGTCGGAAGAATAGTTGCTGGCAAAGTGTGTGATGTACATGTATGATGTCATAACGTTTAATGAAGTCATGAATTGTGTCATCAACATAGTTGCAAATAGTTGGTGTTTCAGTTAGCTACTGTTCAGGTTATTTTTGCGAGACTTTCAAATGTAACCATACAAAGAAGCAACAATTTACAAAATTGTTTGGTTGTGCTTCAAAGTCATTCCTTTTCTTATGAACATTACAAGATGATTTAATTTTGGGAATGTCTATTGATGTAAGATGTCTCAACACCTCATTTTGAAAAAATTCATTATGCCTGTATTAGATTTTTTTAACCTGTAAGAGTCTAAGCTAGATATAACTGATAGCTAAATATAATATTTTTACTATCACAACATTGCAATGTTAGCTACTTATCAAACACTGAAAATCAAATGGGAGCATTATTGTGAAATATGTATAGGTAAATGGATTTACCTGCTGATGATTTGGTATGTACAAAAAAAGTGACACATAGGAAAAAATCAGACAATTCCCTAGACTGTACACAAAGAGAACAACAAGGAAAGAATTGATGTGAGGCATTAAAGGTGCTGCAAAGAATTCATGTTTTTGTTTATCTTTTGGTATCAGGTTATGTATTTTAATGAGTCATTTAGATAACCCTTAAACCTACATTAAATGGTGTGTTTTTATGAAAAGTACATGAAAGTGCTTCATGCAACAGTTACATTACTTCAGGGTTGCTCTGTGGTACAGTGGTTAACGATCTAGACTACCAATCTGAAGGCCTCAGTTAGAATCCTAGCCTAGACACTGGAAATTTCAGACTTGCTTTTCAGTATTTTTCACCTATATCAAGATCAACTGGTTAGAAACACAGAGATTATTGAGTGTATAGGTATTATACACCAGGCATGTAAAGAAACAAGGGTCTTTTTAGCCTGGGTGAGCCTGGGTCTTTTTCGCCAGGGTGAGCTTTTCTAATGGATGATTGTCTGTCGTCTGTCAACATTTTGATTCAAATGACATCTCTTCTGAAACCACGAGGCCAATGTTGATGGCACTATGTAGGGATGTTCCTTGCATGAAGCTCTATTAAAATTGTTCAAAGAATTCCATTCCATGCAGAACTCTGGTTGCTATGGCAACAAATAGAAAAAACTTTAAAAATCTTCTACTCTGAAACCACAAGGCCTAGAGCTTAGATATTTGGCATGTAGCATTGTCTAGTGAACCTCTACCAAGAATGTTTAAATAATGACCTCCAGGTCAAAATTGACCCCACAAGGGGGGGTCACTTAGTTTTACATTGGCTTATATAGGAAAATCTTTAAAAATCTTCTTCTCTGAAACAGCAAGGCCTAGAGCTTAGATATTTGGCATGCAGCATTTGCTAGTGGACCTCTACCAAGATTGTTCAAATTATGCCCTTGGGGTCAAAATTGACCCAGCCCTTTGGGTCACTTCATAGTTTTACATTCACAAATATAGGAAAAACTTTAAAAATCTTCTTCTCTGAAACCACAAGGCCTAGAGCTTAGATATTTGGCATGTAGTATTGGCTAGTAGACCTCTACCAAGATTGTTCAAGTTATGCCCTTGGGGTCAAAATTGACCCCGCACGGGGGTCACTTAGTTTTACATAGGCAACTATAGGAAAATCTTTAAAAAATCTTCTTCTCTGAAACCACAAGGCCTAGAGCTTAGATATTTGGCATTGTCTAGTGGACCTCTACTAAGATTGTTCAAATTATGATCTCCAGGTCAAATTTGACCCCGCACAGTGGATTACTTGGTTTTACAAAGGTTTATATAGGAAAAACTTTAAAAATCTTCTTCTCTGAAACAGCAAGGCCTAGAGCTTAGATATTTAGCATGTAGCATTTGCTAGTGGACCTCTACCAAGATTGTTCAAATTATGACCCCCAGGTCAAAATTGACCCCGCAGGGGGAGTCACTGGGTTTTATATCAGCTTATATAGGAAAAACTTTAAAAATCTTCTTCTCTGAAACCACAAGGCCTAGAGCTTAGATATTTGGCGTGTAGCATTGTGTAGTGGACCTCTACCAAGATTGTTCAAATTATGACTCCCGGGTTACTTGTTTTACAAAGACGTTTATAGGAAAACCTATTTGGTATATAACATTGTCTAGTGATCTGGACCACCAGGCAAGTGGACTTGTACCAAGGTGAGTGATAGAGCCATCTTGGCCCTCTTGTTGTAGGGTCTAGTACCTGCAATCCATTGTATCTGTATCAGACTCTTCAGCTTGCCCCCAAGTCTAGGCAGTTCCACCCTTTGAAAAATACAAAGTATGGCCGGTACTATAAACAATAAGATCAAAAAATACATGTTCTTCAGTTCTTTGCAACATTGTAGACATATTCTAGTAAATTGTTCTTGATTTGACAGCTAGGTACTACCATGATATTTTGGCAGTTTGTGGGTGTCATTGAGAAATCTAGTGGTGTCTTTGGGTAAAAGGTTGGCTCGGAAGTTTCAGTTTTGAAATCAATGCAATATCTTTTTTGTTATTGTAATTTTACGCTTTTCAAAACATATGTTGTTATTTTTAGCTCGACTTTTCGAAGAAAAGGGTAGCTATCCTACTCGCCCTGGCGTCGGCGTTGGTGTCACACCTTGGTTAAGTTTTTCGTACCACCCCACTTTATTTCAAAACTATTACAGGTATGGCTTTGAAACTTACCATACGTGTTTACCATCATAACCTCCATCTACAGACAAGAGTACATAACTCTGTCAAGGTTTTTGACAGAATTATGGCCCTTTTTTTACTTAGAAAGTGTATTGAGCTTGGTTAAGTTTTTCGTACCACCTCACTTTATTTCAAAACCATTAGTGGTGTTGCTTTGAAACTAATCATACTTGTTTACCATCATGACCTACATCAGCAGACAAGAGTACATAACTCTGTCAAGGTTTTTGACAGAATTATGCCCCTTTTTTACTTAGAAAAAACATTGAATATGGGTAAAATCCACTTACTGTCTTAACCCTTTGAGATATTGCTTTGAAACTTTGAATGCTTGCTTAAATCATTACCCCCATCTGTAGGCAAGAGAAGGTAACTCTGTCAGGGATTTGTTTTGAAAATTAAGGCCCTTTATTGACTTAGAATCTTGGTTAAGTTTTTCGTACCAGTCCACTTTTTTACTAAACTGTTTGAGATATTAATTTGAAAGTTGGAATACTTGTTTACCATCATGATCCCCAAACATGGGCAGGAGAAGGTAATTTTGTCAAGGATTTTATTTGAATTATGGCCCTTTTTGACTTAGAAACTCAGTTAAAATTTTCATTCTTGTCCACTTGTTGACTTAACCATTTGAGATATTACTTTGAAAGTTGGAGTACTTATGTACCATCATGAGACCTATCTGTAAGCAAGAGAAAATAATTCTGTGAAAATTTTTATTGATTTGAACTTAGAAATTCCTAGTTAAAGTCTTGTGTGCCCTTAACTGTCAAAGTTTTGTTTATTGGCAAGCACTAAAAAGTCGAGCGCACTGTCCTACTGACAGCTCTTGTTGGTATAGGTATACCAGTAGTTAAAATGTTACGCAATTTGGTGCCACCTAAAACAATTCTTGATGTTTTGGTTTGAATTAACTTTGTAATATTCCAGCCATATCATGTCATCGTTAATTTTCGTTAAAAGATCTGATTCATTGTAATCATCATTAATTTTGTCAGAATATTATTATACATTAAATAAATTCCAGACTGTTCTGGCAAATATTCTGCACTAAGATAGAAAATGTTTCTGATGATAGAGGTTCATCTTATTAACTGTTCAAGCTATAAAACTGTTTAATTTGGATAATACTCCAGACAGTGCTCAAAAAGTTAGGCCTAGATATTGAAAGAATTTTCATCAGTTCACAGGCCACTCCGCAATGCTTTAATCTATTGAAGAAATTGTCATGAATTCTAGCCTTTGCTTGAAGATATTATGTTGAAATTTAGTACTATGCAATGTGGCATCTAGTTCTGTCCTTCTGTGTTGGTTTTCTTGCCATATACGGAAAATATTGGTTAATACAAATTTTTTCATGGAACTTCATAGATATGTTCATAATAGTGCTATTGAAATTTAAATTTGAGTCTTTTACCTGAACAAGGAAGTTACTTGTGTCCTAGAATAGAATGTTCATACACATAGCACATAGTTACTCATAGCAGGTGTCAGCATTGGATGTTAAAATACATCTAAATATTTTAGATGATTGAACACAACATATATTTCACTAATGCATAATGGCATTATGGAAGTGGTTCAGTCATTGAGTCTGCCCTGCATGAGGTGATGAAATGTGCCGCATACCTCATGTTTAAGAGAGGACTTGGGAGTATGATGAGTCCAGATACAACAAGAAATACACCCATTCACTGGACTCGTGTATTATCAGTGTGCAGATAGGACAACTTGTATAAAACAAGCGCAGAAAAATATAAGTTATTCAATACCAGAATGGCCTTGAACATTTTTCGGTAAAGGCTTGAACCATGGAACTATCTGTATCGAAAAAGAATTCAGTCTGGCCACAATAATATAACTTAAAATTGAAAGCTTTTCTGGTCTGGGCAAGAGCTTACTCCATCAGAGGCTCTTTCCATCATAGCACAGAATATTTGGCAGGACAGACTTGAATTTGTGTAATGTGTAATAACATACAAACAAATGATGACTACAGTCAATCAGATCATTTAAAGAAAATTGCAGATGAAATTAGTAGTCTATGAATACATCAACTTTCTCATTCTGCACATAGTCAGTTAGGGACAGCTCTTTCCCTGTAGACTACTATAAATGAATAAGTATTTCTGTACTGTTAAGTGTCAATTGCTCGGACACCTTTTAACACATCATAAGACTTACAGTAAAGCTACTAGGAATCTTGCTGAAGAAACAGAAACATCAAGAATTGTATAAGGTGGCACCGAATCGCGTAACTTGTTACCTATACCAAAATTAAGAAGATCCATTTTGAAAAGGGTAAAATTACATCAATAAAAAAGAAATTGTATGGACTTCAAAGCTGATCCTTTTGGGCCAACTATTTACCCAAAGACATTCACTAGACTGCCCAAAGACTTGGGAATACCAAAATATTGTTATGGATGTACAGTTTTTAATATTCAGATGTCAAATTAGAAACAATTTATTGAAAATATATCTACAATGTTGCAAAGAACTGGGGAACATGATTGTATGCATCTTTATTCAAAGAAGGTATCTACAATGGATAATCATTTAATTATTGCACTTCAATTCAGTGTAGGTATAAGGACACTGTGATCTAACTGCCTTATTAAAATACAAAACCTGCTACCAAAAAAAAAAAAAAATTCAAAATTCTTTGCAGCACCTTTAAATGTCATGCACCAATTCTTTTCTTTTTGTCCTCATTGTTTACACTCTAGGCATATGCCTTGATTTGTTAGCTCACCTCGCTTCGCCAGGGTGAGCTTTTCTAATTGATGATTGTCCGTCGTCCATCAATTTCTTCTTGTCCTCTTTGTTTACACTCTAGGCATATGACTTGATTTGTTAGCTCGCCTGGCTTCACCAGGGTGAGCTTTTCTAATTGATGATTGTCCGTCGTCTGTCAACATTTTGATGTTGACATCTCTGAAACCACTAAGCCAATGTAAATAAAACTATGCAGGAATGTTCCTTGCATTAAGTCCTACCAAAAGTGTTTAAAGAATTCCATTCCATGCAGAACTCTGGTTGCTATGGCAACAAATAGGAAAAACTTTAAAAATCTTCTTCTCTGAAACCACAAGGTCTAGAGCTTAGATATTTGGCATGTATCATTGGCTAGTAGACCTCTAACAAGGTTGTTCAAATTATGACCCCCGGATCAAAATTGACCTTGCACGGGCGGTCACTTAGTTTTACAGAGGCTTATACAGGAAAAACTTTAAAAATCTTCTTCTCTGAAACCACAAGGCCTAGAGCTTAGATATTTGGCATGTAGCATTGGCTGGTGGACCTCTACCAAGATTGTTCAAATTATGACTCCCGTAATAAAATTGACCCAGCCCAGGGGTCACTTAGTTTTGCATGGGCTTATATAAGAAAAACTTTAAAAATCTTCTCTAAAACCACAAGGCCCAGAGCTTACATATTTGACATGTAGCAATGCCTAGTAGACCTCTTCAAAGTCTGTTCAAATTATGGCCCTGGGGTCAAAATTGATCTTGCCCCAGGGGGGGGGGGGTACTTGTTTTACAAAGATGTATATATGAAAACCTATTTTGTATATATACATTGTCTAGCAATCTTCCACCAGGCGAGTGGACTTGTACCAAGGTAAGTGATATAGAGCCATCTTGGCCCTCTTGTTTTAAAATATCAGTTGAATTGTTAAGGATGTGAAAGGTTTATTTTAAGGTTTATAGAAGTCATTCATATTTAGGGAACACTTCACTTGAGGTAGGAATTTGACCTTAATTATGCTAAGAAAACTTCTGTAATGGTTTCATGTTCATTAAAATTGTCAATGTACAAAATGCTGAAATAATGTTAACTGTAAGAGGGCAACACTTAAGCCTAGTACAATTAGTGGAGACCATTATGGACATAATACCACCAAAATATTTAAAAAAAATATTTTGTACATATTCAGATGTCAAATCAGAAACATTTTATTAGAAAAACATCTACAATTTTGCAAAGAACTGGAGTAAAGTATCCATTGCATCTAGCATTTTCATGTGCTTTTCTGCCCACCTTGCACAAAGTGTCGGACTGTGATAATTGTGTTTTGCATCTATCCACTATTTCTTTCATTCTCTCTGAAACCATAGCGCCAATTTTGATGAAACTTAACTTTAACATAAAGTTCTATCAAAGTTGTTCAAAGAATTCCATTTCATGCAGAACTCTAGTTGCTATGGCAACAAGTAGGAAAAACTTTAAAATTCTTCTTATCTGAAACCACAAGGCCTTGAACTTAGCTATTTAGCATGTAGCATAGCCAAGTGGACCTTTATCAAGATTGTTCAAATCATGACCCCAATGAAAATTGATCCAACCCATGGGTGGTGGTGGGGGGGGAGGAGGGGTCACTTGATTGTACATTTGCTTATATAGGGAAAACTTTAAGACTGTACTTGTCTAAAACCACAAGGCCCAGAACTCAGATATTTAGAATGTAGCGTTATGTAGTGGACCTCTACAAAGAGTGTTCAAATCAGGACCTGCCAGTTAAAATTGACCCTTTCTGCTATTGTTGATCTTGTTTTATAGCCAATGGTAGTCAGGTGAGCGATATAGGGCTAACTTAGCCCTCTTTTTTATCCATTAACTTATACATATTTCACAATTATGCACCAATTTGATTTTCAGTGTTAGATAAGTAAGAGTTACTAGGTTGTAATGTTGTGATTATAGTAAAAATCTTGATACACAATGTATATCTACCTTGAAGTTAGAACTGAACAAAATATCTAATACAATTTAATCAAACAAGGGGGTTAAAAAAGTTGTGATACAGACGTCATAACCTTTTAAGTTTCAAGTTGTTTTTCCTGAAATTTTGTCAAAATGAATCGTGAAGACATTTTACGCCAAGTGATATTCAAAAAATGAAATTACCATATTGTGTTCGTACAATAATCATCTCTAAAGTAACAAAAGGAATGTTTTCAGGGTGCAACCCAATGATTTTGTATATTGTAGCTCTTAGTGTGGTTACAAAAGAATCTGACCAAAACTAATCTGACCAGTAGCTAAGTGACACACCTACTAATTGCAATTATGTTGATGACATAGTTTATGACATCATTTAACGTTTTGCTATCATAAATCACACACTATTCCAGCAACCATTATTCTTATTATCCATTGCTATAGGGGAGAAGGGATATTGTTTTGGTGTTGTTCTTCCCTTTGTCACACTTTTCCTTTGGGAGCCATATCTTGGTACTGTTTATTCATATTTTATTGAAGCTTGGCAGGAATGTATATTTGGGGAGGGGAATGATCCACACCAAAAGCTGTCACAATCCATGTATATATATAGCAGAGCAATGTTCCTTTGTTACTTTTATAGAGGCGTATTTTCCATCTGGAGCCATTTAACTTCCTCAGGACTCAGTTGGTAAATTTCATGAAACAGAAATTATATTCTTTAAAGTGACATTATGCACATTTTTTTAAAGTAAAATTTCAGCTGAAATAGGTGTGTGTGAAAAGGGTAGAGGAAAAATAACTTTTGACCCAATACAACAAACTTTTCCTGCTACCAGTAGGAAATAATAACTTTCCAAATATTACTTTTCCTATTTTGAGTGGGAGAGTCAATTTAAGAAATAAACAAATGCATGTCGGAGTCGTTCCCTTCCACTGCCGAGCAACACTAATAACACAAGGGAGATCACTGCCAAGGAAGGAATTGTTATTTTATTAGTCCTTTTCTTTAATTTCTAAGGCACCAACTTTAAATATTAATGTGGCATTATCATTAGTTAAACACATTTACATGCACGGCTACCGAAAATTACTTTTATAAAACTGTCATGAAAAATATACTATGTGCAGTTAGATGAGCATAATGTCACTTTAAGTGCTTTTTCTAATTTGTAAAATAACAAAACTTTAAAATTCTATTTCCTGGCTGTTACCCCTACAGTCCCTCCCTCAAACCAGCCCTGCATACTAGGGAATGGGGGCCAGATATTTAGATTTTTTTCTGAAAAGGGTTGTCAGAATTTAAATATGTTTGGCACAAGTAATCAACTTCATACTCTATAATTGAAAAATAAAAAATAGTGTTTTTTTCAGAAATGAGGCGCTTAAGAATGGTGTAGCTCTTTTCTTAAACCTTCCATGTAGAAACTTAAGGATTTTTGTCTTCTAAAACTAGATAATGCTGATTATACCACCGAAGTTGTTGGGGTATATAGGAGTCACAGGGTGGTTGGTCGGTCGGTTGGTCGGTCGGTGGGTTGGTCCATCGCATTTTCCTTGTCCAGAGCATAACTTGAAAACTACTGGTTGGAATTCAATATAACTTCATACAATGGCCAAACACATTAGATGAAGTGCAGTGCACATGAACCATAACTCCATCTTGACTTATTACAGACTTATTGCCCTTTGTTACTTTTCCTTGTCTGGAGCATAACTTGAAAACTACTGATTGGAATTCAATACAACTTCTTCCAATAGTCATGCACAGTGAGAAGAACTGCAGTGTACAAGAACTATAACTCCAGCTTGACAAATTACAGAGTAATTGCCAGTATTTTGGCAAAGTATCTTGTTTCTTCTAACTTCTTCAGTTGATAAAGCTGTCTTTCAGGGTATTAATCACATTTAGTGATAAGTCTAGTTAGCTCTTCTGATTTTTGAAAAAAATGAGGAAATGCTACCTTTTAATCAAATGTCTGAACTCTGAAGTAAGCTTTGAGTGGACGTTAATGATGTAGGCCATAAAACTTGACAGGTGTATTTTGTGACAGTTTGACACTCGTGGTATCATTCAGAAATGAAATCACTCAGTAATCAATAGAACCACATGTGCACAACTTCTCATGCTGATTAACATTTCTGTAGAAGTGTCAAGTCAGTAGATTAATTCTTTAAAATTTAATCAGTTGGATAGATTAACAGCTGAAAATCTCTAGAATTATGTGCATTTTTTTCAAGTAAAAATCCAAGTGAAATTGGTTTGTGTAAAAAAGGGTAGAGGAAATAATAGCTTTTAACCCAATACACCAAACTCTTCCTGCGACCAGTACAAAATAATAATTTTCCAAATATCACTTTTCCTACTTTGACTGGGAGAGTCTTGTCACCAAAAATACACTATGTGCAGTAAGATGCCCATAATGTCACTTTAAAATAAGCATCTTTAATAACTAAATCTGTCAGTTCACAGCGCAAACATATACAATGTATTTTGTTTTCCAGTTACAGTAATTGATTGAATCATTGAAACACTTATTACACTGATTTGCTTGTGTCTTTGTATTTTCAGATATTTAGCATCACTGAAGCCTGGTGGACTAATAGTTAAAGTGCCAGTTGAAACAAAGTTCTGACAAACAGAATATTTTTGAATTTTATTTGTCAAATTCAACAATATATTATACTGTGTTTTATTAATAGAAAGTGGAATGTGCATAAAAGATACACTCCACTTTTCAGCTGTACAACTTCAATGAAAGTTCTCATTTAACTTTGTTCCTAAGATTATCATTTTGACACCATATTGCACTGGGCATGTTTCAGACATGCTTTTTATATATTCCTTCAAGATAAAAAAGTGATTGTGAAATATTCAGCACATTAAGATATTTCATAGAAATACTTAAGATATTTCATAGAAATACTTAATGTTTTGTATTTTTAGCTCACCTGAGCACAAAGTGCTGAAAGGTGAGCTATTGTGATCGCCTGGTGTCCGTCGTCTGTCTGTCCGTCCACACTTTACCTTGTGTATGCAATAGAAGCTGCATTTTATAGTGGATCCTCATGGGACTTGGTCAGTATGACTGCCTTGATGAAATCTAGGTCGAGTTCGAATATGGGTCATCTGGGGTCAAAAAATCGGTCACGGAGTCAAATCTTAGAAAAACCTTGTGTATGCAATAGAGGTTGCATTTTTCATTAGACCTTCATGAAATTTCATCAGTATGATTGTCTTGATGAAGTGTAGGTCGAGTATAAACATAAGTCATCTAGAGTCAAAAACTAGCTCGCAGGGTAAAATTGTAGAAAAACCTTATGAAATAGAGGTTGCAATTTTCATTGGATTGTCATGAAACTTTGTCAGTATGATTGTCTTGATAAAATTTCGGTTGAGTAGGTAGTCTAAGGTCAAAAACTAGGTCACCAGTTAAACACCTTGTGTATGTCATACAGGTGACAATTACAACCCAATCGTCATGTAAATTGGTCAAAAGGTTGCCTTGTCAAGGTCAAACAGAATGTTTGTGTTTATGATATATAGTTTAGAGTTGAAGTTTGGTCACATATTGTCTTAAGTCGCAGGTGAGCGATATAGGGCCATCTTGGCCCTCTAGTTTCATGTCCCACTCAGAAATCAGGATTATATTACTCTTTACTACATAGAAAAGTCAGTTTTTGTTGCAGAAGATTAGTATGAAAAACAAATAGGGTATAGGGTGCATCACTTGATTTCACATTGGCTTATATAGGATATGGGGTACATCACTTGATTTCACATAGGCTTATATAGGGAAAACTTTTAAAAAATCGCATTGCCCAGAGCATAGATATTTGGAATTTAGCATCCTTGCATTGACCCCTTCTAAAAAGAGGAAATGGTTCTCATCCCATGCACACAGAGGCCACTGTTACTAAAAAGAAATTTCTCCTAAACCAATAGTTGGAAAGTCATCAAACTTGCTCTGTAGTATCCTTGTATAAATAGGAAATTGTTCCAGTCCACTACCCACTAAATATAATGCCACTAGACTGTCCACCATGAAAAAAATCTTTCACTGGATCGAAGACCAGAGAATATTTAAAAATACCAGGAACTGTAAATAAGTCTAATGATGCAAGGGAAATAACCCAATTTTTGTTTCACCAAATCTGTTAATTTGGCTTCCAAACAAGTGTGAAATTCAACAAGTGTGTACTTTAATCTGTTCAGTTTTTAGTCCCTAACCAATTAAAGTCTATTAGGGACTATATGTTTGTTTGTTTCTGTCTGCATGTGTCCTGGCTGGAACTTTTAGGTGCATGGACCAATTTTCAGATACTATCACACAGTTGTTGCATATCTACTTATTTTGTTGTCTTTATTTGCATGTAGCTGAATTTTCAAAAGAGTAAAATTTAAACAACAACACTTATTTTTATGTAAAAAACATTAATAAGTCTGTCTGTCTTGTACAGAGCAAGTCTTTTTAGCTCACCTGGCTACCCCAGGTTGAGCTTTTCTAATTGATGATTTTCCGTCGTCCGTCAACATTTTGATTGAAATGACATCTCCTCTGAAATCAGCAGGCCAATGTTGATAAAACTATGAGGGAATGTTCCTTGCATGAAGCTCTACCAGATTTGTTCAAAGAATTCCATTCCATGCAGAACTGTGGTTGCTATGGCAACAAATAGGAAAAACTTTAAAAATCTTCTTCTCTGAAACCACAACTTGCCTAGAGCTTAGATATTTGGCCTGTAGCATTGCCCTGTAGACCTCTAACAAGGTTGTTAAAATTATGACCCCCAGGTCAAAATTGACCCCGCATGGGTGGTCACTTAGTTTTGCATAGGCTTATATAGGAAAAAAAATTAAAATCTTCTTCTCTGAAACCACAAGGCCTAGAGCTTAGATATCTGGCATGAAGAATTGGCTAGTGGACCTCTACCAAAATTGTTCAAGCTATGACCCCCGGATCAAGATTGACCCCGCACGGGGGTCACTTAGTTTTACATAGGCTGCAGTTGACTTAAAATTTTCCGAAACACAGGAAGAAGGCAAAGAGGAGTGGACCCACCAAATTGTTCAAGACCGGAGTGATGTATAGGAAAACTTTAAAAATCTTCTTCTCAGAAACCACATGGCCTACAGCTTAGATATTTAGCATGTAGCATTGCCTAGTAGACCTCTTCTAAGTTTGTTCAAATTATGCCCCTGTGGTCAAAATTGACCTTGCCGGGGTGGGGGGTCATTTGTTTTACAAAGGTGTATATAGGAAAACGTATTTGGTATATAACATTATCTAGTGATCTTCCACCAGGCAAGTGGACTTGTACCAAGGTGAGCGATATAGGGCCATCTTGGCCCTCTTGTTACTATTCAGCAACACGTGATACAACATTTTAAGACTTCTGAAAAGGTTCCATAAAATTTTATTACAAGTTTGCTGAATATATGTTAAGACGAAATTAATATGAAGTATATAGTTTGTGTTTGTCCACCTAAAAGGCTGATATAGATGCAAACAGAAAATAAAACAATGATGGTATATAACATTATGTAGTGATCTTCCACCAGGTAAGTGGACTTGTACCAAGCGAACTGGGAGGGGTCCACTGAACAAGCCTGCTGGACTTTTTCTATTATTGCTGGTGGCGCTGAAAGGACATTAATACAATGGTCCAAAGACAAACATAAATCTGTTATCTATCATATATTATAAAACCATGCTGGAAAAAAACGAGAGCCCGAGTCCGCGCTCCTTGAGCAGCTAAATATAGCTTGATATATATATAGCCATAAGAGTATTAAGAACAAAATTGGAATTAGCTAATGATATTTAATATTGAAAGATTAATGACATTTCAGTTTTTTTTGTCATTTACACAGGCTCGTACAAACCATATAACATTCAATGATACAAGAAAGCGTAGCATATTATATAAACAAAAATACCCCATACACAACATTTATCCTTATACTTTTTTGAGTTTCAAATATATTAACGAATGATTTTATTTGTCTGATATACATGGATTACTTGCCATTATTTGCCAATCTTGTTACTGGCTAGAAACCAGACTGATTTTGCTTATATTGTAGTAACGCATGCAATGAATTATATTATATCATGTAATGAATATGCAAATAACTTACGGAAATCGAATTCCCCGGTCTGCCCAGCATCCGTCCGGGCCTCCTTTATACAGTTCCGCAAAGCGAACAACACAGAGCATGTGTTAAGTGGAGGTTCCCCACTCGCTAAAGTGTTATAGAGACGTTTATCAGAAATATATGTCATAGATGAAAACAGACAAATTGACAGTTCAATCTAAAAAAATTTTTACTGCATGTAGTATAGAAGTAAGTCTAATCTAGCACTAATAATACTTGTTTTAATAATATAAAAAGTAAGTTTAGTCTAATTGTTTAAATAATATATAAGGAGTCTTAAAAATTATTTTAAAAGACCTAATAGTATAAGAGGTCTTAAATATTATTAAGAAAGACTACCAACTGAACGGATTTTGGATGTAACAAAATACAACTGGAATTTACCTTTTGAACTGAGGGCATCTCAAGGATGTGGTACATTTTTTAACAGGCTGACCCTGAAGTCAATCGGTATGTCATTGTTTGTTGGTGGATGATAATCCTATGAAAGAAGATTGACAACAAAGTCAATGACAAATAAATTTCTGAGCAGACTTTGCATTAAATTCTCTGAGACAAATGCCTTTAGAAACACTACATGACAACGGAATGTTGTTGGTAATAAACTAATGACTGAGCAAACATAGAGACAAATGGCTATTTTTCTTGCTATACTGCGTAACACTTGACTTCAGTCACATTTAATGGGCATTCATAATTTCTCCAAATGTTAACAATAGACTGATAAACTGAATGTTCGGAAAATAACAAATAAATACATTTTTTAAAAATAAAGAAATTCCAATACAGTGACCTTTTTTAATTTTTTAACCGCTATTCACCAAATTGTTGAATTTTCAATTGTGAGCATGGAGTGAATCTTCGCAGACGGAGTTTATGATAGAAATGCGCAATATGCATTTCCCAAACTCGTCAAACCGAAAAAAGTCAAAAATACTAACACTGAATCGCTTGGAATTGTAAAACATCGTCCATACTTGCATATGTAGAATTAAGTGACAATGTAAAGTATAACACACATTGTCAAAATCACAAACATAGCCTCTCAGACCTTAGGAATCATCAAAAGAAATGTGAAAACAGTTGAAGAAATTCGTCCAAAATTAAAATACAAATCACCAATATAGAAATTATGTAATTTCTTAGTGAGATGTGGTTGAACAGGATTGTTCAAAGCAATAAGGATTCAAGAAGTCGGTAATAATGTTATCTTTGGAAATATGTATAAAAGAAAACAAAACGTTTCCGGACGTTTAAAGAAAAAGTAATCAAAGTACTCAGAACAGTCAGTACATCTGGGTCCGTGTAAGATAGACCTTGTATAAATCAAAGTGCTACATATTGTTTAAAACACATTTCTTTTGTGATTGTCTAACACGTCTGCATGGTAATGTTACGATTTTCCGACATTGGCAGAGTTTCTGATACTGTCAGCAGCAAAGGAAATGCACATCATTTTGAAATTAAACAACTTCTGCGTCGATAGACATCGTGTAACTGATGATAAACGGCCAAAATACGAGTTGATAACCTATAGGCATGGCAAACTATCATAAGGTTGATTAGCGAAACTTGAAATCTTAAAACATGCTCGAATAACAACCAAACTTTATTTCTGTATGAACCTACATGTACTATGGTGATAAAAATATGCCGGACAAGGCGCCTGTGAATGGCAGTGAGGGGTCAGTTTCCATACTCCAGATGTCTGTGATAAAACGTACAATTTATTTTTAAAAATGCAATATGAGTTAGCATGTGCTTGCCAGTAAACATGCAATTCGTAATCACTAGAGTACAAAACTGCCCTGTACTTTTAACAAAATACCCCAAATTCACCTAAACAATACCCTTTCATGAAAAAATACACAAAACGTTGCCAAAAAGTGGTTTTCAGACAAACCCCCGTATACACTACACTACTTATTTTACAATACTTCTCTTAACATGTTCAAATTGACAGTTTCAGCGTAACTGGGTCTTTCTGGTTCATCCCAGTTTCACAGGTTATCCTTCAAGAACATTATCAGTACAAATAACCAGAAGGTCTAAAACTACTTATTGTTGTAAACGTTTAAAAAATGTTAAAATACACTAGAGTATCTGTCTACGAATATTTACTTTAATGTTGTTAAATAATCCATTTTCCTCGTCGGGAGTGTTATTTTTGCTGATGCAGTATACATTAGAAGTATGGAACGACGGTTCTGCGGTGAAATGTGTTTTACATGTATTTGTTTCCACTATGATCTTTACAAGCAAATTATATGGAAAAGGTTTATGTAATAAAGGAGTAGATCTAGGGCCTACTATAGCAGCGTGTTGATATGCGGGATATTCACGTTGGCTCCGAAGCAACAAGATCCCACTCGAGCCTTCGCCTCTCGCGTAATCCAGAGCTTTGCAGCCAACAGGAAAATATACAATCCTGCATATAATGTTCCATTTTTATCAACAAAAAGTCAAGTACATGTATTATATTGTCTTGTAAACTTGACTTGTATTTTTATTCTTTGTGGTTGATTTATAGTACTAAGTTTTAGGAAATACAAGGGAGGGAGCGGTCAGATGACGTCAAATCACGTCCGAGACTATTGTCACATTTTGACGTCACGTAATTCTGGTTGCTTGACAACATAAGAATCGTAACTTGTCTTTATAAAACAGGAACTCCATGTAAATGTTTGATTAATTTGAACCTGTGTAGCCGAAAAGACTATGCGATCTTTTGTTTCCGTCGGAACACAGGCGGGTATTTTTAATTCGCGGGGGGTTGCTGGCTATGTTTTGGACTTGTTGGAGAAATGTCATGAAATTCACGCGATTTTTAAGACATGTACAGAAGAGTTGCAACAGGGACGCGCAAGTCTACATCACTGCGAGCAGACGGTGGACGAAATGCAGACGACAGTGACAACGTTTGGTGAAACTATGGATAGTCTAGGCGTTCATCTGCTGCAAGGTAACCTAGCAGTGGCCCAGAGAAACCAACAGATTGACAGACTAAGAAAGGACATAGGTATGACATGAAGTTATAATAATAATAATAATAATAATAATAGTCTTTATTTAAAGTCGGCAATATACATTCACTTAATAGTGGAAATAATTAGTCTCGTGCCAAATTATTATTACTAGATTACTGTTTTTGTTATTACAGTTATTAGATTAACTTTATCATTCATATATCTACCTTAATCTTTATAGAACTTAAGGATATATCAGTTTATTGTATGCTTCATGAAAACAAATCGTTATATAAAGAAATAATTATAAATGACACAGATAGATCTAAACAGGAAAAACAGATTGATCAAAGAGAAGATATATGGGGATTTCTTAGATAGGCTACTAATTTATTAACTCACAATTCTTACAGCTTAGTATATAAATCGCTCTCGAGACTCACTCCAGATGGAATGAAACTGAGAGAAAGAGAGAATGTGGAATTAACTGTGTCTTACCTAAGGACACTAACACTAGTTGTCACTATTGGGATCGAACCAGTGGCCTTCCGATCCTGAGTCGAACTCGCTACCACTGCACCAAGGCAGTATTGGGTCTGTGATTTTACAATGTCAGAATTTACGAAGCATTTCATATAGAACCATCAGTCTGCATAATTCATTTCAAATGCTATCATTAGCAAAATTTAAAATTAGATAAAAATATTATTACAAGTTAATTTCTTTTCTCAGAATAGTTATCTATGTTTATCATATAAAACTGTCACTAAATGTACACTATGTTCAGTAAGATACGCATAATGTCACTTTAAAGATATATTTCAAATAAATGACTACTGACTATCGAAATTTACGATAGATTTCGATATTCAGTAGTCATTTATGCCCGTAGTTTGACTTAAAATACCTTTGACTTAAAATATTTTAAGTCGTCTTTAAATTATAAATCTGACGAAATTTACAAACACATATATCGAGATGATTGACCAATACGCCACCGCAAAACAAATCGCTTTGAAACATTGAATACTTGTTTACATCATTTCCCCAGGTAACTCTGCCAAGGATTTTTTTTGAAAATTAAGGCCCTTTATCGACTTAAAAGCTCGGTAAAGTTTTTCGTACCAGTCCACTTTTTGACTGAACTGTTGAAAGTTGGAATACTTATTTACCATCATGATCCCAAAACACAGACAGGAGAAGTTAAATCTGTTAAGGATTTCATTTGAATTATGGCTCTTTTCGACTTTTCATTCTAACTTCAAAATTTTCATTCTTATCCACTTGTTGACTTTTCCATTTGAGATATTACTTTGAAAGTTAGAATACTTATGTACAATAATGATACCCGTCATTAAGCAAGAGAAGATAACCCTGTGAAAATGTTTCTTGACTAATGATTTGTACTTAGAAATTCTTAGTTAAACTCTATCATGCACATATATCATTAACCACCTGAAGTATTAATTTAAAACTTTGCTGTAGTATTCAGGGATATCAAACAATAAAGTTTGATAACTCTTGACTTAATAGTTTGCTGCATGTGGCCCTTGTTTGTACACATCCTTGTTTTTTACCTACAAATTTTGTTTTATTGGCAAGCACTGAAAATGTCTAGCGCGCTGTTCTACTGACCGCTCTTGTTTTATCTTGCTGGCAACTGTGTAAAGCCTCCCCTTTGGGTTGAAAAGCAAGTTACATTACATTAAATAAAAGACCACAAACTACAGTATGTTATCTCAGTCTGTTAGTTGTGTAGATAGCTGCAGAAGTGCTGCCACATCCTGTATTCTGATCATGTGTTTGTATACAGCTCCTGTGAAGAAATATTCGCCGTAAATAGTTCCATTGCTAACATAGTAGCTATAGACGGAAACACCTGTAACTCTGTTCCGAACGCAGCTCCTCGGCGATTTACAGCAACAGTTGATTTATTTCAGATGTTGAGATTCATTTCCACATTCTACAAACAGTAATGTGTATGAAGTTGACTTGATATTTGTTCTACCTATAACTCTGCCCCTGTTTGCCAATCAATTAGGGACTTTGGGCGCAACTACAGTGTACTTCAATTTGTCAGTGGCTATAAATCTACAGTCACTGATCCGATACAAAAATAAAACCTACATGTACATGAACACATAATTAACATTTGCATCTAAGGTGACTCTGTCACATAGTTCAGAAGCTGAGTGCCTGTCACAATATAATCAAGTTTGTATTTGGACTAAAGCAACGGTCATCGCTGTTAAGTACAGACCCGATACAAAAATTTAAACCAAGGTGCAGAACTTCGCTTGCCAATTAGCATTCCTGTAAAGTGGTGATTCTCGGTCATGTGGTACCCGAAGAGTTTCGGGACATATGACCGTACCTACGCGTACGGACGGACAATAGCAAATGGGGTCATAAAATTCTATGGCCAAATGACATTCTATCACAGAATCATGTTTCATCTTATTCTAACATTATTGTTATAGCATTTTAATACATGCGTAGGGAGCCACATTCGGATTTGAACATGTTAATGCCTCTATAGTTCGGAACTAAATTCGAACACGTGCTCTGAATGCTTCTATATTTGGTAAAATTCGCAGCGTAAATTAACGTTCTTCTTTTTAACAAAGAGTTAGCCAACAATGCCTTCCTGAAATTTAAGTTTTATGAATAATCATTTACTACTAACAAAAAACAAAATGTATTCTGACGGCCTTTGGGTGTTTTTTATGCCATCGTAGTGATGACAGCACCGCTGCCGTCGGTCCTTCGGTGTATGTGGAAGCTATCAGTTTATATGTAAATAATTATAACAAAATGAACCATGACATATAGTCAAGGCTTTTTCACATTGAGTTCACATTCGCTCGAAAACCTCTATTGATAAACAAGTTTATTGTAAATTAAAAGTGCACACTGATTTATACTACACGAAAAACAAGAACTTTTATGGTACCTACATTTGGTGCAAATTGATTTGTTCGTAAAATACTATTTTTTATCATCTAGTATAATTATATTTTTATTTTTGAGACCAATCTCTGATCAGCGGCGTTTAATTGGCTAGAAGTGAGTTTCAAATTTGACCTATGGGTAACTCGTGAGAAAAGTCTTTATCTTTAACCCGAAGACTAAACTTAATGCACGAAACTGTTCCCGGCCGTTTATTCTTAATTGGCGTAATATCGTTTGACTTATTACAACTTTCTTTCAGCGGTAAAGAAAGACAGATTAGAAGAACATGAAATGCTCGGTCATAATATCAAGCACGGGAAAGATGAACGTCTCAAAGAAATGCAAACGAACAGAGGTAAGTACTGTATATTTGTTTTTCTTGACATTACAAGTGCTTAAGAGCAGAATAAGTATATGTCAGAATTAGTGCCTCTTTCTGGTAACTATGTAATGGAAAAGCTGTCTTATTCTATTCATGATCTTTTTTTCCCGCGTAAAGTTGGCTCTTCTAGCAATCTGAATGATAGCAAATCTTTCATGATGTATAGTAATTAGTGAAATAAAATGCAATTATCTGATATTTGAAGAAAGGGGATTTTTTGTTCTGGAATCTGCCGCTGACGGAGGTAATTGGTGTGTTTATATCTGCTAATCATCTGCTAATCATCCCTGCCGGCATATGTGCATAAACTTAACCTTAGATATGTACGTTTTTGTCATTTTGCCGTATATGTTACTATATATAAGGTTTTCAGTTCCAAATTCTACTCTTACAGAAAAGTTTGAGCTTCAGCTACGTAAAGTGAATGGTGATATTGACAGCGCGTATGAAGAAATGTTTCAGATACAAGAAAAGCTTTATGCTTTGAAAGTAAGTCGACGATAAAATATAATAATAATAGAACTGGAAAGAACGATACGGATTTAACTTTAGAAATACTAAAACAGCATGTTTTTGTAAAGAAATGTCTTAAAATTTTACTGTAGTAATTGTTTATGCAGTCCGCTCTAAACTTTCAATTTTGTTTACTTGAAAAATGTTTGTTGACACTGTATTGAGAGTTACAGAAAGCGTATAGTAATATATACTGATACTTTGAAAGCTATTGTCGATGACAATTTTGTTTATAATTTCCAGGATTTGCGTGAGATACGACGAGAGAGCGAGAGAGAGGAGCTAGCCATGCTTAAAACCAAAGCTGGGATTGGTACCGACAAGAAGAAAGATATACTAACAGTTACTGACGGAAGTAAGCTATTATAATATACACATGTGTACCTATTACAGGATTTTACTTACAGTTTGGTGTAGGCTGATGTTGTGGCAGTTTTATGAGATCTCTGATTTTCAGGTGTAGCTCCTAGCCAAGTGGTAACCACCATTAGAACAGAAACGAATGTTAATAATGATAGCACACTGCACTCCACTGAAATGCCAGGCTTTTTGTTTTTACAAGAGTCAAGTTGCGGTTGACCATTAAATTTGCAAGAGACATTGCGGTATATAATATTCATGACTATTCCCGATACAGCGAGAATCAGCATCTTTTTGCTGTAGTAATAAAGTTTTTTAATACAGGGTTTTATTCCCTCCTACAAAGCGGGATGCATAATGGTATTGCTATTGTCCGTCCGTCCTGAAATCGTGTATGTCCAACTCCTCACACATTCCGTAAAGAATTTGCTTCAAGCTTTCACAGATGAACTAACTTGATAATGGAATTTTATCTGCAGGCATTTCCCCCCAGAAATACGACCCTATTACTAGTACAGTCAGAACACAGGGTATAGTGAACAAATGAGACCAACTCCTCACACCTAATTTTGATGATTTGCTTTAACCTTTCACAGATGAACTGCGAAGATGGTCAAAACATAAATTATGGCTGCAACCATTTGTACAAGAATTATTGCATTCTGTTACTTTTAATTTATAGGTTATTATGGACAGATTTTGTGTTATTCAGGATGAAAATGTATGTGCCATGGGTTTTGTTTGTGGCTGCACCTAGAAAAGGCAGAATAATTGCCATTGAATTAGTGAAAAAAGCATTTTTTAAGTTTTTATTCCGTGCAACTCCAAAAGAGTTTGACCAAGAATTATGAAACCTTATACTGCTATTCAGTGTAAAGTTGTGCCTCGTTGTTTTTTTGCACCCAGTAAAGGCGGAGTTATGGTTGAAAGTCGGAGTATCCGTGTAATATGGGCATACATGTTATAATACCAGTAGTTTGTTCATATTCAATATGAAAGTATATAATAAAAAGGTTATTGAAGTTCAATTAAGAAATTCTATAAATGTTTGTATTGAATACCCGAGTGGGGTTCTATGCGTCAATATATCACAAGGCCGAAGGCCTGTGTATTTTTCGTCCATAAGGACGACAAACGTTGGTTTGACATAAACTAAACTTGGATACCGGCAATTCTTTCATTCCAAATCGACTTATTTGAAACACATTTGAGAAAATGGAGAACTATTTTCACCGAACGTAATTTACATTCCCCTTGTGTAGATATGACCGTCGTGAAGTTTACTCTGCGAACACTGTAAAGACGTTATTTCAATGTGACTTTCATTCATGAAAGATGCATACGCGGTGTTTCAGTTTTTTTCATCAACGTAAACTGCAGTCTCATTAAGAAAGAAAAACTTTAATAATTTTCAAGTAAATATAACAGGAATTTCCTTTATAGAAATGGTTGAATTTTCGGGTACGCAATAACGGTTAGGTTACAGAAAATATTAGTAACGGGTATAGATAAATGACGTCACAGTTTCTCTTGATTGATGACGTCACTGTGTAAACAAAAAACAATAACAACACAACAGTAAAAGTCAGTAATAGTATCGAACATTAATCAAGTTAACGGTGGACGTGTGTATCCTTCGGATCCCCCCCTTTGCCCCGTCATCCACAGTATGCCATGAAAGATCCTCTATTAGTCGGGAAATTGAAAGCCTAATAGATGCGCGTGTAACGTAACAATAATTTAGGTTTATTGAATAATAACCATAATAATTTTGTTCTAATAATAACATTAATCGCTGGTGTTTTAGAAAATATGAAGTTGACTCCCTCAATGATCACATCAATGTCAATTTGACGTACAATACATGACGTTGTTGGTTGAAAACATGTTTTGATACAGATGCAAATCATTGGATTCCAGAACAACTTTATCGGTTTCTGATATAATCTTACCTTACACCTTGTATATGACTATGTAATTATTTGTAGTTAAGCCATAAACTTGACGGCATAGTTTGATTTTTACGTCACAATGCATCACAGCTTTAACAGATATATTTTAAGCGGAATAAGACGGTATGAAATTTTCTACCATGAGTTATTTGTCCGTGGCATACCCGTACACTTTGGGCATTTATACGGAACACCAGCTCGTTCCCCCCAAAACTTGCTTTCTGTGAACGGCGGATATTTCGATCTGCAAGTCATGCTCAGCAATTTTGTTCCATTATCTTATCACTAATAAAAGTATGGTAATAATAATAATAATAATAATAATAATGTATTTTCGGAAAGAAATTAAAATAAGACCAATGTACCAAGTAAACACATGGATTGGTGTAAAAAATTTGAAACAGATACAAAACAACGGAGCTTCTTCTTAGCTACATGTAAATGTATTATTGGTAGAACCATTTGACCATGTCTGAGATGTACGTCAGGCCCACATCTTTGAAGTGTTCCATGTCGGATAATTAGAGACGTGAATCACGTTGAGTTTCCCTGAAGCATTGTAGAATTTCATTATTCCAGAGGTTGTTAAACTAGTTTGAGGCTAAATGTAAAACTGGGTCTGTTTACGAAAGCCAATAAAGGATTCCCGTTTGTCAGTCCGTTGGAATGTCTGTCTGTTGTGATGGCTAAATTCTGATGTGTATTGTTGTCGTTCTGGTGCGGTCGCAAGACAACGACGAATCCGTGTCTAGTTTTTGCAATGGCGACAACACAAACGAGACAACAACAGCACGAAACAGCGATACGACATTGCAAGTAAGAATCAACAACACAGAAAAAGGGTCAGTACGACAGTACAATGCGACAGCGTGTTAAATAGATATGTCGTGTTGTCGCGTGTCGACATTTCGTTTTTTCGCCCTTATCGTTGTCTCGTGTTGGCGCACCGCTTCTCCCAAAGACAGCGCGACAAATTTGTGTTACATGTACATGTATATCATTACTTTGCTATGTTTGTCGTTATTTCGCGAATTATTCGATGTATATCGTATAATCGTTGTTTTGTGTTAGCGCTGCAACGTCAAGATTTGTATGATCGCGTTTTCATTATAACGTAGGACTGCTTTCATTGTTTCGAGTTGTCGTGTCTTGCGACTGCTACAAAACAATAAGACATGGCAAAAATTTACCACCATAGTCCGTCGATAATTCTTTTCTGAAACATTTAATTTAAAACGTGGTTTTAAAAACAATTAAACATAAATAGTCGATGCTTGATGATACCAAAATGAAACCGGTTGGTAAATAAAAATAGAAAAGCCCATAAGGTGTCGTTTATTTTTCATTTTATTTATAATTTACAAATTCTGGCATATCTTTGGGCTGTTTTGGACTGTTCTTACAGTTGTTTTTCTTTTGTTTTGAATACTTTGTATTTATTATTATTATTACTGATATTTTCAGCAAATACAGGTAGACAGGCACATTCAAATGCAGCTTGAAGAACGCGAGTATTTGCGCGAGACTGCAAACGCTGTTGTCACGAGAGTATTTGACCTTGAGAAAAAGGTAAGGAAGGAAACAGGTGATCATGGTTGGGAATCGTCACTTACCACCGAGCCTAACTGGTTACAGGATCTTTCAGGTCCAAGCATTTGGCACACTTCGCCGCCCCTGTCCTTAGATCAACTAAATCGATTGCGAGAAAGGCAGTACCAGAACTACACGTATGCGAATGCCATTTGCGACCAAGATGAAACCGAGGCTACATCCGGTGAGACATCAGAGGACATGATTGTGGTAGACATGCCGTTAAACGATAGTTGCGTTTGAGAACGAAATAAAATGAACAATATCATTACTTTCGTTTGATTCTTTTGAATTTGTAGTTAAGCCGACAAAAATTGAAGCGATCATCATCATCGTATTCCGTTACCACTACTGTATTTACACTGATGACGCATAGCGTAAAGAGGGGAACGTGGGTATTCAACGATGTGTGATCATATGCATGCTTAAATAGTTACCAATAAATAAGTTGGAAAATGTTATTAACTGTCTGTTCTTATGAACAGCTTTAGATTTTTTTAAAGGAAATCAACCACTGTTAACACCAAGCCGAAGAGACTGAAAAATACTGGCAATCAAAATCAAATTCCCGGTGTTGTAAACAGCTACAATTGATTGTATTTTGGCTACGACCATGATGACATAACGTCAGAAAGGTAGATAAATTCTAAAGCACACTTGATAAAAGTATTTTCCTATTTGTACCAACATAACACACAGAATAAACAAACTTGCGAGTCATAACTGTTGAGGCCAGAGAGCAATATATCTGGATGAAACTACATTTTACGTAAAATCGCTTAAATACAGCTTCTTTTTGTTATGATTTTCAGTCTTTCACGTCTTGCAAGGCTATCCTTATTTTGAAGATATATCTTTAGAAAAACAAAAAGTAGCGAAAAAACAGCATGTTAACCATGATACAAGAAAGTCCTGTGGTCAAGTGACTGGAACATGTTCTGTAAACAACACATTCTGTCAGTAGAAGTGCAAGAATACCACACGTCACTTTCGTTTTAGCAGACACGTCAGATTTGGTCATAGAAACATGTAATATGGATTAAAATCACATGCAGTGAGTCCTTTCAACGATTGATCAAGCAAAATACAATCTGTGATGTAAGTGGCTCTTAAACACGGAGGAAATGACACTATATCTTAATAGGAACTACGTTTGAGTGGACCGCGGAAGAACACCGCCTATTTGTACGTTTCATACCTATATATAACAAGACAAATTTTGATGCAAAGCATCAAAGGCGCTGCGCATGTTTTTGAAACATGATTTAAAGGAATCAGAGTCATTTTAGAATATCAGTAAACAACCTATCAACGGGAAAAAACAAATACATTATGTTATATGTAAATGTTATCATAATAAGTAAAAAACCACATTTACTACAGTTTAACCAAAAAATGAACGAATCATAAAACAACCTTCCGCATAATGGTACGATGACGCCCATTAAACAAGGCTACAGCTCGTGGTCAGTAGACGCTTTTCGACGCAGACGAAACCCACGTGATTAATTTTGTCTTTACTATTGGTCAGTTGTTAGCGATGCTTTACATAACTTTCATTGAGACCCCGTGTATCGCATAGTTAGGTGAACGGTCTTATTTATAATGCCTACATTTTACTTTAGTATGTAGTAATTAAAATGGGTTTTCATTAATTATTCACGTTGACAACATATGTATTTAAACTTCAAAATGTTTAGAGATAGCAAAACAACTATCGAGACGTTTTTTCTGAACTTTGATGAATCTGGCCGTAGGGTCCGTAAACAAAGCAATAAAAAAACCGTAACCTTCAAGTTTGTGGAAAAGTTATTAAATATCCTATGAATATGTCAAACGTTTTGAATTAACGGTCGAAGACGTATGCATCTGGTATAGTATTGTTTGTAATCAGTTAATACTATTTATTTATTCATTATAGGGAGTTTGTTCAAACATAATACATAGTTTTTAATTACAATAATAATGTTGGCTGCTCCCTATTCGATTATGCAACCCCATGGTACAAAATTAAAACCTATTCAATACTGACGCTGTGCTTCCGCACAGCGCCAACTAGTGCATGATAGAGCTACCTATCAAAGGAAAAAGGCAAATATTTTCCTTTAATTTGTATTTGGAATTTTTGATACAAAGTAGACATCATACTTACTTCAGTATTACTAAAACTCGATATCATGAAACAATGGTACTTTGTCCGATGACGTCAACGGAACAGTTCACCAGACGCTGTGTGGGAGTTGCACCAATACGGCGTTCCTTACAAAGTGGAAATATTTTTACAATTTATGCATTTCTTTTTAAAAAAAGTTTTCAGAAAGTTATATATAGCTGATTTTTTTGGAGAAAAAAGAATTGGAAATGATTTATTCACGATTTGCTATTCTACCTGAAGTCCCGGCAAATCCAATACAGTTCCGCCCGGGCGCTTTGGCTTTTCCCGTATAAACTAATATCCATGACTAAAATGTCAAGTAAGATGAACCACATTTAGTTATCTTAATAAAAGGAATTCTATAAACCTACATGTACATGTAAGGTTATATTGAAACAAAATAGTTTATAGGTATCAGTAACCAAAGTATATTTAAGCAACTCGTGCATGCATGTACTATTATGCATATAATGTAATATTCGAAGTAAATGACTATGTAATAGTTTATAGGCATCGGTGATTCGCAATATCGTTTAGCTATGAATGAATATGTGCCTGAAATGTCCATCAACGAGACCTCTAGCTGCACAGGTAAAACCAGAAATAAAACCCTTGATGAGAAATATAAATACTTAACTCGACAAAGATTATATATTATGTTATGTTTAGAATGAATGCAAATCTTTACATATTTAAAACGGCCACAAAACCTCTAAACAAACCAATACCCGTGGCAACAAAAAGAAATAAATGTAGACCACTAAATTTAACAACTCATCGCAATTTATTAATAAGGCTTACGACCACCGGCAAGTACCAATCAGAAAGATTTTATAGTTTATTCATTATTTCCTGCCGTTGGGAATTGTCACATTTCTATATCAGCTTTCAAATCATTTTTGTTACAACCGGGTTTGTTTGTCTAGTGATAGAGGCATATGTCCCCGCCCGCCCTCCTTTCTAATCATGCGAACTTGTCATAAGATCAAAACAAGTATGTTTTTCAAACATATTCAAGACTGTTTTCTCCGTGAACACGATAAAACAGATATTACCTTTTAAAATGTTTTACGAGCAAGATGTTTTTCAGTAGTTCACTTTAATATATCGGCAGACATTGTTGTTATTGGGACATATTTCATGTTCACAATTTTCTCAAAACAAGCATTGCTCTAACGTGCTCTAACGTGCTCTAACGTGCAAAAATACTCCCAACTCTAGTAGCGGTCTAGGACTGTCATCAGTATTATTCTTGTCTCAGCTGACTGCGTTTGTAAATATACAGCGTTTTAAAGACATTTGCACACTTTTAAGAAATGGTTTATACGCTTCAGCCCATGTCAAACAAGTGTATAAATACCTTGATGTGAATATAAGATAAAGATGAAGAAAAAAGAAAATTAATTTTTTCTCAAATTTCACCTCAAAATTGCTAAAGCTTTAGATGGATAGAAAATGATCAAACTAAGACACTGAATACACACAGCAATATGTATATTAAAAAAAAAATGTTTTATCGATTTTGATGACGTAAACAAATCATAAGACGTACCGCGCAATCAATGAAATATGTAATATTTGTGTCTCTAGCAAAGTTTTGTTTCGACGAGAGATTGAATCTTTTCAAAAATGGTTATAACAGTTCAACCGTATAAAGAACTTAATTGGAATATTACTGGATAGGAATGAAAACAAAACGAAAATAGAAAGCTAAGAGAATACCCACAACAGTTTATCAAAAAAATGTTTACAGTCATGTATCGATTTTTAGACGTAAACAAATTATACGACGTGCCGCGAAATCATTACCAGTAATATATTATATGCAATTTTGTGTCTCTTGCAAATTCTGTTTTCGGCGAGAGATCGAATCTTATCAAATTTGTAAATACTAGAGGTAATTGTATTCGTGACTTCCCTAACCTGAAAACATCACGCACTCATTGAAAATCTCAATCTTATACTGAAACAAAAGTTGTCCTATCCCTAATATATATCTTTTAATAATTCTGTTTTCTTAAAATATTTTTCTTCGTTTAGAAAAAGATAGCCGCAGGCGGGCTTTCATACCAAAATAATCTAATATAAAAGCATATTACGACTGTATGAATATTTTGATTAACGTTATTACTATACGGTAACTAGAGCACCCGCTGGTACTACAACATTAATTAATTTTTAGCTGGGAAGTCACGTTGAGAAAATTGAGTGAGTAACAAGATGGGGACTAGAGTGGCAGTGTTGCTAAATCATGATAACTTTAAACTATAAACCAAAGCTAAGTTGGGAAATTGGCCAATTACCCCTAAAAGCAACATGGCATCATTCAATTTTCAAGTGCAAAAAAAAAATTGATATACCAAACACCTTGGTGTTTGAAATTTGTACTGTTTACAATTTTGACGAAATGATTTCTAAAAAATACGTTTTTACAGACATATTTTCTAGCACTGGTTTGAGTTTAAAAGAATATAAAACACCGTACAGTCAGAAAGTGAAGTGATCATATTAAAGGCACACCATTTAATAATTACAAATGTACGTATTTAAGTAAAACCCACTTGTTTCAATATTTGAGTCAGAGCAACAATTGTTAGCTTGGTCAAAGTACTCAGCTTTAAGTATTAATGTCAGTCTCAGGTCTTGCATAACATAATTTTACAGAACCTACCGAGTTGCTTGCGGAATTTTACATCCATTACATTGTAAACAAACGGATTCGCAACTGCATTTATAAGAAAAGACCTTAGCAAAATCTGAAACACAGCCTCAGTTTCCGGATTCATTTTGTCAACAAAGTTTTTGTCCTTCATCATGAGTGAAATCAGAACGAAATGTGGTGTGAAGCTGCAGAAATACACTACTGAAATAACGAAAGACATTTTGGTCACACAGAGTATTGTCTTTTCTCGTTTCTGTACGTCTTTAGCAGACTTTGAACATTTACGTCTGGTATAACATGCATGTCTGTTCTTAAATCGTTTCTTTTTTGCAACGGCAGGGTCGAAACAATGACTGGAATTTATTTGCGCTGTTTCTATCTCAGACGATTTCATTATGTGTTGGTTTTCGTGACTCCCTTTTAAATATGTATCTGTATTCCGTTTTTGTTTTATGTTTCGGATTTTGGATTCTTCATGGTTTTCTAACGACATATTGTCTGCGTCTGCAATCTTTATCGCCCCAGTCCCTTCTAAATCGGCCTCATTTAAACAAATTTTCTCTGACGGAATGTAAATGGCTGTGTTGTCATGTTCTTTGATATATTTGCGATTTTCTTTGCAATCGTCATTCTCCCGTGATGAAAACGAGAAATCCTCTGGATTTGAATGATTAACAGTCGTTTGCTTTAATACGTATACATCCACGCAAATATCGCTACATTCAGATTTGTCGTTGTTAATGACAATAGATTTTATGTCCGTGCACTTGTTGTTCGACAAGTGGCGCGGAGCCTGAGCTTTGTGTGACAGATACTCCCGCGTCAGTTCGTGTAAAGCAGATACATTCACATCTCTGTCATTTAACGAACTAACTGGTTCATATGCATCTAACTTATGTAAACTCTGCATCTGTTTTGATTGAACGCTTAAATATTTGTAAGCAATTTTAGTGTAACAGAAAACAATAACGAAACCTTGGATAAAAGTTAATGTGACCAATATACAGTTATACACTTGTGGTAAATTCGACCCGAGCAATGAATCATCCATATGACAAGTTGCACCAGAAACGTTTCCATATCCCGTGTTTAAAGTACTGTGACCAAATATAAAACTTGATGGTAGTGCAAGGAATATTGCAATAATACAAACTCCAAATATTGTCTTTTTCGCCATTGCCAGTGTGAGTTGTTTACGAAGAGGAAAACAGACTTTCCGATACCTTTCAATTGAAATCACGAACAATAGCATCATGGAAATACCCGAAGTAAAATACGTGGTGAAACGGAATACCTTGCATGCAGCCACATTCGTGAAATTATATGGTGATAGTTCATTCGCTAGTATAAATGGCATGGAAATGACACAAGTTATAAGGTCACAAGTACCTAGTGCCAGAATAAAGCATCTGTGATTGCTTGGCCTACACCTGCAATAAAAAGATAAAGACGACAGATACATTTACGAAAATATAAAGATACTAACGTTACTGCTGTTAAAAGAATATTATGTTTTATCTAACGTCTACACGGTTGTATGTCACGAGTCAAACTTTATTTCATCCTATTTTTCACAGCAATCTGTTACAAAATTATCGAGTTGAAATTATTGGGTTGATATACATGTATAGACACGGAGGATTGATTGATTGATTTTATTTTTCCACCGTAAAGATGAGTATGTTTTTTTAACAAATAAAGAGAATACAAAATAAGCACTAATTGACAGATACAAAATATACAGAACAAAGCACATATTTTTACAAGACAAGACACAACTAAACAAATGAAGCACAAACTATACAAACTAGGAACAGACATAATACAACATATCAGATGCAATGTAAATGGCACAGGAAAGACCCTGTACACATGCTACAAGGCAAATGACAAAACAAATATACAACATAAATTATATTAAGAGAATACAAAGATAGTTATACAATATAGAGTACAAGACAATGTAGAAAAAAACCATTTACTCCTACTTGTTATACCTTAGACAGGCCAAGATAAAACGTTTGGTGTAAATGGACATGTTTAAACAGATATCAATCCCTTGTGCAGATACAAATCCCTTACTACGAAAACGAAAATATAAGGAACTCTATATTTGCGTAACAGTAAACAGGAGAGATAAATGTGCCAACGGCTACATAGTAATGTTTTGTTTACGGTATTATATACGTTCTACACGGTTAATCTGGAAAGGAACAAAAAGTTCGACATAACAATTGAAAATAAAGATAACCATATGTCGTAAGACTTACATGTAAGAATTTATGGTCAAAGACATAATCACACAATTTGTGGCCTTATGTAGTCGTATCTATACTAAAGTGTAAAAGACGCATTATTACCATCTTGCCTTGTGAAGGTGTTCCCATAACTTACTTAAAACTGGAACATGGTTGTATGTCACGAGTCAAACTTTATTTCATCCTATTTTTCACAGCAATCTGTTACAAAATTATCGAGTTGAAATTATTGGGTTGATATACATGTATAGACACGGAGGATGGCATCTAGCGATCCATTCCGTTGGTCCTGGCTTATTCAGTTGTCTTAAAGCATTATGGAACACTCTTCAAACACACATAAAACAGTGATTTGTGACATGCTATATCGCAAAACTGCCAAATTTAAGATTGTTTATATATGGCAATCAGAAACAAAACTTGATTGCATATGCATGTCAACAAGATTTTCGTCAGATTCGATCATTGACTCAGCCACACGAGAAATTAGGCGATTGGTCACACCCTGGAAACTACATTTTTATGCACTCATAATCAAATCTTCATCGAAATTGTACTGCCACTTATTAGTCCATGGGACAAGTCATTATCTGTACATAAATGGGCGAAAACTTTGGACGCAACAGCCTACATCATATTATATAATACTATTATTAACTGACGTTGTATTCTTGGTAATTTTACAATAAATTGTCATCGCACTTTGGTAAGACTGAATCTATTTATTTTGGATATAAACATAAACAAAAAGGAGTATATAGTCTAAATATTGTTTGTAAGATATAAGATAAAGTCCATGCATTTGTGAAGAATTTTGTGGTAAAGTTTTTATCAGAGCTGATTCAAATATTCAATGACATGTTGATTATAGCATCCCTGTATGATTAGATGTATTTCAAAACATTAAAAGGATCAGGCTTCAAGTTATAAAAAATAAAATAATGAGATGCATTCTTAGACAGTACTGAACTAGTCACATCAAAAGTGGGTTGGGTTGGTAACGAAGTGCTTACAGAGTTGAGCAAATAAATCATAATGTTTCGAAGATACACGTTGGGTGCTCGAACTGAATATTACTATTACTGGTAAAAACAATTAGCTTGCTTTTGTTTTTGAAAACCAAAGCATCATAACACCATAAGAAAAAGTCTGAAGTTAAAAAGTGAAAAACTAATATATGCACATGTATAAATAATATAATAGAGTATACAAAGTACAACCTGTTGTAGTATATGAAGAGAACAGTTGCGTTGCCAACCGTACCAATGATCATCAGAGAAAATGTATAAACAATAGCCGGAAGTAAAATCTTAATTTTCTCGCTGTTCAACTCATTAAGAGTCCAGTTCCTTGTCACTGGGATATTCTTTAAAGGTGCATACATAGACATAGTCCCTTCTTTTAATTGCTACGTAAGTCAAATATCGCATGAGATTGCTCCATCTAAAATATTTTTAATAATCTTACACACTTCTATTTCTGTGGAAACACATCATATGCCAGTAGTTTTGTTGCAAAGAAACTTCGTTTTTATTAGTCGTATATAACTATTCCTTTTACTAATTGTCATTTTTTCCACAGCCGCGACATCTGCTATTGGTTATTCTGGAATATCTAGACTGTAGCGTATGTATGTATGTGGGTATTTAATGTTCATGTATCTGAAAGGCTTCGCTGAAAATTTACTTTCTAAAATCAATAAATATTGTTATATCTTAATTTGTTTAGAAATCATGTAAACTTATACATTTTTATAACGTTCTTTAAAATTTCTAAACAAACACTTACACATAACCACAAAAATGAAATAGGCCACTAAATGTAGTAAAACGTGTAACCCATCGCAAATTTTGAACAAGGCCTGCAACAATGTGTAAATACATGTACCCGGCTGTAGGAAATCTTTTATTGTATTATATTCATTATTCCCTGCCGGTTTGAAATTGTCACATATTTTGATACCTGCATTCAAAACCAATTTTGTGCTATTGTATGTCTTATGATAAGGATATATTTCCCTAACCATAAAAACTTGTCATAAAATTAAAACATATATGTTTTTTAAATATCTGTAACACTGTTCTCTTCATCCGCTATAGACACGTATATTTTTTCACATTACGAAAATGACATTACTGCAAAAGCAGTCGCAAATAGAATCAAAAAGGTTTTACCAAAGATAACACATCATTCGCAAGTTTTATGAAAAATCGTTATATAGGTGAAACTATAAGGTTAATTTAAGACATACTAGATTATTTAAATGAACACACTTTACTAGGGTTGTTACTTATTGCAGACTTTAAAAAGGCATTTGATAGCCTAGATCATAGCTTTCTGTATAATACTCTAAAGTATTTCAATTTCGGACACTCTGTTATCAAGCGGATTGAAACCTTACAATGACATGCAAAGTGCTTTCAAGTTGAAAAGGGTGCACGTCAAGGAGGTCCACTTTCGTCTTACCTGTTCATTATTGCGATCGAAATTTTATCAATAGCTATAGATCGAAATAAAGAAATAGTTGGTGTCAACTTTCATAATACAGAAGTAAAAGAAACACTATCTGCTGACGATGCCACATTCGTATCAAATGGTAAAAAATCTTCTTTCGAAAATCTTATTAATACAATTGAAAAGTATGGAAGCATTTCAGGTCTCATATAGAATGTTAACAAATCAGTTGTACTACCAGTCGGGTCTCTTAAAAATGACAACATTGTTTATTGTAAAGATAAAAAGTTTAACTGGACATCAGAAAAAGCTTCAACATTTGGTATTGTCTTTGAAAATGATCAAAAGAAAGTTCTTATTTCAAATTTAAATTCAAGAATATCAGAAGCTACATCAGCTCTTAAAAGCTCTTGGCAAAAAACATTGGAAAAATAACAGTTTTAAAATATTTTATTTTTCCAAAATTATTGTATCCACTGACCGTTCTTCACGATCCTCCTGAAAATACATTTGTACTATAAATGAAATAAATAGAGTATTTTATAAATTTCTGTGGGATAATAAACCAGATAAATTATCTTGGAAAATAATTAGACTGGAAATTGATAAAGCAGTTAAATATGATTGATTTTAAAGCAAAATTAAATAGAATGAATTGCAACTGGGTGTACAGAATATTTGATGAAACTAACAAAGGCTACTGGAAAAACTGTCATAGACATGAACTTGAAAAATGGGGTGGTAAACTGGTATTTGAGTCTAATCATCAAGAAAAAGACATTGATAAAATGTTCAAAAATATATTTCTTAATAACATAGTTACAAGCTGGACGAGAATTAATTTTAGCACAAAAATAGACAACATACCAAAAGAAATACTTTGGATAAACTCTAATACTAAATTCACTAATAAAATAATCTTTAATAGAGATCTATATATGAGAGGTATCAAATTTGTAAAACATATTTATGACTTTCGACGTAAACGTTTTTATAGATTTTTTAAAATTAAAACAACTATTTGATATTTCCAAATATTGCTTTTTTGGGTCGATTGTTAAAATCGAGCCAATGTTAACAGAGTATATCGGCCTTACGGCCGAACGCACAACATACAAACAAGTAGTTCCATATAAACAGTTGTTAGGCATTATAGCGATTTCTGTTTTCAAAATTATATAGTAATAAATCTAAATAATTTAAAAACATTTCAGAATAGAATAATATTATTTCGTTATTGTTCTTTAAATGTGTAATTAATCGTAAATACTATTAATGCGCGAACGAAGGACATGGACATAAAAATTTATAAGAACTCGATTTTTACCAATTATTAATTTACTCGGCGGACGTAGGCGTTGGTGAGATGCTGGAAATTGATTGCGTTGACTATGCGGCGGACGCGAGTTCGAGACCCATCAAATATGTTTATTTTTTCTTTTTCTTCTGTTTTCTTAATTTTAGACTTCAAACCTTTTAAATGTTTTCGCAAATAATCATGAAAACTTCATTCATGTCTTACTTAAGGAAATGTTACTAGACTATTGTATACATTTATTCGATACAGTAAGTTCAGTCGTAGTCGTGTTTGGTTTTGCTTGCACCAGATTGGTTTCCTTGGGTTCTTTTGGGGCCATGCCTCACCGATCATCCCATTCTAGATGTTCTGTCAGTTTGTTGTGGGCCCCTATGTCCTTGTATCCTGTTCGTTCAATTATTAATTTACTCTGTGTCTTCTAGGGTAGTTGAACATACATGTAGTCACTGAATGCAAAAGATAAGCACATGGGTTCCTATCAAAAGTAAATTTTACACATATGGTTAAAGGTCAAACTCTGTGGACATTTGTGTCTCCAGTTTGTTGATAACTTTACTCATGCATGGGTTGTCCTGATATTTACATATGTATGTGTACAGTCTGTGTTGTTCAGAGACAATCGGCCCTCCAGCACTTTCAGTCCTTTGATTAAGCTATAGCAGTCTAATCACCAGTACCCCCGATACACGGAAAAGAGGGCTAAGAAATATAAACCTAAATGAAGAAAAAGATAGAAAATGTTTTATAAATAAAATATTGAAACTGAAGAAAAATAACAGAACTTTGTATAAGAGGTATATTGAAAACTATTACAAAAATGGACAGCAACCTGAAAACAAAGCACAACAAAAGTGGAATAATCAGTTTACCGAGCTTGAATGGGAATCGGTATATGAAATACCCTTTATTTGTACAATAGACTCAAAAATTAAGAATATTTCAATATAAATATTTAATGAAAATAATTGCAACAAATAAGTATTTATATACATGTAACATTCACACATCAGCATTATGTGATTTTTGTTGTATGTGTAATAAATCGGTCATCCATCTTTCTGGGAATGCAATGTTAGTCAACATTTCTGGTCAGAAGTAAACAAGTTCTTTCAAAGAAATAATATCGACATAATTTTGTCCTTTCGAGTAATATCCTTAGGGCTAACTAACAACAACGTAAAAAATAATATTTTACCTTTTTAATTATAGTGTGTAAATATTACATATACAAGTGTAAACTAGAAAAATTTATGCCTACTTGGGTAAATTTCTATTACTTTCTTAAGGTTAGAAAAGACATCGAATACCAGGTGGCACTTATGGAGAACAAAGTTAACCAACATGTGTTAAAATGGTCACTTCTGAACTTCTAATACAGTAAAGACAGTATGTAGAATAAATCCATGTATCCACAAAAAGCATCGCTCCTCGGTCTTTCTTTCTCTCTCTCTCTCTCTATTTCATTTTCAAATGACTTAATCATTGTATACCTAGTGATTTGTTAGCAAGTGTAACAAGAATCTTTGAAATGCATAATGCAATATAAAAATACTTAATGTATATGTACCTTCGAATTGATGTATAAGGTTATACAATGGAAATGAACGACACAAAATAAAAAGAAAATGACATTACTTGGAAAGGGTTTGGCATGAATGATTAAACTGGTAGTATATGGTATTCTTTGTCCAAAAAATGTAGTCGTATGCTTGTTCCATTACCATTAATACATTTCCACTGGGATTGAAGTGGCGTTTCTCGGACTAAGGTTATTGATTTTTCTCTATAACTATGTAGGATTTGACGTTGACATATATTCTATCTTCTATTTCATTACACTGCAGGTTCACACTTATATTAAAGTTTATCAAATTCATCACGAGCGCTGATATATTCCATTCGAAGTCTTTGTTAAGTACGCCTCGTTTCTCTTTCAGGCGCATACTCCATTTTGTACTTACATCATCGTTCCAGTAAGGTTTGCTTCTTTTATAACGTTTACGTGTTTGTTTTGAAGCATCATAGTTTGGAATATTTTGATTCATTTCTTCATAAATTATATCACAAAGTTTATCATATAAACTATCAAGGTCATCCTGATTTTCTCGCGCATTTTCAATTTTTAAAATAATATCAAGAATGGCTAAGTGGACTAACTGACTAGTCATGAAATCGCCAGGGATTCTTTTTTAAATTTAAACGGACTCTTTGTGTACTGTGCTGTGTTACAGTTATAACTGTTTTCACACTGACCTATATCAAATTCGGCAATAAGAGCTGAATGGTATTGTAGCCCGGAAACCCTTTCCTAATAATCCGCGCAGACTATGATGATCAGTGATCTCACTAACCGTTAATATCTTAAAAACTTTAAGTGTCTGGAGCAAGCCGCGCTATGCGCAAATATGACCAACCACAGCTTTTTCCCTGCTGTCAATAGAAGTGTAGTTATTGCTTGTATATCGGCCATTTAATATACAAAACGTTGAGTCATTAAAAAAATCAACAAAACTATGATTATGCGGAGTAACTACAGTGTCCTGAATCTCGCGATCTCTTATTCTATCACAGTTTCGCAAAATAGCAGAAAGATTTCCAATTCTCGCATTTAAAGTCGGCACCGACAAGTATACCGTCACAAGCACTATGAATATATATATATATCCGAGGTAGTAAGTGCGCAAAAAAATTGACTATTCATTCCTCTTAATGATGATTCAGGTGGCAAATAACATGAAAATACAATAAATGACCTATCGCTTATTCTATGTGAAAATTTAATTGCCAGTATTCCATCACAGGTTTACATTATAACTATCAATGATCTATTGCTTAACTAGTAGCCCAGCGCCACCAGAAGCTTTAGGACCGTTGACATGAATATCTGGACGATTAAAGCCGTACCATGTTTATCCATTACATTAAGTAATATGCTTACCAGATAGGAGATACCTGATAAATCGTTACAATATCTGTATGCCTGTCTGTCTAATGCGCATACTTATCCTTCACGTAAAACATTATTTACTTTGTCCAACCAAACATTAAGATGCGCTAACTTAAGTGCCCAAAAGGGACAGGTAGATTTCTATGCCATGTTTTCCCTCTCTTGATGCACTTGGTTTGAACGCTCAGTTATACGTCCGTTCGCGTTGACTTGTAGATTGTGTCCCTGTGGTAGTTGTCGCAGAATTGCACGCGTGTTAATTTCAATCAAGCTTAAAGCATGCGATTTTCTGAATTCTTTAAATATACACATAGAAAAAAGTTAAGCACCTCCTTGAATTTATATAGTGACTTTAAAAAATTGTATCATGAAAACACCTTCAAGTAAACGACGGAAGAAATGCTGTAAATCATAACAGCAAACCTCTGCACGAACTGCAAACAGTTTTGTACTGCGAGTGTAAGCAGATTGTCTTTAAAAAGATCCGAGGTTCATCCGGAGGCATGGTAGTCAGGGTCAGGGTGGTCATCCAGGTACAGTGAAGGTTTACTCTGTACACTTTTAAGAAATGTCTTATACGCTTCAGCCCATGTCAAACAAGTGAATAAATACCTTAATGTGACTATTGGATACTTTTTATAACATTTTACTTCAAAATTGATAGATAGAAAATGATCAAACTAAGACACTGAATACACACAACAATATGTTTATTTCAAAAATACAAAAAAAATTACAGTTATTTATCGATTTTGATGACGTAAAAAAATCATAAGATGTGCCGCTTAATCAATGAAATATGCAATAGTGTGTCTCCAGTAAAGTTTTGTTTTGACGAGAGATTGAATCTTTTCAAATTCGTGAATACCAGAAGTAACTGTTGTTGCTTTTACTTATTCTTGATTTCCCAAACATGAAAACATCAGTCACTCATTGAAAATCTCGATCATGTTGTCATCTATAAATAATTATATACATGTTTAACTATGTTTTCTTAAAATATTTTCTTTGTTAAGGAAGAGATAGCCACAGATAAGCTTTTATACAAAATGATATGTAAAAAGAATCAATACACACAAATATATGTGTATATTTTATTTCGATATTTAGACGTTAAAAAATCATACGACGTTTCGCGAAATCATCAAAATATGCAATATTGTGTCTCTTGCAAATTTTGTTTTCAGCGAGAAGTCGAACCTTTTCAAATTTGTAAATACCAGAAGCAATTGCTTTTGCTTTTCCTTATTCGTGACTTCCGTAACCCGAAAACATCACTCTCTCATTAAAAATCTTAATCTTATACCGAAACAAAAGTTGTCCTATCCCTAGATATATATCTTTTAATAATTCTGTTTTCTTAAAATATTTTTCTTCGCTTAGAAAAAGATAGCCGCAGGCAGGCTTTCATACAAAATAATATCTAATAAATGTAATACATTTTGTATTAGCAAATTACGTCTGTATGAACATATTGATTAACGTTTGCGATCAATAGAAATTTTCAAACAGTAACTAGAGTATCCGATGCTACTATAATGTTTATTTTTAGTAGGGAACATTCAGTTAGTAACAAGATGAGGGCTAGAGTGGCAGTGTTGCTAAATTTAGCGAACTTTAGCAATTATTATAAACTTGAGTTGTGAAAATTGGCCAATTACCCTTAAAAGTAAAATAGCATCATAAAATGTCAGAAAAAGAATTTGATATATCAACCACATTTCCCTTAGAAACTCGCACTGCTCACAATTTTGACAAACATCTACAAAATATGTATTTACCTATGTTTTTTTCTAACACTGGTCCAAGTTTTAGGGCTAGAGTGGCAGTGATGTTAAATTTAGCGATTTTTTGTCAAAATTACAACTAAAAAATATGTATTTGCAGAAGAATTTTCTAGCACAGATTTGAGCTTCAGAGAATGTAAAATACCTTACAGTCAGAAAGTGAAGTGATCATATTAAAGGCACAACAGTTAATAATTAAAAATGTACGTATTTAAGTAAAACCCACGTGTTTAAATATTTGACATTTTATGATGCATTAAAAATAAAAAATGGGGGTCAATGAGCGTATAAGACAGAAATTCAACAAAAACTGAAAAATGTGTTTGTTAGAATTTGACGAGCTTTGAGATATGACGGCATAGGTCTGTAACAAAGAACTGTAAAAGGAACTAATGATTAATGTATTTTTATATCCTAACAATTATTCTTGTTAGAAAGTTTGAATTAAGTAAATATCTTAAACGGATTTTGAGATATGACATTTTCTGTACCCCTACCCCCATTTTGGCATATGGCAAAATTTGTCAATTAAGTCACAAATTGTGAGGTCAAAATATTTTTTCTCAAAAATGTTCAATTTTTTGGCACTAAAATATTCCTATAGTGCCTAAGTTTACTTCTGCAAAATTGTTTTTTCCAGTTAAATCATCAGTTTCGAAATATAACAGATGTAAATTTCCGGAAGTGCAAAAATCCAAAACCTCACCAGTGAACCCCCTTAAATATTAAATGTCAGTCTTAGCTCTTGCATAACATAATTTTACAGAACCTACCGAGTTGCTGGCGGAATTTTACATCCATTACATTGTAAACAAACGGATTTGCAACTGCATTTATAAGAAAAGACCTTAACAAAATCTGAAACACAGCCTCAGTTTCCGGATTCATTTTGTCAACAAAGTTTTTGTCCTGCATCATGAGTGAAGTCAGAACGAAATGAGGTGTGAAGCTGCAGAAATACACTACTGAAATAATGAAAGACATTTTGGTCACACAAAGTATTGTCTTTTCTCGTCTCTGTACGTCTTTAGCAGACTTTGAACATTTGCGTCTGGTATAGCTTGCATGTCTGTTCTTAAATCGTTTCCTTTTTGCAACGACAGGGTCGAAACAATGACTGGTATTTATTTGCGCTGTTTCTATCTCAGACGATTTCATTATGTGTTGGTCTTCTTTATTCCCTTTTCCAAGATAATATGTATCTGTATGCCGGTTTTGTTTTATGTTTCGGATTTTGGATTCTTCATGGTTGTCTAAAGACATATTGTCTGCGTCTGCGATCTTTATCGCCCCAGTCCCTTCTAAATCGGCCTCATTCAAACAATTTTTCCCTGACGGAATGTAAATGGTTGTGTTGTCATGTTCTTCGATATATTTGCACATTTCTTTGCAATCGTCATTCTCCCGTGATGAAAACGAGAAATCCTCTGGATTTGAATGATCAACTGACGTTTGTTTCAATACGTATACATCCACGCAAATATCGCTACATTGAGTTCTGTCGTTGTTAATGACAATAGATTTTATGTCCGTGCACTTGTTGTTCGACAAGTGGCTCGGAGCCTGAGCTTTGTGTGACAGATACTCCCGCGTCAGTTCGTGTAAAGCAGATACATTCACATCTCTGTCATTTAACGAACTAACTGGTTCATATGCATCTAACTTGTGTTCACTCCGCATCTGTTTTGATTGAACGCTTAGATATTTGTGAGCAATTTTAGCGTAACAGAAAACAATAACGAAACCTTGGATAAAAGTTAATGTGACCAAAATACAGTTATACACTTGTGGGAAATTCGACTCGAGCAATGAATTATCCGTATGGCAAGCTGCGCCAGAAACGTTTCCAAATCCTGTGTGTATGGTGCTGTGGCCAAATATAAAACCTGGCGGTAGTGACAGTATCATTGCCACAATAAAAACTCCAGATATTGTCTTTTTCGCCATTGCCAGTGTGAGTTGTTTACAAAAAGGAAAACAGACTTTCCGATACCTTTCTATTGAAATTACGAACAAAAGCATCATGGAAACACCCGAAGTAAAAAACGTGGTGGAACGAAAGATCTTGCATGCAGCCACATTCGTGAAATTATAGGGTGATAGTTCATTCGCTAGCGTAAAGGGCATGCAAATGACACAAGTTATAAGGTCACAAGTACCTAGTGCCAGAATAAAGCATCTGTGATTGCTTGGCCTACATCTGCAATAAATAAATAAAGACGATGGATACATTAACGAAAATATAAAGATACTAACGTCACTGCTGTTAAAAAAATATCATGTATTATCTAACGTCTACACAGTTGTATGTCACGAGTCAAATTTTATTTCATCCTACTTTTCACAGCAATCTGTTACAGAATTATCGAGTTTGGGTTGATATCTAGACACGAAGGGTGGCATCTAGCGATCCATTTCGTTGGCCCTGGCTTATTCAGTTGTATTAAAGCATTATGGAACACTCTTTAAACATTGCACATTTGCATAAGCATTTTCCATTTGTCAAGTCTAGCCGTTTTCCCACTTTTATGCCTTATAATTACCTTTCTTATCTCAATCAATGTTATTAAATCATCCAAATCACCCAAACTATTTTATGTGCCGAAATATTTAGAAACACAGGACCGATAAAGCTTCATCGTCTATTTCCTTATCTGATCTTTATAGCAAGTTCAAAGTGATCGGGGGTCTTTAATTGACTTGAGAAGTTCGCGTTAGAGTCTCATGCAATACACTTGTGTTTTTACTGATTTCATCATTTCCGTCCTATTACTATCAGGTTAAACATAATATTCTTCTTTCAGATCTATGAAATTCTGCTTAAATAAAAGGAAGGTCATCGTCTTATAAATTGTGACAGATTCTAGCTAAGACATCAATAAGTTTGTAGGTCACTGAACATTGAAGAAGATTTTGCAGCATTAAATATTTCTTGCTATTGTAGTTATATAATCCGACTGTAGTTTTTCTTAAAATAGATTCATATGCTTGTTATACATAAAATTTGATTATCTTCTCCATACTTGCTTATGATATAGTTGAGCTTGTTTGCATTTTGGAAGCCACTTTTAAAATATCATTATCAGACCATAGTGATATGTGTATGGTCGCATGATTTAAACAAATTTCTATGACGGACCTTATCAGCCGGCCATGCCATAACGGAAAACTGCCAAATTTAATATTATGGCAATCAGAAACAAAACTCGATTGGATATACATGTCAACAAGATTTTGGTCAGGTTCGATCGTTGGCTCCGTTAGACGAGAAATTATACGACGTCACTTTGAACTTGCTCACACACCTGGAAACTACATTTTTATGCACTCTTTATCAAACCTTCATGGAAATTGTACTGCTACAAGGTATCGGCCAATAGGCCTTATTAGACCATGTGACAAGTTATTATCTGTACATAAATGGATGAAAACATTGGACGCTACATCATATTATAGAATACTTTTATTAACTGACGTTGTAGTCTTGGTAATTTTACAATAAATTGTCATTGCACTTTGGTAAGACTGGATCTATTTATTTGCGATCTTAACATAATAAAAAAAAGAGTATAATTATACATTGTAGTCGAAATATTGTTTGTACGACATAAGATAAAGTCCATGCATTTGTAAAGAATTTTGTCGTAAAGTTTTTATCAGAGCTGATTCAAAGATTCAATGACATCAAGGTCTTTCAAATAGTATGGTCCGGAAACGAGAGTAATACGATAAATAACTTGCCTCGGATCACGTGACAAACATCCGGGTACCCGCCATTTTGGAAAAAGAAAGAAATTATTGATACTTTATATCTACGTATATCTCGATTTTTACCAATCAATTTGACCAACAAAGTGATCCTTAATACAATATGTGCATTCCCTTATCATTACATAATATTATATTTTACCGATGTTTCGTTTTAGGTGGATTTACGCATTGGAAAGTTGACCCATACGAACGGGTTTTTTCACAAATGACAAAAAGCCGAAAACCGACCTAATTTTAGCGCTTCTTTCCTACTTGCATGGTGTTCATGGGATTGATGTAACATCTTTTTTCTCATAGATTTAAGTCTAATGTACGTCTGTTATGTCTTAGATTTTCGTATTTCACCCGTATTTTTAATTTTCTGGGACGGTTAGATCCGTTCAAAATCTAAAAATGGCGTCAATGGTGATTTTTTTCGCGATACGGTGATATTTTGTGCACAGGTTTTCACTATATATTTAGGGTCAAATGATGGAAAATTGCTAATTAAAATGTAAATTAAGAGTTATTTTTGAACGGATATGAATTAGATTTTCGTTTTTTTATTTTATAACATAATAACGTACAGTTTTGTAAGACCAGTATCGCGAGTCAAATTACCATCCCAAGACGGAATAGCATGGACCGTGTTTAACTCGCGTTAAAGATAATAGTTAATTATATATAGAGGTTTTTAATTTCACAGTTTTACGAAAATTTCATCAGCTTTCCAATTATACCATTTTTTAAATTAAATGTGGTATTTAAATGACACAATGACGGGCGTTTTGCATACAACTATCGGACAAATACCAGTTTACTCGCTCGGCGTGATAAATGCACGGCGTGATAAACGCTTCCAGGCGAGACAAGATTATCAGTACGATAAGACATTTATAGAGGGCGTTTCCGGACCATACTATTTGAAAGATTGATGACATGTTGATTATATCATCCCAGTATGATAAGATGTATTTCACAAAATTAAAACGCACAAGCTTCAAGTTATACAAAACAAATAATGAGATGCGTTCTTAGACAGTACTAAACGAGCCACATCAAAGATGGGTTTGGTTGGGTTGGTAACGAAGAGCTTACAGAGTTGAGCAAATAAATCATAATGTTTCGAGGTACACGTTGGATGCTCGAACTGAATATTACTATTACTGGTAAAAACAATTAGCTTGCTTTTGTTTTTGAAAACCAAAGCAACATAAGAAATAGCGTGCAGTTTAAAAGTGAAAAACTAATATATGCACATGCATAAATAATATAATATAAACAAAGTACAACCTGTTGAAGTATATGAAGAGAACAGTTATGTTGCCAGCCGTACCAATGATCATCAGAGAGAATGTATAAACTATAGCCGGAAGTAAAATCTTCACTTTCTCGCTGTTCAACTCATCCAGAGTCCAGTTCCTTGTCGCTGGGATATTCTTTAAAGGTGCATACATAGACATAGTCCCTTCTTTTAATTGCTACGTAAGTCAACTATCGCATGAGATTGTTCGGTCTTAAAAACGTTTTAATATTCAATTCTATTTCTGTCGGAACATATGATATCCTAGTAGTTTTATTAAAAAAAACACTTCGTATAAATTATGCGTATATAATTATTCCTTTTAGTAACTGTCATTTTTTTCACAGCCGCAACATCTGCTATTGGTAATTCTGGAATATCTGGACTGTAGTGTATGTATTATATATGCCAGTGTTCAAAATATTATAGTATATGTAAGGATTCGATAGTTTACTTTCTAGAATCGACAAAGATTGATATATGTTATTAGATCTATGTTCAGAAATCATGTAAACTTATATATTTTTGGGACGTTCTTTCAAATTTCTAAACAAGCATAATACTCATGACCACAAAAAAGAGAAATAGGCCACTAAAATTGTAAAACGTGTAGCCTATCACAAATTTGAAACAAGGCCTGAAACAATGGGTAAATACCTAATAAGTATAGGAACACTTTTATTGTATTATAGTCATTATTCCCTGCCGGTTGGAACTTGACGCAAACTTTTATATTTGCTTTAAAACCATTGTGCTATCATACGTTTTATGACAGGGATATCCTTCCATATAAAACTTAAAATGATTATACATAGAATTAAAACATGACTATGTTTTTTTTAAACATCTGTAACAATGATCTCTCAAGCAGGCAATAGACATTTTCTAACCATGAACAAATTATGACATTAGTCTACATGGAAAGGGTTTTGAGAGAATGATTAAACAAGAAATAATACTACTTATAATTACGTTTGCGGTTATTTCTTGCAGGTGCATACCAATCAATAAGTTAACAGACGCGTTATCTTAGCACAAGGTATTTGACATCATAACCTGTGTCATTTGTATGCCCTTTATTCTATCAAATGGAATGTTACCATATAACCTTACGAATGTGACAACGATCGTCCGTTCAACCACATTCTAAACTTCGGATATTGCTCGTAATTTCAGTAAAAAGGCATCGCAAAGTCTGCTTTCTTCTACGTAGACAAATTACAATGAAAATGGCGAAAACGGCAATATTTGGCGCTTTTATTTTGGCAGTTACATTTGCATTACTATCAGGCTTTATTTTTGGTCACAGCCCCAGAAACATGTCACTGCTGTAGCTTGCTATACGGATGACTCATTGCCCGAGTCGAATTTCCCGTACGTATATAATTATACTATAAATTACATTAATTATCTGTTAAATTCAGAACAGGTAAATGGCGATTGTAAAGAAAATTGCAAGTATATCGAGGAATGTGACAACATACACATCGACCTCCCGCCAGTCAGAAGTGTTTCAAGAAAAGAACAAAATGTCTTTCGTTATTTCAGTGTTGTTTTTCACCAGCTTTACACCACATTTAGTATACAGGACAAAGTCTTTGTTGGCAAATGTGAAAGCTTTTGTTGAAGCCTTTTCTGATCAATTCAGTAGCGAATCCGTTTGTTTATAATGCTATGGATAGGACATTCCGTCAGCAGTTCAACAAGTCCAATGCAAGAGCCAAGACTGATATTGAATACTTAAAACTTAATATTCGGACTTAAGAGTTAAAACAAGATAGTTCTTTTATAAATAGTAAAATACATCAATGATTAACTGTATTAAACTATAAGTATCATCGCTTCACTTTCTCCCTATTCAGTGTTTTGTATTCTTTGAAACTCAGACCAGTGCGACATAATACATCTTTGAAAATATAGTTTATTTTTAGATGTTTTTTGCTGAAATCGTGATCAGTATAAAGTTTTTATGGCAAAGAACCGAGATATCAATTGTTTCCTGGCATCTGACTTATTATGATGGTATTGATTTCTGCACAAAGTTCTATTCAGTATAAAAATCATTTGCTCAGATGAATAACAGTTGACCCTGGTATTTAAGGGTATTTATCCAAGTTTTCACATGTCAGCTTTTGTTTATATTACTTGCTAAAGTTCGCCTAAATTAGCAACAGAGTCTCTAGCCCCCTCTCGTCACTTTCTGAATTTCCACAACGCGAATTCCAGTCTAAAGATAAAAGAACATTCTTGCATTTCGGATCGGCATTTCCGGTGATTTTGCCCATGCCGGAAAAACCGGTCTGGCACACGTCCTATGCCAGACGACTATCATGAATTACTTAAAACGTAACGTTATAAACATTGTGACGTCAATTTCCCAAACACAACGTCGGAAAATCGTTTGTTTTTCATGATAATTCATCATTTTGATAAGTTTGCATATAGAAATCTACTTTAAAGTGCAAGACGGTATGCAAGAAAAAGTTTCCATCATGAGACACTTGGCTCAGATGGAAATATCCGTCACCTCTTAGCGTGTGCTCTAGTTACGGTAGGAAAATATCGATTGATTGCCAAGTTAACCCATGTGTTTGTTGTAGCTGTAAATTGCTTATATTGTTTCCTTTTTATATGAAAGCCCGCCCACGGCTTCTTTTTTCTTGGCGAATGATAAAGTAGAGAAAACACTTTAAAAGTAAATGTATCTTTTATATCATGTTTAGAAAATAAAATAAACTATACATGTCTGCTGCCTTCTTCACGGAGAGAGATCATTGTTATAATTTTATGACAAGTTTTGTATAATTAAGGAGTGAGCATATGTTTCTATCTCAAGACATGTATAATAGCACATATATGACAAGAGCCCTATTGAATATGTAATACAGTCTTTCTTGTTAGAATTGTGATGGGTTTACGACTAATTCAATTAAGCAGCCTTTTTCTTTCTATGGCAACGGGTATTTGTTTCTTTACCAACAGAAAGACCATTCCAAAAATATAAAGTTTTGCATGCTTTCTAAACATAATAAAATATATCAATATACCTTAAAAATGTTTTTTGTATTTCTAGAGACTGGCGCCATTTTTTATTAACTTGTGAGTTTTTTATTCGAACTGTACTGCCTGCTGATGGTAATGTAACATAAAATCTTTATTATGAAACTAATAGGAATAATTTTACACAATGTAAGACCAATTAGTAACACATTTCTTAGCAGCATAACAGAACGTCTTTAACTACTGGAATTTGATATGCTCCAACAGAAATATAATTGTGTTGGATAGTTAAAATAACTTATAACATAGAACAATCTAATGCGATATTTGTCTTATGAAAAATGAAAGATGAACTATGTTTTTGTACGCGCCTCTCATATATATCACAGCAAGAAATTGGATGATTTATGAGAAAACTGTATGTATATTCTTCCTTATGATCATTAGAACGGTTGGCATAGCAACAGTTCTCTCATTACAATGTAGCATAATGTTCTTTACTACTCTTTTATACAGCAAAGAGATGTGCATATTTTAGGATTTTACGCTTTTAAATATTTCAGAGTGATTCCTATGTTCACTGGTACCTTTTATGATGTTGCTTAGGTTTGCGAAAGAAATTCAAATAGTTCTGTCCAGTAATAGTAAGCAAAAACGTTGTGTACGCTTTCGTTTTGTCACTGAAATGGTCTTTGACAAATAGCCTTTAACTAACCTAAGTTTTACACAAATAAATATGTTGCAAATATACATTGAACTTGGGTGACCAAAGCACAACCAAACCAACACTAAACCTGACATTGACCTGTTCCTTCAGACGGATACAGTAAACATCTTAGAAACATGGTAACCGTGATGGTTTGCTTGTTCAATTCTCTTGGCAACTGGTAACCAACCTAGCTGTATGATGTGATCAATAAGAGTATAACTACTTGAATAAAAAATCGTTATCATGTTTTGAATAACTTTTTCCTTTTAATTTTGTTAAAAACAACCATAAATCATACAGCGCTGACATAATCAACTGACATTGAATCCTTTACATAAATAGCTTTTTTGGTTTTCATAAATAAAGAAGATTGTTTCCTGTATGCTACGAATATACTGTTTTTATTACTGAAGTATAGCTTATAATCATTTAATCAAAACGAAAGCTTTAGACTAATTCAAACGCAATAACAGTTTTGACAGAGTCCATTAGCTTTATCATATCACCTTTACAAATAACGTTTACGCCATACTCCTTCTAAGTCTAAGTCAAGATCCAAATAGAGAATATGTAGTCTGACTAAAGTGTAAGGATAATTTATAGTAAACATGCCACAAACCAATAAAACATTTCCTATAATCTAAATTAGTGTCCAAGGTTTTCACCAATTTCTATACAGATACATTTACCGAGGGTTGATTATGGATGCTTTAAAATGTAGCTTCAAGAGTGTTAGTTTTTACAAACGAAGCAGGTTTCCGGTGACGTCGTCCGATTTCTCATCTGACAGAACAAATAATCAAACTTGGCGGCAATCTTGTGGGAATTCCATTACTGCTGACAACAAGTTCATATTTAGCATTATATAATATGATAGAAGGGAAACATGTTTCAAGTCTAATAATGTTAAAAAAACTACAACCGGAATATTTAGCTTTCATAGCAAAGGTGGAAACAATATTCAATGCGGCATCACCCTCTTGATTTATTTCTGTTATAACGTTCAATGACCTGCCTTGTCTGATATCCTGACTTGTTAACTTGATCTGGTTTTAGCATATGACGGTGGACATCCTACAGCGTAAGCAGAATTTCATTGAATATTATGTTAAATCTGAAAGGAATTGAACTGATATGTTTAAATCAGTCAAAAGTACAAATGAACCTGAATGAGAGACTCTGTTGCGAACTACTTAAGTCAGCTAGATTCCCGTGATCATTTGAACTTGCTTCAAATATCAGTGGAGGTAGGAACAAAGAAATAAGAAAATGAATCACAATTAGAGACTTTGTTGCAAACTACTTAAAGTGACATTATGCTCATCTTACTGCACATAGTGTATTTTTGGTGACAGTTTTATAAAAGCAATTTTCGGTAGCCGTGCATTTATAATAAATGTGTTAAACTAATGATAATGCCGCATTAATATTTGAAGTTTGTGCTTTTGGACTAATAAAATAATAATTCCTTCCTTGGCAGTGATCTTCCTTGTGATATTAGTGTTGCTCGGCAGTGGAAGGGAAGCAACTCCGACATGCATTTGTTTATTTCTTAAATTGACTCTCCCAGTCAAAATAGGAAAAGTAATATTTGGAAAGGTATTATTTTGTACTGGTAGCAGGAAAAGTTTGTTGTATTGGGTCAAAAGTTATTATTTCCTCTACCCTTTTCACACACACCTATTTCAGCTGGAATTTTACTTTTAAAAAATGTGCATAATGTCACTTTAAGTCAGTTAAATTCTCTTTAAATATCAAATGAGGTAGGGACATGGAAATAAGATGACACTTTTGCTAAATAGTAATGAAGTTATCAGCGGTTGAAGCAGTAAGGCTGTAGCTCTAAATGTTAATATGGATATACAGTTTGTATTCTATATACGTACATTAAAATCTGAACACAATTATATTAGGTGACGGTGATCTATCGATCCCGTATTTCAAAATGTTTCAGTACACATTAGTTTAGAGCTTTCTACCCGATCCTTGCTGTTATTTAACAGAAATATTGTATATGTATTTATTGAATAAATACTTTTTAAACCAATAGTTTGGATGATGAAAATACAGTAAAGGCAATAAGAAAGGTAATTATTAGGCATAAAAGTGGAAAAGCGGCTGGACTGGACAAACTATCAAATGATTCATGTGATGATTAAAATCACTCCTTGTTTGGCACGAGAGGTTTGCGCTATGCTATTATTTTGGTTCAACTAGGCAGGTGGTATTACACTAACACGTAAAACGAGGGTGTTTTAAGACCTTTAAAACAATAGATCGATTACAGTTCTTAAAGTGACATTATGCACATTTTTTAATGAAATAGGTGTGTGTGAAAAGGGTAGAGGAAATAATAACTTTTGACCCAATACAACAAACCTTTCCTGCTACCAGTACAAAATAATACCTTTCCAAATATTACTTTTCCTATTTTGACTGGGAGAGTCAATTTAAGAAATAAACAAATGCATGTCGGAGTTGCTTCCCTTCCACTGCCGAGCAACACTAATATCACAAGGAAGATCACTGCCAAGGAAGGAATTATTATTTTATTAGTCCAAAAGCACAAACTTCAAATATTAATGCGGCATTATCATTAGTTTAACACATTTAAATGCACGGCTACCGAAAATTGCTTTTATAAAACTGTCACCAAAAATACACTATGTGCAGTAAGATGAGCATAATGTCACTTTAATTGTATGTGCAAGGTCTTTACTGCTGTTCTAAATGTATGACAATATTAGCAAGTATCAAGCAATTTGGCTGAGTTAAAGATAGAAATACCCATCCGTAATAACGTTACAAGTTCGTCTGTACTTGACTTTACTAATGCTAAATGAATTTTTATAATTTCATTTGTGAATCAGTTTGTTTACAATGTTATGGACAAAAACATTCCGTCAGCAACTCAAAATTTGTTGTAAACTTCTGTTATGCTAGAGCCAAGACAGACCTTCGTTACTCGGAACTTTAATAATATAAAAAGGATAAGAATTTGTTTAAATTAAGTATATATTATCACTGTTCTTTCCGTCTGTACACTGTTTTGTATTCTTTTAAACTCAAACCAGTGGGACAAAATAAGTACAGTTATAAATAGATACAACAAGAGGGCCAAGATGGCCCTATATCGCTCACCTTGGTACAAGTCCACTTGCCTGGTGGAAGATCACTAGATAATGTTATATACCAAATAAGTTTTCCTATATACGCCTTTGTAAAACAAATGATCCCCCCCGGGCAAGGTCAATTTTGACCCTAGGGGCATAATTTGAACAAACTTTAAAGAGGTCTACTAGGCAATGCTACATGCCAAATATCTAAGCTCTAGGCCTTGTGGTTTCAGAGAAGAAGATTTTTAAAGTTTTTACTATATATTCCTATGCAAAACTAAGTGACCCCCGGTGCGGGGGTCAATTTTGACCCGGGGGTCATAATTTGAACAATATTGGTAGAGGTCCACTAACCAATGCTACATGCCAAATATCTAAGCTCTAGGCCTTGTGGTTTCAGAGAAGAAGATTTTTAAAGTTTTTACTATATAAGCCTATGTAAAACTAAGTGACCCCGTGGCGGGGTCAATTTTGATCCGGGACTCATAATTTGAACAATCTTGGTAGAGGTCCACTAGCCAATGCTACATGCCAAATATCTAAGCTCTAGGCCTTGTGGTTTCAGAGAAGAAGATTTTTGAAGTTTTTTCCTATATATTCCTATGCAAAACTAAGTGACCCCTGGTGCGGGGTCAATTTTAGCCCGGGGGGTCATAATTTGAACAATCTTGGTAGAGGTCTACTAGAAAATGCTACATGCCAAATATCTTAGCTCTAGGCCTTGTGGTTTCAGAGAAGAAGATTTTTAAAGTTTTCCCTATATATTCCACCTATGCAAAAAAACAAAGGCCCCCCCCAAGCTGGGATATTTTGACCCGGGGGTCATAATTTGAACAATCTTGGTAGAGGTCCACTAGACAATGCTACATGCCAAATATCTAAGCTCTAGGCCTTGTGGTTTCAGAGAAGAAGATTTTTAAAGTTTTTCCTATTTGTTGCCATAGCAACCAGAGTTCTGCATGGAATGAAATTCTTTGAACAATTTTGGTAGAGCTTCATGCAAGGAACATTCCTGCATAGTTTTATCAACATTGGCCTAGAGGTTTCAGAGGAGATGTCATTTGAATCAAAATGTTGACGGACGACGGACAATCATCGATCAGAAAAGCTCACCCTGGCATAGCCAGGTGAGCTAAAAATGTACTACTTTTAAAAGCAGTATCGTAACCAAGGCTGGTCTCACACCGGGTATGTGTGTACATCAGGGTTTAAGCAAACAAGAGCTTCCCGATCAGACTGTTCAACTAACATGTTTGACGGCTTCTCAAAGGCAACAACTATATGTAATTGGGGATAGACAATGGCTCTACAATATCATTGACGGCACATCTAAAATAATGATTTGGTATCGTTTTGGCAAATACTGACAGTTAAATCTGTCCTTTTTTGGTGCAAATATTTATCTTCAAAGCATGAAGGGAAACATAATGAAGTCTGTTTTAGCTCTGCCAAAGCGTTTTGTCATGTTGATATGGGACCTCCAAATAAATGCAACGAACTGGATAACCTAAGTTGACAAATGCCAGCTTCAACGTGATGTTTTCGGGATTCATAATACTAAATTCTACCCGTTCTGTCACATTCGATTTAGGAAGAGCCACTTGGAATCACAATTGATCAGGATGGTGCAATGTTTGACTGTCAATAATAAAATAAGAATAAATATGGCGCACTGCAGAATACTGGCACAAGTACACCTTTTGTCCTGGCCTCTTGTCATTACAAAGTGAGTTCTATTCAGTTAGTAATTTTCACTGAATGGACGAGTTACGGGACCTTCATTGAAGACTGTTAAATTCAGTTATTCAGTTTGTACTACTGGATGGGTAATATTTGACAGATATTACTGTGATGTCTAGCAAGAGCTACTGCTCACCGAGTAACGTAAACTAAATGATTTGGCCAGACAGATATACTAAATAAACAATAACTCTTGGAGCAGTAAACACAACCACGCCAAGCTTATATTAATAGCAGTACGTCATCACCCTCACAGGCTATGCTCCACACAATAAATTACTTCCTCTTCCAGCACTCTTTTCAATATTTGAAAGGTGTTTTGACATTCATTTTATTTCATTCTTTACATCTTTTTCTTTATTAATATTTACCTATGCAGACAGTCGTGAACGTGTCACTTTTGTCAAATGCTAGTACTTATACGACACTATCTGTATGGCATTATGGGTACAATAAAGTCGGACTAGAGAAAGGAAAGATCAAATCTAAACTGTCACAGTCTATCTGTCATAGCCTGACTATTTGAATGTTTCATTGTACTGACTAGGTAATTCACCAGTGCTTATACATTTGGCACAAAACGGTCAAGAAGAGGCTGTTGTGTATATTAGTGGAAGTGGCTGTAAGATCATCTTAACACTGTGATTGACAAGCTCCTGCTGAAGCCTGAGGCAGTTAATACGTGACCTCCAAATAAATGCAACAAACTGGATAACTTGACAAATACCAGCTTCAACTGCTGAAGCCTGATGCCATCCAAGAGGCAGTACACAAGACAATAAGCAGGATAATAGAGAATATAGCGAATTCAGAGAAATATATGAAGCAACACAATGTGGAATTTCTACCTTTATATCTGAATGTAGGACATTATCAGGTTGCATGTTGTAACAATGGAAGACAACTCACATGTAATGTTAAGAAATATCAAAGCAGTTCTCTCCCTTTTGAGACAATACAATAATACAATTTATCAATTCTAACATTTAACAATCACACAAACTATTTTCAGACACCTGTACAATGATTTATGCATTGCAAAAAAACATCAGCAGTACAAATGGAATGTAAATTGCCAATAATCACCAATGCTATTACTCTTCTATGGTGATAACTAGCAAATATGAAATTACAACATAATCCTGGAATGTGTCATCTATCAAATGTAAATTCCTAAAAATAAATATCACAGTCTATATATGGATATCTTGTGAAGCATTATAGACTATATTTCATAAATATAAAGTTTTATTTGCATATTGTAAGACCAAATTCTGACTTTCTAAATCTTTCAAATATTAGATTCCCAGTACATACATTACAATGTAATACAAATAAGATCACCAGATTATAAAATGTAGCTTAAACATTGAATTGCATTCTAAAAACATCGAAGTAATAAACTGTGGGGTAAAAAACTGTTTTGAGATAAAACTACACATATAAGTAAATATCTTCAAAAACAGAACATGTATCTCTCAATTTATGAAATGCAGAATGATAAAGAATAATTTGGCACAAATATGTCAATACAATGGTTCATAATTAAAATTTATTTTGATATGTGTATGAAATAATTATAAAGATGATGAAATGTTCAATTTGTGAAAAGGTACAAATGATATGTTCCAGAAATGAGTTGAAGACTTTTGTTACTTGAAATTTAGATGTTGTTATAACCAGTATATATCTGATATATAAATCTCAAGTACTTAGTCCTCACAACAAATGTCAAAGGTTCAAAATGCAGAAATAAAATGATATTCAGGATTAAATCTGGATCTTTAATTGCATGGAAATGGACATCTTCTCAACATAACACACATGTACATATGTATGATGCATTGCGAAAAATGTTAACAGAAAGTGTTCTTGACCTTTCCTCAACATAAAAGGGAGTACACATTTCCCCCATATACATTTGTACCTATCATAAGTATATTATGTAAATGTACTATATGAAACATATGGATGTCTATAAGAGATGAAGGAATAAGTTTTCAATTTTAAAGCAAGGAGGCAGTATACACAGAACAGAGACAAAAATACTTCTCACATATCAAATTATTACTTTCGCCCAGTTACAATTATGTCCATGTAAACTGCTTATTTAGCACTGATTTCATTTCAAAACAAACCACTTAATGCCAAAACATATACATCAGGCAGTATGCTATAGAAGTATCACAGTCATCTAATATGTGTGTGATTTATCTATAAATAATCCATGTCACAATATTTACATGTATTTTTTCATGTCACAAAGTATACAGTAAACCATGTTGCAAAGTAATGTGTAATCTATGTCATAATGTATATAAAACTATTTAAAATGAACACAGTATTAGAGTTTATTAAAATAATGAAAAAAACACTTTATAAATTTACATGATTGCATTTTTTGACATGCAGTAGAAAATGTTGCTTACATGTGCAAAGTCTATCTTTTCATACACTCTTATAATAGCTTTCTTTATCAAAACAATCTTTGATTAAAAGCTTTATAAAAACTCCAACCCAATTAAAAACTGCTTATTGAGTTAATGTAAATACTCGATTCCATTTTCCATGAAATACTAGCAGCAAAATCAATGTTACTAAAATTGCAATACTGTTTAGCAATTCTTCTGGTGACTCAGTATTTTAATTACAATAGGGAACTAAACGACAAACTGTCTACTCAACTACCAAGTACTGTACTACTGACAACTGGTAGTCATTTCTATAAATGTCACTTCAACGTAAATGTAGGAACAAGCCTTTCATCACTATAATGGAAGCCGAGTCTGTCACAGTCTCTGTACTTATTCCTTACCAACCATCAAGTGCTTCAACCTGTCTTCTAAACTTACAATTCATAGTCTGCACTGAGGAACTGTTAATGCTAATCAACTTGCTGTTATTGTATTCAAGCAACTGTCAGTATTTGTAAAGTGATTATGTCACCATTAAAGTCTAATACTCTAACAGACAAGCTAGCTCATTCATCATCAGCTTCTATCCTCCTATTACTCAGAATGGACTTTACTCTTGCATTTTTTAAAACACTCTCTTTAAAACTCTTACATATACATCTTACTCTTACATGAACCAACAAGCAATAATCTTTCTTGTTAAACCACCATAGGCAAACTATGGAACTATGGTACTAAGGACAGAAATGTTGTTGAACTGTATGTGGAAACAGCAGGGTTTTTTTCTCTGCAGGTTCAACAGTTGGAAGAGTTTTTCTTTGACCTTCTTTTCATGAATGGTGTTTGCAGGAGCTGTGTGGCTGAAAGTCTCTTTGTCTGGTCCCTAGAATAAACCAGTTCAGTAGATAAGACAGTGCTATCTTACGTTAAATGTTTTCTTTGTTTTAAATTGCCTATTTTAACAGTATTATAATTATGTACAAGCAGTTTATCTAACCATTGTTCCTGGAAAGGACCAGTACTAGGCCCCATCCCCATACTACATAAAGAACAGCTTTCTTGAACTAGTTGCTCCATAGTATGGCTTGAACCAATGACCGTACAGTCGGCACCTTTAACATTTGACCACAGAGGCAGGGTGTTTCTGTTGATTATTTATATGTGATAATGCATTGAATCTTTATGAAAATATCAAATTTTAAGGCTAATGTTCGTACACTAGATAAGAAACTGAAACATCTTACAATATATTCCTGAAAACATTAAAAGCTATTTCTGGAGAGGACTAACAGTCACCTGCAAAACTGCTACAATACAAGTTTATGTAAACATTCTTATTCAAAGACTTAAGTTCGTATCTGTATACCAATACTGAGGGATGCTTACTTTGTGAGACAATAATTGACAAATTGCATAGCTTCTTCAGTAAACTTTTCAGGTAACTGAGGTACAGGTTTATCTGAACCAATAGCAAATATAGCGGCCATTGGGTTCATGTCAGCCCAAGGTGGTTTCCTGGTCGCCATCTCAAACACTGTACACCCAACACTCCTGGAAATATACATTACAAACATGTTAGTACTGTACAATATACAAATTGAAACAGAACATATCTTGAGAACTAAAATATATTTGATCATATGCCATTAAAATAATTCTTTTGAATTTAATAATTGATATAGTGTTTAGTGGATACACATTAATTCTTCACTTTGTAGAGATACATTGATCTTAAAGCTACAAGGCTGTGGGGCGCCTTAGCAGATTCACATCGTGTTTGGGCAGTACAGCATGCAATTTGCCAAAGTTTGAAATTAAGTTCTCTGGAATGTTACCAAGACAAGGAATGGAACAAAATTAACAGACAGACAAAAATTCAAAATAGGAAAAACCAAATGACTGATACAGTTCATTTTGTAAGTAAACTCACCATATATCTGATTTCTTCCCATGTCCTGTCTCGTTGACAACTTCTGGTGCCATCCAGTATGGGGTTCCCTTCATAGACTTCAGGATCTGTGACTGTCCCATACTCAGGTTTATACAGAGTCTCTTTGCACATCCAAAGTCTATCAGCTTTATGACACCATTAGGCATTAGCATGACATTGCCACCTTTGATATCCCTAGAAAAATATCAGTAATAAGTTAACCTGTGTATTTGAATGAATTCACTTTCAAGCAGTACTTTCAATTCATTGTTCAGTTAACTGCATCAAATTTTGGCAACTGAAAGGAATTAGACAGGAAAGAGATGTCTATAAAACATGCACAACCCATCACTCAAGTGTTACATCTACTAACCTCCTTACCTACACATTATAAACATCCATATAAAAGTCCACAAGTTGGCAACATCCTCGATACGCAGGAACAATTTTAGATTAACAGTCCCCGACACTTTTTCTGAATTTGTCAACTTGTTGTAAAATAAAGCCCTCTGCTGCCTATTTCTTGTTTCTTTATGTCTTGTGCATTCTTTTAGAAAGAAAGAATATTATGACATCAAAGTAAACAAGTAGAATTTACAGAAAATAATGATACCTGTGAATGACATCATTGGCATGAAGATATTCAACTCCTTCAAGGATCTGTTTAGTGTATTTCCTGAACACGGCTTCATCTAGAGCACCAAACCTGGCGAGGATGCTGGCTATCGATCCACCAGGTACAAACTGCATAAATATACTGACCACACTGTCTTCCAGGCTGGTACCCAAATACCTGTCCAATGTAATTATCAGCACATTTAGCAAGAACTTATACCATATAGTTAGTACCTAGAAACAACAGTAGATGGATGCACTATTTCTTGGATCTATGTAAGATCTAATTCAGGCATAAAACAAAATCTCTTTACTTATTTTGATTTCTGTCAAGTCTTCATTTATAAAACAAAAACTCAAGGTTACTTTCAAAACTATGTACTTTGCAGAGTTAGAAAACGTTTTGTTGACACATATGTCCAACCTCTGATTTTATATTGTTTCAAAGAAATTGTACCCAGTACAGCCGTAACATTGAAACAAGAGAAATTACAAATAATCTATGGCGTTAAAATGAATGTGTGAGCAAGTTCAAATTAACAACTTAAAAAACATTGTATCACTGAATTTTCCAAATTGCACTTGCATTGTGACAAAATACTAGTTTTGTTTATAAAGTTGTTATGTATATAAACAGAATACTGGTAAAATTGCCAATTACAGAAACTGTTATCTGTCTGAAATATAAATTAAAGATAAATGACCAGTAACATGTCTAATGCAGCAATATGATACTAGGGATCAAGTGGTAAGAGCAAATCTCACCCAACAATATTCTTGTGTTCCAGGGTTTTTAGCAGCTCAACTTCCTCCTGGACTTTTTCATATTCTTTCTTTGCTTTATTCTGATTGGTTGTGTTTAACTCAATCTGCTTCACAGCAATTAGTTGTCCTTCACTTGTCAAACCACACCAAACCTACGTACAAACACATCAGTTCACTTGACTTTATACATTATGCATGTACTAAACTGCTAAAACCTAAAATCTGTTTTTTTTTTTGGGGTTTTATAATTTTACATCCATATTTAATTCATTGAAACTTTATGAAAGTCCAAAGAATTCAAGAAGAACTATAAAGCTTTACATAATGCTTACAATTAGATCATAATATTTTACATTTCAAGAAAAAAAACTGTCCAAATAACAAAAAAAAAAAATGTTATTACCATTCATAGTGACCACTAGAATTTTAAGAGGGACATAAAGCACTGATTTACACTTCTTACCAAAGTTGCCTCTCTGTGTCATACCACCAATGCTAAGGACCACAATGGAAATAACAGCTTTCTTTAAGTGTGTTATCCTTAGTATTGGGAGCATGTCATGGTGTTCTAATGCATAATTTATAGTATTTAATAATTTTTATTGGTTAATCATGTTATATGTTTTCCTTTGCCAAAATAAATCAACCTACATGTAAGTTATGAAAATCATCATTGTCATTCTTACATATATGTACAACAAGAATATTACAAACATTATGAGTAGATATTTTTACAAGTAAAATCTTACTGTTCCAAATGCCCCTTTCCCTAGTACATTTCCTTTCTTCCACTGTATAGTTTCCTCCATTATTGAAGAATGAGAACTAAGTGTTGTACATGCACTGTCTGCTCTCTCCATATCCTCCTCATCCTCATCCAAGCTCAGATGATCCTCCTGTTTGTGGAAACACTCTTATTACTTAAAAGCAACAGTATGTGAGCAAAATGGGAATTTTATCCCCCAAGTAAACCAAAACACTTAACAGTATAATGATGGATGAGTCATGTAGCTTCAATAGATCTGATTGCAACAGTCAACACATGCAAAACAAATATTTCACAAAAGATGACACATCATTGCTTATTATTGTCTTCCAAGGCAAGGTGATGGTAAAACCGGGAGGGTCCCCATGCCAGGGAGCCTGTTAAAGGAACCGAACCATGGGGCCAGTGTCAATCCAAGGTATGTCCTTGTGGCAAGGTGTGTTTTTTGTTACAGTTTTGTTTATATTGTTTATAAAAGCCTTTATACAAGGAGAAAATGGCTTCATATGTGAAATGAACCATGTAACATGCTGTTGAATCTACTAAAAAGCCTCTAAAGAAACAAAAATGAGAATTTTTGGAGAAAGAGAAGGGAGGCATAAGTCAATATAACTGTGCTATATCTGCCCTGACATTAGAAAATAAAATAATCAAACTATTAGGTATAGTCATGCATTTGTAAAAATATTTCAGCCAGGTTATGATGAAATCAGAATGAATAATATAATTAACATATTTAGTTACATGTAATTGCATTTAAAGGCATGGACAATCATGATTTTCCCATGATCCTGTCTTGTGAAGAACAAGTTTGAAACAATCACTTCTATCATAGAACTGATGCCTAAACTTTTGTGAAATTTTATCACAATACCTTGTTCAAAGTTGCCATAACAACCATTTTCTTTTAAAAGCATCTCAAAATTTTGAAAATGGTAGAAGGTTTCTTAGTCATACTGCCCATAACAACTTGTCTGTAGCAAAATGTCAACCATGTATATTCAAATTACCAAATTAAGTCTTAAGGACAAAGTTCTAAAACTTTCAAAAAATGCCTTTTATGTTAAGTGCAGTAGTGTATAAAACCAAATGCATGTTGACTTGATTATGATGTCATCCAATCTGCTTTTGTCATGACATTGCTCAAATCTAGTTTATATCCATACCTCGCTACTCTGTGAATTAACTCTGATAACATTTGCCAGTACATCTATATTTTCATCCTGTAGGCTGCTTACTTGTTTAAATGGACTTCTTTTGAACTCATCAGCAAGCTCCTACAATGACCAATAAATCTATCACAGTGAGTTATATAATACAGGGTAAAACATTCTGAGAAAAAGCTTACAATTCTAAGATTAAAAATTGTGCAATTTTTTGTAATATAAGTTAAAACATGAACATGTATCCGATTCAACTGAAAAACAACAAAAAAGTTAAAACTATTAATTAATTCAACTGACCTTTGGTACATTTACTGGACTGTTTGCCCTCTCTCCGACATGTGATGCTGATTTGCCTCCTTTTATTTCTGTGAATTTTCCAGGCCTCATTCTCCCTGCCCCTGCAGATCCTGGCCTTGGCGGGATGCCGGTCTGATGTGAATGGTGAAGGTTATCAAAACGCGACAGACTTTTGTGCACATGCTCTCCGTCTTTTCTTGGTGTTTCTTTCTTAGATGACCTATTATTAGTACTATGTGGTCCAGCATATAATTCCATTTGCCGAAAGCTGTTCATAATCCTTGCAAGCTGTTTGGCCTCATTATCTGCCTTAACCATTGCTTTGACCTTTGTTTTGTCAGCTCCTGAATCTATCATTGCTTTCACTTTTTGACCCATTTGGAAATTTTCGGCAGTGAACCTTTTCATTAAGTCAGGATTGTCCTTGTTGAGTGTAACAGTTTCATCGAAAGAACTAGACACTCTCACACTCTGTTTAGCGTGAAAAGGAGAGGCCTGGTTCTCTTTGACCATTTTCTGTAAAACATTTCTATCTGCTTCAGTTAAAGTACTACTTGCACTTCTATATGAACTTGCTGCTTTATTATTAGATCTAAAAGATGGAAAAGTGCTACTTAATATTTCGTCAATAGCTTCTTTAATATCTTCATCTTTTTCCTCAACTTTCTTTGTTTCTGAAAATCTCCTTTCTTTTCTTGAACTTCTTGTTGACTTCACTTCATCATCTGTTCTATAAGTATCCAGAGCTTTTAAATTCTCTTCAGTAAGGTCTTTAATATTTAATTTAACATCATTTGTTACAGACAGACTTCCATTATTAGCACTTTCTTGAGCACCTTCACTTTGTTTTCTCCTTTTATATGAATTATATGGAGATGATTCTTCCAGCAATTTCTGTGTTGTCTGCATTTTCTCTGTTAGTAACTTCTTAAGGTCTAATATTTTAGAGTCAATTCTCTCTTTTGTTTCAGAGTTTGTGTCTGCCTTTGCAGATCCATTTTGACTTCTATTTTCATTGGTAAGCACCTGACTATTTTCTTTTTCATCAAGTTTCTCTTTTGATGAACTTTTTCTTACGGTATCAGAATTACTTTTACCAACTGAACTATTCCCTGAATTTAATTCTCTTGTTGCAGTGAATTTTGGTACAACTTGTGCATTTCCAAATACCTTATTTGCTTTTTCTCTAATTTCTGAGCTAAGATTTGAAGTTCTAGATACATTTGTTCTGGATGACGAATTTCTGGATGAAACATTCCTTGATGAGGCAGAATTTGTAACAGATTGTTTGGAGTCCTTCTGTGAGACTGAGGCTCTTGAAGATCCTCCACTGTTTCTTAAGGGTCCATTCTTATTTATGTTATAACCTCTTTTCTCCAAAGAACTACTTAGTTTATCCCTTGGAGTTGAACCTAACAGTTTATTCAGATCTTCATCTCTTACAACTTCATCAAATCTGTTTATTGCATCAACAGTTTTTGCAACATGTTTTAAAGTTGACTGTGTGTTTGACAGAGATGGTGATTCTGGTATAGGTGTTAACTGGCCAATGATTACTTCCCGATGTAACAAATCACCAATATTTTCTTCATTATCATAATCCTCCTCCTCATATTCATCTTCATACAAACCGTTGTCATCTTCAAACATTTCAGTGTCATCCTCCTTTAGTTTAGACAAGAAATCACTAATATCACCAGGCATATTATGTTTTATAATTACACCTGCTCTATTCTGTTGTGTTAAACTGTTCTGAGTCATGTCCAAATTCATGGGTCTATAGCCATCATTTTCACAAAATGGCAAATCCTCCTCTTCTTCGAAGGTATGCCTAACTTCCCTAAATCGTGGAGAATACATTGAAGAAGGAGTATCTAGAGGATTTGGCACTTGTAATGCATCATTGGGAATTGCAATGTTCAATGGAGAATGCAGTCTGAGCATATCAGCACCCTCTCCATCTGACTCACTAGAGTCTATCTGACTAACAACAACTGCATCTGCTTCTGATTTGTCTATACATGAAGTTGCAATCTGCCAACCTATCCCACCTATTAGAGCAACATCTGGTTTTTCATTTTCCTTGGCAAGATTTTCAGGGATCTTCCTTTTTCTTTTTCCAGATCGAACTCTTCTTCCAGATTTTCCACTCTTTGGGCGAGAATTCTCATTGTCAGATTTATTAGCATCCTTACTTAGGGACCGTTTTTTTCTTCCACTTGACCCCCTTGTACTTGCAGAGGATGGTTTGGAGCTATTCGCCACTTTCTTTGGACTTTTAACATTTCTTCCTTTTAAGGAAACTTGAGTTTTAGATCTTTCTACACTTGGTTTGTCCACAACAAAGCCAAACTCAGTAGCAGTAAGTGCTCTTTTCTGTTCTAGTTCTTCAAATGGATTTACTATTACTGGTGTAGTCACAGGATTATTGATATCCATATAGTTCTTTCTATTTACTCTTGGTGCACAATCTGGGATGATGTCCACAAGAGGAGTTTTAGTATTATTATGATCTTCTTTAGATCCAAGTGGCCCATCGCTTGAAGGACGCACTTTGTTGGTTCCCTTTGCACATTCTATTTTAGTGTCAGAAGATGACATTAACTTCTTTTCCTTTGATTCATCAATAGTTGTCATTGAAGAAGACCTAAGCAATCTTTTATTTTGAGATTCATTTACAACTGTTCCTACACTTGGCATTTGTGACACACTTTTACTGGCAATACTGGCATTAGACACTTTTGATGCACTTTGCAAGGGCTCAGATACGGATTTAGAAACACCTGAATGTTTTTTCACAGCGATATCAGTTTTATCAGAAACTGTAGATTTGCTTGCAGGATTTGAGGTGTCTGATGTTATAGAACCACTGCTTGAAGATTTGGATGAACTCTGAACACCTGCCATGTTGTAAGATTTTGAAATAGATGCTGATCTACATACTGAGGATGTAACAAGTTCTGTTGGTGAGCCAGAATCAGAGGTTTTTGGTGTTGAGCTACCAGTATGGGTTTCAGTTTTTGTGATAACTTTAGATATATTTGAATCTGTTTTTGAAGCATCTTTCACTACATTAACTATATTACTTGCTGAGGTTACTTTATTATTGGATTTATTTGATGAAGTAGTAACTGGTTTTGGGGTACTGTTAGACTGAAACCTAGGAGTGTAACTTGATGAAGTTTTTCTTACATTTCCCATCTGTCTCTGTTGAGAACTGGCACTCTTTGATACATTAAAAGTGGAATTTCTAGATTGTGCACCTTGCCTATTAAATGTGTCAGCAGATGTCAACTGTTTTCCATTTTTGTTTATCCCTGAAGCATTATGTGAAACAGTACCTGTTTTGCTAACTGTCTGGGTTAAATTATCAGCAGGTTTTCCTTGCACTTTTTCACTTTCAACCATAGTCATTTTCTTACCCACTTTATTTTCAACCTTATCAGAACCATCAACCTTCTTCTGTTCCAAATTATCACCTGTCTCTTTCTTTGTATTGTTTACCTGAGCAGAAATCCTATTTTCAACTTGCGCAGATGGCGATAAATGCATATTTACATTACTAATACTAGCTTCCTGTTTCTGTGAGCTAGGTTTACTAGGAGCTGATTTATCAACAGCCTTGTCTTCCTTGACAGTGCTTTTTGGGGCAGTTCTTAAAATATTTTCTGTAAGTTTGGTTGGGACAACCTGCAATACACTCTGCATCTTCTGAGCTGCTTTTTTCTTTGCATTTGTTGGCAGAGTGTTTGCTTTAGGATCAGATGTTTTTGTATCATTTCTGGAACTTCCCTTAACACTGGTATCTACCTTAATCAAATTATCAGTTGAATTACCATTAGGAGTTTTGTTTGTTGAAGCAGTTGGCTCAGTAGTAGCACTGATGTCTTCACTCATGCCATGCACTACAATTTTACCCCCACTTTTAGTACCATTTGTGTTGGAAACATTACTTTTTGAGGAATTTTGCGCTGCAGCATTTCTAACTGCCATCGTGTGTAAAATTGATGCGTACTTAGAATTTGCTGTTGACACTGCATTACTGTCTTTTACTTTTGGCACAGAATTTCCTCCAGTTGATCCATTCTCAGTTTTTAAACCACTTGCATTTGCATTTTCAGCTGAACTATTAATCTTTACACCATTTACACTAGGTGATGATGATTTCACACTTACTTTAGAAGGAACTACTCTCACAGAACCAACATTGTTTGCTGAATTACCAGTCACTTGTTGTTTAGCTTTAACTAAATTACTTTTCTCATTTCTTGTGTGTTTCCCTTTCACAGATAAAGGCGAATCTCTTGGAGAACCTGAAAAATGACTGCTTTCACTCGAAGACACTGTGTCACTTCCAGAAGAAGGTGTACGCATGAAAGGGTCTTTTGGCCTACTTTCCTCCAATATAAACTCATCTTTGTAAATTGTCCTTGATCGAGCAAGTTCAAGCTGAACCTTATTCATCTCCGAGTCCTCATCAGATCTTGGAGAAAAGTCATTCTTAAACAGAATCAAAGGTAAAATTTATGATTAAATTATCAAAGGAAATTATGATTTGGTTACATTTTTATTCTCAACTTTTATAAGTTCAATGTCATCCTGTTTGTTTATATTCTTCAAATGCATCTGTTAGACTGATATTGTAACATTGCAATTACATGATGAAAAATCAATGATAAGGCAAAATTGCTTGATAGCAATGTTGCTAGTGTGCACCATTTCTCCACTGGCTGTTCCAATTGTAACACAACAAAATGTTACAATTTCACTGGTCAAAATCACTGACTTTTATCACGTAAAAAATTTGGCTGTTTCACTCCTGTAAAAATTTAAAACTCACAAGTTCAAAGGTACTCATTCATACAAAAGAGGGACCTATAAGCATTATATTAGCTTTATATGATGTCTGAGCAAATGTATCCAGTATATCTTTTCTAAAAATTGAAAACTGCTTTGAAAATCTTATAAAAATCACTTTTAAACATACCATATAAAGCAAAACGCATCTTTGTTTATAAATGATATAATATAAGTTCACCTCTGATTTGCCGTCACATCTCTGAGTGATAAACGCTGGAGTTGGTGGGATCACCTTACTGGAACTGGGTCCATACAGGGGCTGTATAGGGGTCTTAGTTCTGCTCAACATTTGACCTGAAATCATGAAAAGACAGCTGCAACACACTTTGTATTACATACATTCCTCAAATACTGTACCAAAGTCTTACAAATGTTAAAAATATTACTATGTTAGTGTTGATATAACTATTTAGTTATGAAAACAATTACTGTTTAATACAAACTGTTAGATTTCCAATCACCAATCTTGAAATATATTGTCTGATTTCTAATTTCCAAATTATGCTCTCAATGACATGACAAGAAGTGTTTAATCAAAACAGAGGTTTCTAACTTATGGGTGTCATATGGAAGTAACTTTCAATCCACTCCTATATTCAATGTAAATACTGTCTTAGTATTATTGTCACAAAGCAGTTACTCTGTCACAGATTGTTTCGTTTGACTTTTGGTATACAAAAATACCATAGCAACATTTATATAACAAACAGTTTTGTTTTAATTTCATGTACTATCGAGCATTACTCAGGTAGTATTTAAATGGAAACTTGATAATGCACACAACAGTGTTCAGCTGACAATTTATGCACTTCATATTTCTGGTAATTAGACAATGTATCAAAAGCAGTAATTAACATTTGAATATAATTTTAAAAAATGACTGTTTTTCACAGGCAAAACTTTAATTATCATACAGTCAAGTTGGTGTTTGCACTTTTTTCTCAGGCTTCCATAATACTCTACGAGAAGACATACCAAGGTTAAGCATCCTTGGGGAGTTAGAGTTAGTTGACATTCTACTTTCTGTTCTGTAGGAACACAAACTCAGGAGAGTTGCCTCCCTGTGTACACAGGTTGTGGTTCCTTCCCTATGTAAGGGACTGAACTCTTGCAGATTGGGGGTGAAACAATTAGCATCAAGGTCGTTAGCAGGGTTAGAATTGACAGAGTAAGATCTCCCTGGTTACATAAAAGCAAAGAAAACACACATTCAGTAAAACCACACACCAGCTAGGGTCCTAAAGCTGTTTCTGCTGTATATAACTCAAAATTGCTATCAACAACATCAGTATTGTGTCATTTGTCCTAGACTAATCAAATACTTATATATTTGTTCTTAGATTAATGTTAATGCAGTTAGTAAAATCAACAGCATCTGACAAAATTATGCTTTCAGAAAGTATTCAGTATGTACATATTTCGAGGGTTGACCGCAAAACTGTTGTATATGTCCTTCGTTATTTCATGTAAGTTACAATAGTTTTTTGGTCAACCCTCAATTTGTTCTTCATGACTTATGATCTAAAGTTTATATGCATGTGCAAAAACAAAACTGTGTATTGTATAACTTTAACAATCAGGGATTAGCTACAGCAAAACATCTTTAAGTAGTTTTTTTCCTTTATTTAAGAAAGTGTTAGCTAAATATATAAACCATTACATGTCTACAACAGAATTAATATGTAATCAACATCACTGGATACAAATATTGCTCTTTCCCTTTCATTACCATATAATATATCTAATGCAGATTTCTCCAAATATCTTCATTGATGCAGTTGCAATAAGAAACTCTATGTTCAGTCTAAATGGCAACTTAACAGCTGAAACTGTAGTTTATTATTCAAAGTGTTCAACATAATATACAAATAAACAAGCCTTGACACAAACTTTCATTCAATGTATTTGCGAACACTAACTTTGGCAACCATCTGTTTAAATAGCTTTAATTACATCAGAAAACTGTGTCCTAATATGGTGCTAACACGTGTAAAGCAGCACATTCCACACCACTTACCTCTCTTCTGACCATACAAGTAAGGTTCACATGATGCTGCTAACTCCATCAGATTTGGTGTCCCTCTGTTAGGATCTGAATCGCTACGTCTGTGGAGACTTGGAGTGGGTGAAGGTGGCCCCGGGGTCAGCCTGTCAAACACATCATCTGTCAGGTTGGAGCTCTCTCGTGCGGTTAATGGGTTTCCTTTTCTCCCTCGACCTACAATATAGCATTATTTGATGCCTATTTTCACCTCTTTTATCTTCATATCACAAAAAACAACAGAAGGTTTAGAGCTTAACATTGGACAGAATATATACTTTACACTACACTTCTGTTATAGGTCAGGGACCATTTTCACACCTTAGCTAATGGGCTAACGGGCTGTGCAATGATTCTCTAAGCTAAAAGTGAAAATCATTACCAACTGATCTAAGCATTTGAGTATAAATTGCATGTGACAATTCTTAGTCTCCTCTCTTTTTCAGAGCTGGTTAAAACTTTTGTAAAACAGACTATAAGACTAATGATGTTACAAATCTACATTTTTGTGTATTTGCTATCTCTGTCATCTGTCTACCTGTCATCTTTTGTACATTCTACTTTGCTGTTTCCAGAACACTGCTGTTCTACAAAAGAAATCCATTTGCATATTCAATTTTGTTGACATCTGAATAAACAATGCATGAAAAGTTACCTTGCTTTCTATCCTCAAATGACCTTCTAGCTCTGGAATTTCTCCCAAACATAATTGGAGACTCTAGATTACGATCTGAACCAAGACGGTCTGGACTTATCACTGGCAGTCTTTCGGTGCTTCGTGACTTTGTTCTCGGCAGTGGTGATGGCTTCTGCTGATTTCGAACCTGTCCAAGCTTACGAATACTGTCTCTGCAAAATTCACAGGGTACATGGATTAATGGCCATTGAAAATGATGGACTGTCCACTAGATTTCAATACTGCTAAAGTTTCACATCACTGATTACAAAAACAAGTGAAATTAAGTAACTACTTGATTTAAGATGGATCTAGTTCCTGAAACCTGTATTTTTGGCTTTAAGCCATGTTAGTTCTAACTAATCAGAAGGCAGATGACAATGTCATCTTGATATAACTAAATATCAAATATAAAGGCAAACAACAAAGATATAGGAACACAATCTGTAGACTATAAAACATATGAGACAAAGGGAGGTAACTCACATGTACTAAAACAAAGGGAAGTAACTCACCTGAAAGGCTGCTGAGAAAGCTCATCTTCTCCTCTCGACTTTTCTTTGAGACTTGAATGTCTCGTTAAACCTTTTGGATCTGAAAATATTTATGTTAATATAAGTAAAATATTACAGGGAAGAAGTATAATGGGATGTAAGTGTGTATGGAATATGCCTGGGATTATGTTTATCTGTCACAGAGTTTTATGCTGGGTTATATCACTAGTTTATTTTACCACCATTATGGATACAAGAACCAGTACTAGCCTCTGCATGCAACAGGCTACCAACTTTTAATATATACCCTTAAAAAATTACTCCTTCTTTAAGCTTTTATCACTTTATACTTAGGAATTTTCATCATCTGTTTCTCCATGAATGTAATAAATGTTTCGTTGGGACATATGTAAATAGTCACTTCATTGAATCTTTGAAATAAATAACATATCTATTCCTAATATCAGACAGACAGCCCATAAAATAAACATGAGATTTTCAATGTTATATCAAACAACCCCACTCAACCAAGTAAATTTTCTGAAACATAATACAGCATATACATAATACAGGCAAATCTAACTGTTTTCCAAACATGTCTATTAAAGACATGTCCCAGAATAGTGTACAGTCCCAAATATTAAGATACAGATACAGGTTTACCTCCATCAAAGCTATGTGAAATTTCAAAGTTCTAAGCTCGGCTCTTATACAGAGCAGCTCATCCTGTACACTTTGACCTGACATCAATACAGAATCATATACTTTTGTCTAGAACACTTATGCTTCATATTCTCCCAGAAAAAGTCTCACTAAGGCACAATAATTCAGCATTCTTTTCTGACAATTTTAACTACAGCATTGTAAGTACCCAGCACCAAAAGTGTGAGTCATCAACAAACATGTAAAACAGTGGACAGACATATACTTTAAGCCAGTTTTAGACATAGACAAACAGAAACAAACCACACACACTGGTCAAAAAAAAAATGTACCCAATTTATAGATTTCTTGATAGACCACTCCTACACCTAAAACTGAAGTCACAAAAAATGAAACACAATGTGTGATACATGTACAGTAAAACTTCGTTAACTCGAGCATCGATAACTCGAGAACCCCGGATAACTCGAGGACTCATGTCGGTCCCGGCAATTTTGCCTATATGTTTAACAAGAAAATACTATGGATAACTCGAGCATCGATAACTCGAGAACCCCGGATAACTCGAGGAACACCTGTGGTCCCGCCAGGTAGATTTCTTACAATTACCTCCGCCAACTCGAGGTCCTGATTATCAGATTTTCCTCACTCGATGGCGCAATTTTGACACGTATGTGAAAACCCCCCACTTCTATTATTTTTTAATTTTTTGTTCTCTAAAATGATCGATTAATCGGCTGTCCAGTGGCCGAAGTGTATAGAATACTTTTCGCACTTTAAATTGTGTTCTTTTATTGAATAAGAAGAAAATAAAGTCATCATGTTTCAAAAAAAAAAAATTTTTTTTTTAGAGATTTTAATTCCCAAACCAAAAAAAAAAAAAAAAAGTGGGCTGAAATTGTAGGCTGCGTACCCTTTGATAATAAAGCTTGAGAGAAAACCCCAAACTGCATATTCTTTCCGTTTGGATTTCAAACCTCTCGGCCAACTGAAAGAAATGTGCGTTTTCTTTGTTTCAAAGCTGTTTCATAGCTATCTTTTGCCTTTGCTATACGATCTTTTTTATATTTTGATAAATTCGTTGAGCGATTAAAATGATATTAACTGTCATGTGTTTCTTTCTTTAACTCTGTCTAGGATGACTTTACAAAAACATTTGACACTTGTTTGTTATGCGTTTTTGAAAATGCCACATGTGATGTGTTATACCGATTCACGGTGCTGTGCCTAAACGCACGGGTGTGAGTTAATAATCCTATTCGCTATTGAGTTAACTGCAAACAAATTAGCTAAGGCCTAAATTGTTTGCATATTGTCGCCTGGCTTATTGGAAAACCGTAGAACCCAAGTGACCCGTAAATACACTGGACGAGTTAAGTAACATTGCCCCGCCTTCTCCATTAATCAGTTGTCAAATAGTCATTCCTGATTGATTGTACGTGAATGCAAACAAAGTAACGGTTTTATCAAATAAGTACGAAAGGTAATAAATATTTTTGTAAATGTTTATCCGACTTAACATAAAGGTCCTCATATAACTCGTTGTTCATAAAATATCTGACGCAGAAAAACTTGTAAAATTTCCATAGTTCGGATAACTCAAGAACCCCGATAACTCGAGCATTTTACTTATCCCCATGCGACCTCGAGTTATCGAGGTTTTACTGTATGTATATTTACCAAGCTTTAGTACACGAAGAAGCACTGGAAGTGAAAGGTTTATTCATAGAAAGTCAGGACAGATGAAACAATGAACGGACAGAGAGATATTCTATAGTTTATATCTTGTTTATTCTATAAACAAGTGCATGTTTTATTTATACTCATTTATTTATTCTTGATTGTGAAACATGTTCTTACAATTTATATTAATTGCTCTCAAGATTCATTCCAGATGGAATCAATCTGGAAGAGAGAGAGGCAATGTGGAATTGTCTGCATCTTGCCTAAGGAAACTACCACTACTTGGGCACAGGTGGGGATTGAACCCGGGACCCTATGATCCTGAGGCAAACATGCTACCATTGCACCAAGGTGGCCTCACAATTATGATGTGTATCATCAATCCATTACTGCATGTATTACTGTGAAATTTGATACTTCAAGTTACTGCTTAGGATTTCAAAATATCTAGAAATTTCATACTGTTGTCCAATCAAATTTTACCCTTTTACACCCCAAATAAGCATCAGAGACATTGCTACTAAAGCAAGAAGTGACTTAAGCACCAGATACTTTTAAAAAAACACTACCCAGTAAAGAAAAGAAAACAGGATAATGCAAATAAAATGAAAAATAAATTCTATTTAAATCCCACTACTGGTATATCCAAAAACAAATAGAAAAGGAATTATTTTGCAAAACCCTCTACCAATTATATACATAATTCAAATGATGGCAGTTTAAACAAACCCTTTTTGTATCTGGGAATGGTCACATCCAAATGTTTTGGAAACCAGATATCATGTACATGTAACATGTCTAAACGTAGACTCCCAAGCTCTCGTAAACTTTTTGTCCTTCGTAATTCACCGTTTTCTAGGCAAAAATTTTCATAGAGATATTATGCATGTGGGACGTTTTGAACCACGATATAAAAGCTCCATACTGATATGTAAATTTATAACTCAGCAAAATGTGCATTTTGTAATCTTGGTTTATCAACTTTATTAAAGAAACTATAGTAACTGTTTTCCTTTGTATCGGAGTAAAAAAAGTGCATGATCATGGCTTTTTTCAGCATTCGATCTAACAACAGAGCTATTGTCTGGATGATTTTTTTCCTTGAAGGCACTGACATTATTAATTCTTTTTCTGTCTAAATGAATATTTCCTTTAATAGACAATCTTCATTCAAAAAAGTTTAATTTGGAAATTGTGTAATGAAAAAAGGTGAAAAACTAAGTATTTGAGCATCTCTTACCTATTTACATCCATAAAAAGCAAAAAAACATAACTGAAGCAATAAACAATCATGAAGTAGAAAAAGTGCATGTTTGTGTCGCCTTGGTAGAACCAAAGAACTGAAACCTTAATTGTCCATTTAGTAATGATTAGCTACTTACTTGTTATAGAGTCCTTCTTGTTAGAATCACTGAATGGATTACTGGGCAGTCCCTGCAATATACACAATACAATATTTCACCTTTATAAACAAGTACATTTTCTCTTTATGAGTGTATTTGATATCATTTAATAATTACAAATGATTTTTAAAAAATCAGAAAAAAACAGGACACTGGCCAATGACTGCAGATCAGGATCAGATTGTTTGGATCTGCCGTCCAATCATAATCTACACATGTCACAAAGGCAGAATCACTTACTGCCAGCAGCATTGTAAGATTAATAATCTCCAAAATCCTGCACTAAGTAAACAAAAAAATTTTGCTTAATATTTTAAAATGTTATTTGTATCACAAGGTATGTTTATAGTTGGTGTGTCTGAAAAGAAAGCTACCTCAAATATCACTTCTCCTTTACGTCGTTTCGTCAAGTCTTCAACAGAAGACCTTAAATCTTCTCGACTGTGGGCCCTAATTGGTCCCAAATTAGTTGAGGACTTCTTAACTTCAGTCCATGCCTCTTGCAGCTTTTTCTTCATTTTACGAGTTTTGGCAAAATCCATGGGAGTTAATCCTCTGTCATCAGTTAGTGTAACATTGGCACCATGTTCTAATAGCACTGTAGTCGCTCTCTCGTGATTGTTGTATGACTGGTGAAAATATAGTACACTCAAATAAGTATCAGATAACTACATATTACATTCAGCAGTCTAAATTATTTCTGAATACAAACATTACAGGATTTAATACATCCTATATTCTATTTGGCAGTGTTGCACAGTCTAAATATAAACTTTCTACCTAAATTGTAAGTGTTGAAATTTATTCAATAGAAAGTTGCACTTGAAACATATATAAATATATGTATGTGTTTCTTTTGAAATAAGCAGCTATTCTTGTTCTCCAACTGTAGACTTTTTTAGTTTAGAAAGAAATAAAAAATAACCAACACAATATAAAATATGTTCCAATGTAAGATGTGTTGGTTGACAGGTACATAAATGCAAGGTCTACAGTCAACAGACTTAGAACTTAAGTTTGCATAATTTGTTTGCAAAACCCTAAAAAAGCAGCATTTTTAAAAGCTGTGTTAAATTTTGTAAAACATCTTTTTCCCAATGTCAAGGTCATATGGAGGGTTGTACCAGACAGAGTCTAAATTACTTTTATATGAAACAATGTATTGCTGATAATGGTGCTGACCAGTCTTGTTTCACGAGGTGTAAGCTTAACAACAGTCCCTGTGACATTTTGAAATGTACAGGTGTATAATTCTCGCTGGATGAACAGATGGATGGATACACTAGTTAAAATATAGATTCATGTACTCCATGATACCACTGTGTCAGGATCACTGAATCAAATAGTAGCAAAAACATGAAGAACTGCAACAAAACCCTACAAATTGTTCACTGAATCAAGGTGTTCCATTTATTTCTTATAATTATAAATAAAGTGTTTCTCTTACTGTGATATGGAGTGCAGTGGCCCCTGCAAATCCTCTTGAGTTGACTTGTGAACCCCCATCTAACAGAGTGTTGATACAATCAGCATTTCCTGTCAGGGAAGCACAATGTAAGGGAGCAAAACATCTCTTGTCCTTTTGTTCTGTAGAGTAAAAGACAATATTTACAGTAAATTTATATTGACTTTCCTGTTTGTGACCTTATTCTAAAAGTTCCTTGTTATTACCAGTAAGTCATTAAAATCCATGTTTTCCTTGATTTAAGTTTTTGTGATTTATTTCTCACCAGTGTATGCAGTTCTCTTATTCAGCAAAATATTATGTTTCTGGTGTAAACAACAGTTTATTAAAAGCAACAATGTTTTGAATGAGGTATCCTTCTCATTGGTTGCCAACCTCTCAATTAGAATTAAATACTTTTCCATTCTTAAAATCATAATGTTCTAGGTAAATAATTCTGATTGTGACTCCCTAAACTGGTAACATATATGACACATGTCTTTTGAGTAGACTGTATGATGTACATGTAATATAAAACTTGGAACCTGTTTACCTAGGTCAGGGCCTCCCGAGATGATTGAGGCTAAGACAGTCTGTGCTATCTGAGCCTTGGCCTGGGAAGCATGATGTACACAGGTTTTACCATCACCATCTGTAGCATGAAGATCACTGGAAAATCCGGGAAAAAAAACTTATACTCATGAAAATGTCATTGCATTATGCGTATGTAGAAAGTAACTGAGCAGACTATAATATATTATGCACCACACATAGCTATTAAATGCTTGCAAGTTCATGTCCTCAATGTTTACTGCACAGACACAAAATGCTGTGGGGCAAATAGGGATCAAATCACATATGCATGGAGTGGTGCACTCTTGAATTTTGTAGGGGCATACACAAATTTACATGTTTGTTCTATAATCTAGTTTTATGTCTACACCAGAGAGTAGTCTATTACAAGTATCATTACAGAGGATACTGAAAAACATCAGAGGCGAGAAACTTACGCTCTAGCAGACACAAGTTCCGCCACAACTTCTACTGGGTTATAATGTCTAGACATCTGTGAGGTGAGTTTTTCAAACAGTTGCATATCACGAGTAGCTAACATAACAGGAGTGAAGCCATCAGCATTCTTACAGTTGATGTCCAGTACCTTCTTTTGACTCTGTAATAACAACAACATTCTCTGTAACATTCATAACTAAGTCTGCTAACATGTTGCACCTTCTGAGTCTGTGAAAGCAAATTCAACAGACTCTCATTTCGCTGAAGCTCTAACTGTAGCCAGATAATGTCACAGATGCATAAACACATTTTGTTATCTTGTTTCAGGGTGAATTTCTAATTGACATCTTGCAGTATTTCTTCAGCTAGGAAATACAGTCTTAAATATCAATAGACTTTTAGACTACTAGTAATCAATGGAAAACCTGTCCTGACTTCGGTCTTCTGATTATTCAAGTTTTCCCTTTTTTTCTTCAAAAGTATTTTCGCCACAAACATTATTTCTGTCACATGACTATGTAACTGCAACGGCCCTCCAATCAGCACAACCTTGTTAAAGGTCGGTAGAACTTATGAAACAACTCATCCATAACAAACAAGATTACGACAAATATTTGAAATCAATGGAAAGCTTTTATATGGGACAAGCTATTTTTCTCCCTCAGTACCAGATCTGTTCTTCTGCCTTTACACTCACCAATGGTTCCATGTTCAGCACAATATTAAACATTCACTTTGTTAATCATTGATTAACAATAAACAAGAGAACTATCAGGGTATGATGTAAAACTTCCATCATGGTCTAATACTGCTCTATACTCTGATATAATTGATTGAGAGTTCTATTATGGAACGGTAGGGTATGAGTACTGGAACATTTGTGGGGATTCACCCTGGTGCTTTATAATCCTACTAAGAGTGAACTTTGGAATTAAGATTCCCTGACTGTACCCAGGTGATTTCCCAGAGAATTCTATCATTAAATATGTCTTCACTGACAGTTATTAATAAACAGCATTTAAATATTGCAGTAAGGAATGTATTTGAATGAGGTCAATGATTAATTGCATGCAAAGACAATATAAAGACATTAAACATATCAGATTAATTCACTGACACAATTTTGAGAGTCACCTGTATGGTTTATCTGCAATTTATCTGCAATTTATCTTATTCTGCAGTTTTGCCCAAATTTTCATTCCCTTTCCACTGCAGTTGATTAAAACAGAAAGAAAATAAAAAAATTCTGAAGGATAGAATTTCTGATTTTTTTTTAACTAGGTGCATCACCTTTTCTTTTAAATCATTTTTATTGTAAGAAGGATACAAACAGGATTATTTTTACTCCTGCCAAGTGCAAACAGCTCAAAAATAATGACCCACTTAAAGCACTTCCTAAAGAAAGTCAACCAGTTTCACTGGAACAGGTAAGTGCATAAAGACTTACACTAACAAAGATCAAATTGCTATTCAAACACAAAGGTCAAAGTATTTAACACTAGAGTTTTAACTAGAGGAGATATAATCCTCTTTTTATTATACAAGATAATCAGCATTACCTCAGCATCTATATATAATGTATTATTTCTACTATCATAATTGTTATAGCTTAACAAAGGGAATTATTAAGAAGGGGATTTACAATCCTGGCAAAGATCAAAAGACTGACTCATGTTTGTTTACCTATTTCAGTATCATTAAGAACCTTTAACTCAATTGATTTTTTGAAATAAGACATTTTATATATGGGAGATTAATTCAATCGGTCACTGACCTATAACTGTATGTAGTATTGACTCAAAATTTCTCGTTGACCAACGGTTAACAAGTTACAGCAAAAATACAAAGCTTTACAGAACAGTGTAATATAACCTGACCTTTATTTGAGAATTTTTCAACACATTTAACAAAGGACTCAAATGTTTGTGCTGATTTGCAAAATTTTACAATATACTAGCATTACACAGCTGATTTTATCTTATCTTTATCTGTTTTAAGACACCCGATTCCATCTTACTATTGAATTCAGTTAAATTGATTACATTATGTGGTTATTACAGTAACTGTTGGGATCAAATAACCTGTTCCAAAATCATAACTGTCTGTTATATGATTCAACCATTTTATTACATTTCCATAGTCATAGTCTCTCAATAAAACAATATTTACCTACTTTTACATAATATTTTATTTGTAATTAGCATAACTTACGAAAATAGTACATATAAGTATTGAAAACCAAATTACATCTGTCACTTGTATGCGTGACAATAACTTTGAAGGGAAGGGCCCATTATTCTTAGTTTATACTAATTTATTTCAGCTCAATTGTGAAGAAAGCTTGTAGCTCATCGAGTCACTCTCAAGTTCGCTTCCTTATGAAACCAGTACTGGTGTCATATGAGGAGGTACGATCAGGACTCCAGTGGGGCTCGAACCCGCAACCTCCGGGATGAGCGGCAGACACCTTTACCTCTACACCACCCCTCCCCTTGTTCCATTTTTTCTTAAGCTCTCCTTGCTGAATTTGCCTTCTATATTACATGTAAAACTACAATTAACACTGTATAGGGACAATAAACGGTTTCTTCTACTGATATGTCCATGACATGTACCTCCACATAGCATACATGTACAACCAAGTCAAATCATTTAGACTAACACATAGGTTGATACATAGCATACTGTCTTACTGGCAGCAGTTCAAGGGTCTGGCATTCTGACTTATACAGATTTTCTACTTTCTATAAGGTTTTGTAAAACTCGAGACTGGAAACACATTCTTTATTATTAATACAGAGAGTCACTGTTGCATCTATGTGACTATGACACAGAATATTTCTCACTCATACAAGCACTGTTTCACAACCAGCATAAACTTGGAAAACAAAGTTAAGTATTGATCAACCAATGAGATGACTGTGTTAAAAAAATTGTTTTCACATTTTTGTGCAGATAGTGTGTATTAAGGTACAAGTTCTCATAACACTTAAAATTCATAATTGTTCATTACAATGCATTTTGTTGTATTGCCTTTGACACTGTTATAGCTAACATATAAATAAAGCTTACCAAGAGACGTGTGACAACCTTGATGTCACCTTGCCAGGCAGCCTGCAGCAGGATCTGATGTGACGCCTCTGTGCTTCTCTCCACTGACTCTAGCAGTATAGACCTGATAGAAGGGGAGGCAACCTCTACAGCAGTGTGACCCTCATAGTTGCGTAGTGTAATATCAGCACCATGTTTAATCAGCAGCTGAACAATCTGTAACAATTATATTCACATTTGAACAACCTGTAATACATCAGCAGCTGAACATCCTGTAACATCAGCAGCTGATCAATCTGTTATTCTATAGTAGCAGAACAATTTGTCCTATTTATAGCAGCTAAAAATGTTGTAGTGCATCAGAACAATTTGTAATAATTCTATTAACAGTTTAAATGCTGTAGCAGCTGAACAATCTATAGTGTATCAACAGCTGAACAATTTGTAATACAGCAGTATTGAACAGTATTCTCTAACTTCAATAGTCCAAGATTTTCCTTTATATTTTCTTTCACTCTCTGTGGCAACAGAAGCATCTGCATCATGATGCACAGATGTCAGCATCTAATTTTCTGTACCATATTCTATTTAAAAACCAGAAAACAGAAATAAAAATTGTAGAGACTTTTCCTATCCTGCTACAGTGCCACTGTTTCCTCAGAAATAGCTTCTACTGTTTTTTTCTTATCCTTTCAACAAAATTAGCCTTCACCTGAGAAAGTGTTTTGCTATAATGTGGCCATTTTCACTGTATAATTAGCATTTAATTGTGTATACATTTAAATTTTATTTATTTTAGATCAAAGAAGACTGAAAGTTTCTTTGCAAATTTTTATGCTGTCCCTTTAAATCAAATTTAAGTAAACTGACAAAACATCAAAGAAAATTTTTTAATTTGCATATGGTTCTGTATTACTACAAGAGTTCCATTTACTTACTATACTTTAAAACACGATTCTTTTGATATCATCATGGTGCCTACCTTTCAATAAATTAAAAACACCTCCACTATTTTAGTTTAATTTATCACTATTAATAATACACACAAGATTGCAAAAAAGAAAGAGAAAAAAAAGTAAGAAACAAATTGAATCAAGCTCTTTTCAGTAAAAATCGAACTTATCTAATACATAAATCTTCATCTTAATTCACAATTTATATCAAACACATTTTACGTCTCAACATCCTAGCCGTAACTGATTAAACTGAAATCATCTTGACAAAGAGATAAGTAACATATCTCCGTATATTGAATATATATTAACAAAGACCTGTACTTTCCTCGGATTGGCAATGTTCCACCTTTGTGCCTAACCATGTAATTGGATAGTCTTACAATCGAGGCAAGCTTTGGTCAGAAGCAACAAAAAAACCCTCTAAAATTATTTAATATATCATTAATTATGTCAAGAAAGTGTTATATTTACAAAAGAGGTAAATGTTTTCATAAATACTCAAAATAATTGACATCATATTGCTGGTACAAAAGATTTATAATGATGGAAAATGGATCTGTTATGCAGGATTTTCTATCAAAAAAACTGGCAACACAAGTCATGGCAGCAGTTTTGGAAATGCAAGTTCTGAACAAGTTAACATCAAATTCTACTTTTACATTAGTCATATAAATTTCCATCACAGAATTCTGTGGCCCTCTTGAGCAATATTTAAATGATGAAATTTAAAACTTTGCTAGGGAGAACAAATTTGGTGCAAGTGGTTTTGCTGCATCTAGCTTCGATCATTCACATTGTATACATCTAACTTAAAGGTTTAATGAATTTTCATACATAATCCATAACTCATAAAACTTTTATGGACCATAGTACAATGACGTTTGGAAAACTTCTTTTACAACCACGGAAGAAGAAAACAAAATTAAAAGTCAGACATTTTAAAGAGGTTTGTAAGCATTATGTGAATAAAAAACCTTTCACGAGCACATCAGTAAGTGACGCCCCTGTAAAAACTGAAAATATTAAAATGCATTTTAGCTCATTCAGAAGTTAGCACTTTAAATCGCTTCCATTTCATTACAGTTTTGTAGTTTCAAAATTTGATATACTGTGATAAACCATATGACCCCTGTCAAACATGAATACTGAACTGCGACTAAATACAATGTATTGGAATGAAATGGGGATAAAAACCTAATAAACTTTTCAAACGAATAAACTGCTTACTGAAGCAACTTTGAAAACTGACCCAAACATGTAATTTATAGGTGGACATTTTGGGCTTTTAAATGGGATTTAATTCAATAATTATTATAATTTACATAAATTTATACAAAAGTAAGGTGTTGGCTACTGCACAGACCTATATATATGGTATAAGTGTATATAGGTCCGTGGCTACTGCTTTCACTCTAGAGACATTTACCTTATCTCACTTAAGTTTTGGTTACATAATTAATTATAATTAAAAAAAAAAATGTTTCCTAACTAAGAATAAATCAATAAATTAATTAAATTAGTATTCATTAATGACATTATAATTATAAAAACTTGGGAGCACACTTTTAAAACATGCAAAGAAGCTGCTTTTTTAATTTCTTGTTGGAAAATATCTACCTTAAGAAATGTGCTATAACATCAGAAATGGGTTAAAATTATAGTACCAATTAAGCAACCCGAAGATCACTGATTGGCTGTAAAAATATTCTTATGTTGCTTTTTTTTTAAACATAAAAGCATATCAACTTAATGCTATAATATTAACATAATGACTGAACTCCACATTTTCTAAGTTTACATTTTTAAGACCTTCAGCTTTGTAAAGGGCAATGCAAAGTAGTTTAAAATATTTAGATGACTGTGTTGCTGCCTAATCGAAGTACAAACAATTTGAAAAAAAGACAAAACAATAACCAAGTAAACTTTCCCAAGTTACAGTGAATGTTTCTATTGTATACTATCAATATTTATTTGTTTGTACAGACTTACTAAAGCCCTTTAAACCTTCTCACAAGGGGTCATCCAGACCCACCACTGACAAAACCACATAAAACAGCTCGAGGTTTTAATAAATTGTTGAGAAATATTTTGTCATACTATTTAAACATTTGCAATTGATTTGAAAGGAAGTTTTACATAAATTTACTCTTTGTACTTGCTTGTTAAATAAAAACAAAATGACAAAAATCATGGAAAACTTCCAGATGTCACTCAGCCAAATGTAACTGAACCTATTTAATTCAGTCTCCAAAAGGTTATCTGGTGTTAAACTTATTAGATCAATTGGGTTTACTACATAACTCAACACAACCAGACTTCTACACACAAGAAAAACTAACAAAAGACTTCCTAACAGTAGACTTCCATACAACAAACCATCACACAACAGACTTCCATACAACAAGCCATCACACAACAGACTTCCATACAACAAACATCACACAAGAGACTTCCACACAACAAACCATCACACAACAGACTTCCATACAACAAACATCACACAAGAGACTTCCATACAACAAACCAACACACAACAGACTTCCATACAACAAACCATCACACAAGAGACTTACTACATTTATCAGACCAGCATCTAGCAGCATGCCACAATTGTAGCATACCACACAGCAGTAAGCATTACAGAAACTATCACATCAAAATGACAGCTTCTTCAGTTAATGACAGATGATGAAACCTACCTGTTCTAACCAATCGTTTTAGTAAAAAGTGCCACAATCCCCTTTACAAAGATTTTGAAGGAGGGCACTCTGATATAATCCCAAAAGTGTCTAACCTAATTTCAATATTTTTTTTGTAAACATAACTTATACTATCATTTACAATTTGTAAAATAGGAAATTTATACCATAAAAATACCAGATAATTGTTTGATTTTAGATCATTTTCTTCCTTAATTGGTACTTGTTGACAAAAAAATTAGAATCATTATCAAGTTTGAAAAATAGTTAAGTAAATATAGTGACATTTGTTGACTTACCCGACAGACAAAGACTTGGCATAATGCCAGACGGGAACTTTATATCAGCTGATCAGAGGTTATTGATCTATTGATTACAGGACATTTAAATGTCCAGGTGAAATTATTGGCAAATTACATCAAGATCATTGCAATAGAAAACTGACACTTTCCAGACATTTCAATCAATTGCTAATAAAGAAACGAAACTGCTCTGGTAACATTTACAAAGAAACTGGGTCATATATCTTTCACCTGTAAGTGCCTGTACTGAATATTAATGGCCTTTTAAAATGCAACAATAAAAAAAACTTATAGGGTATCTCAATTTCATCAAAGAAATTAAAACAAACATAAGGCCTAGTTTGAAATAAAGGCATGCAGTACCAAGGAACAGAGTGTTTTAGTGTGAGTGTATTTTCAATGGTGAAGTTCTTGGGTTAATTTTTGGGGGTCATATACAAACTGCAACCAACCTACCCATGAGGTTTAAAAGCTATGGACCTGGTACTGATAGATTAACATTATAATGTTCTTTCATAACATTCCTGTGACCGAGACCTTTGACCTATGAATCAAGACGGTCATTCACTTGTAGAAAGCAGTCTGAGGACAACAAGCCCACAAACAAACATGCTTCTATTGCAGTCAAGGTTTCTATCTAACTTGACTTCTGGCAACAGAACCCTAATTCAAGACGACTCATTACCTGAGCTTGTTTTGTGTTCCTACCATGTTTGACGACTTTGGTAGTAACATTAATTCAATCAATAAGCCTACATTTTTAATGGAAACACCTAAAACACAGCTTTCTTCCGATGATAATTTCAAGGGTGCCATAGGAATTCATTAAATTTTCAAAAGGCACACTATTCTCACTATTTCTGAAGGTACATGATCCACATTAAAGTTTGACAACATCACCAAAACTTTGGTCTATGAGTTGAGATTTGAGCAGGTTGTAGCAAATAAAATAATCTTTCACTGAATTAAGAATCTCGGCTGATTACGGTACTTGTTACTTTAGCAGACAAAGGCTCATAAACATGATTATGTGTAGCTTAAGTGTTCATTTTGATGCATTGGTCAGGTGTGGCACAGCTTGCTTGAGACATTTTGTTACCTTTGCATGTCCTCTTTTGGCAGCCCAGATGAGCGGAGTATTTCCTGTCTTCTTGTCTTTCACATCAATACTAACAACATAATCACTCCTGTTCCTGTGCAGGAAAGTCTCAACTTTCTCATATATACCATCCTGAAAACAGTGACAAATACAGATATTTTATTAGGTAAAACATCTAAAATAAATCTGGTGTCCAATTATTTCAAATGGCCCTAAGGAAATAGAAAACTCCTTGAAACCTGTCCACATTTCATATTTTTTGTACAGGTATTATGAATCGTTACTGCTTTAAAGAGTTTTGGTAAAATGTAAATCAAATGAGAACTTTCACAAAATCATTTGAATTCAGACCATTTACTTTTCTAAACAGACAATTTTCAAAGGCAATCAGAAAATCTAAAGTTTAAAATCTAAAGAATCTGAGTTTAATTTTACTAATATCAAACTTTGCTCCTTCAGTGAGAAAAGGCAAAATTAAGTTCTGATGACACTCTCTGACAGGAGTTCATAAAACAAACCAGTGTATGATGTGGTAATGGACGATGTTGTAACAGACAATATGGTAACAGACAATATGTGGTAATAGACTTACCCTAGCTGCAGCAATAAACAGCTCCTCTAGATCTGAGCCTGCCTTGCCTAGAAGCTGAGTGGCAATGTCATAATACTTGATACCAGCAGATGACACCCGTGGTGCCCCTTGATTCCTGTTGTTGTTTTTGTTACTGCTGGTTGTTGCCATGGTGACACTGGCATTATAGAAACCTTCGTATCCTGTCTCAGGATCAATGTTTGGGTTTTCTGGCATAGTTGCGTTAGGACAACCACCATATCCATAGAAATGTAATGGCTTCCCTACTGTCTCCAGGAAATCTGTTACAAAAATGAAATAAAATATTTACCTGTCTGGAAAGTTACATAAAACAGAGAAGGCTACAAGATGATGATATCAAATCACTTATTCTTTAGAATGTTCAGGTTATGTTCAAACAAGAATGAGTTCAAATGAAAAAGGGAGACAATATGATTCTTTTACATTGCAATTTCTTTTAATGTCCTCTACAACTGTGCGACATATAAAATCAATCTGTTGAATAGCTTTGCAGTTGTGTTTCCGAAAAGCATAATATCATATGACAAAATAAAGGGAGGTAATTAAAATGATATGCAAGGAAGAGTCATGGCTCTTAGCCACTGCACTTTCTCTCAATTTCCTCTAACTTTTTTGTGACTTTGAATAATTTTTTCATATTTCAGATGATTAAACTGATAAAGGGGAGTATTTTTGAACATGTGTGGGTTATGTTTCTTGGTCACTGCACTTCTTTTCAATGTTCTTTATCTTTCTGTGCATTTTAAATAAATTCCAGTTGTTCTGGAGTTATACTCCAGACAATAATTCATTAAAAAGGGAGATAATTCAAATACTGAGCAAGGTAGATTTAGGCTTCTTCTGCACTGCACTTCCTCTTGATGTCCTCTATTATTGTGTGAAGTTTAAATAAAATACCATTCATAGTTTTGAAGTTATGCTGCAGACAAGTTTGTGTACAGACAGATGGACATACATGTATAATGTGGTAGCTATAATTTATGATCTCCTTTCGTGGAGAAGGGAGAGCATAAAAATGGCCACAGAAGCTGGCTAAGAAAGTAGAATAATTAACTGATCTCATTAAATTACAGACGCTCTTATCATTGTTTTCCCTGCATTGGGGAGCAACGATACTGGTTCACAGCCCCTTTTTTTTGAGACAGATGGAAACTTGAAATTTCTGATAGGCCAATGAGAGTGAGGGGACATAGACTTTATTCAGACTCATCCTTGGGATATTAGACAACAATCTTGAATTACAGCCCAGGAAAGAAATTAAAATTAATTTTTCCATAAGTGTCAAGGATCAGATAAAGCTGCACTTGAAAGTTGTCTAAATCCACGTGGGCCCCGCCGTCCCCAACTCTTGAGGGGGAAGACAATAATAAGTGCAAGAAGATTATATGATACTTGTGATGTACATCCAAAGTTTAAACTCAAGGTGAACAGATAACTGAATTCCAGAAAAACTATTTACTAGTAAGTAATTTTTAGAGTTTTTACATAATTAATAGAGCTTTTACCCAGTACTCACCCATTTACAAGTAGTCAGTTATATATCTGTCCACAATCATTAAATACCAACTATTGTTCCAACAAAATGAAGGTATCTTTATTTTCAACTTTATCAGTAATAAACCCAAAGTGTGAAACATGTCCCAAGTATGATAACTTAGATAATGCATTTCAACAAATTCATAATACATAAGGAAAATATTAATATTCTTAAATCCATTACATGACTAATTCCTTTCGATTTCATATTGATTTTGCACTAAAAAGTTTAAAATGTTGACATACATTTCACATTGGCACTATAATGTTGACAGTAAGCATTCTCAAAAGACTTCTTCAATGAACCTTTAATTGTATAGTTATAACTTGCCACATTTTAAGACTAACAATGTTTCCTGCTGATAGCCATCTAACATTGTATCTCATTTTACCATGTTGCATTTGTTTACAAACTTACCATATCAATAGGCAGTAAGATTTCAGTGTATCATCAATGATTTTTTTAAACAATTTGTTTAAGGTTTGTATTGATTACAAATATAAATAGAGTTACACTTGACTGTGTCTCGGTGCCCTTCAAACTATCTTCACAAGGACTACTACAACTTCACATTTACAACTTCTAGTTTGTTGAGATTTCTCATCAATTGAATGTATGACAACGGGAGCTCATGTGAACAGTCTAAGTCTATAGAGCTCTAAAAATAGAAGCTCATGTTTTCATGTGAAGCATCACAGAGAGCTCTCAGAAGCTGATGATTTCATGAGAACAGTCCTAGAGAGCTCTTAGAAGCTTATGTGAACAGTCCTAGAGAGCTCTTAGAAACTTATGTAAACAGTCCTAGAGAGCTCTTAGAAGCTTATGTGAACAGTCCTAGAGAGCTCTTAGAAACTTATGTGAACAGTCCTAGAGAGCTCTTAGAAACTTATGTGAACAGTCCTAGAGAGCTCTTAGAAGCTTATGTTTCAAGTGAACAGTCCTAGAGAGCACATGTTTTCATGTGAACAGTCCTAGAGAGCTCATGTTTTCATGTGAACAGTCATAGAGAGCTTATATTTCCATGTGAACAGTATAAGAAAGTGCATGTTTTCATGTGAACAGTCTTAGACAGCTCATGTTTTCATGTGCACAGTCCTAGAGCGCTCATGTTTCCATGTGAACAGTATTAGAAAGTGCATGTTTTCATGTGAACAGTCCTAGAGAGCTCATGTTTTCATGTGAACAGTCTTAGAGAGCTCTTAGTAGCAAACAGTCCTTGAGAACTCTTAGAAAGGATAGTGGAACTATTAAGAGTGCCTTACAACAAGATTCTGAGTACTTTCTAAAGACATATTATACTTGAAAAAGATCCATTGGAGAGAGATGTCACTGTTTGGGATGAAATATGGCTACATCACCTTATTTGCTCCCTAAGTGAGATCTTGACCATGAACCAAGCTGGTTACATCATGCACTAAATGTTTTGATACAGTGATCATTTTTGCAAATTTACTTCATATTCTGAAGATAAAGGTTGGCCACAATTTGTGATGGTTATCTGATAACATGCAGACATCCATGATGGGATAATACAGTATATCTCACCACTATTTGAAGGACACAAGAATACAACTTCTGACCAACTTTAAACAAGAATACCAGGCAACAAATATAAACAAGAGGGCCATGATGGCCCTATATCGCTCACCAGACTACCATTGGCTATAATACAAGGGGTCAAGATTTTAACATAATTCGTAGAGGTCCACTACACAATGCTAAGTAACATTCCAAATAACTATTCTCTGCCCGTCGGCCTTCTTGTTCTTTTAAATTTTCCCTATATAAGCCTATGTGAAAACAAGTCACCTTCCTCCCATGCACCCCCCTCCCGGGAAGGGTTAATTTTGACCTGGGGGTCATAATCTGAACAATCTTGGTAGAAGTCCAATAGGCATTTTTGCATGACAAATATCTAATGTCTAGGCCTTATGGTTTCAGAGAAGAAGATTTTTTAAAGTTTTCCCTATATAAGCCTATGTAAAACTAAGTGACCCCCCGTGCGGGGTCAATTTTGACCCCGGGGTCATAATTTGAACAATCTTGGTAGAGGTCCACTAGCCAATGCTACATGCTAAATATCTAAGCTCTAGGCCTTGTGGTTTCAGAGAAGAAGATTTTTAAAGTTTTTTCTTATATAAGCCTATGTAAAACTAAGTGACTCCCCCTTCAGGGTCAATTTTGACCCCGGGGTCATAATTTGAACAATCTTGGTAGAGGAACACTAGACAATGCTATATACCAATTATCTAAGCTCTAGGCCTTGTGGTTTCAGAGAAGAAGATTTTTAAAGTTTTTCCTATATAAAGCCTATGCTAAACTAAGTGACCATCTGCGTGGGGTCAATTTTGACCCCGGGTCAAATTTGAACCCCCCCCCCCTAAGGCCACTAGACATGCTACATCCTAAAACCTATCTAGGCCTTGTGGTTTCAGAGAAGAAGATTTTTAAAGTTTTTCCTATATAAAGCCTATGCAAAACTAAGTGACCACCCATGCGGGGTCAATTTTGACCCTGGGGGTCATAATTTGAACAATCTTGGTAGAGGTCCACTAGACAATGTTACATGCCAAATATCTAAGCTCTAGGCCTTGTGGTTTCAGACAATGTCAGACAAGAAGATTTTTTTTAGTTTTTCCTATTTGTTGCCATAGCAACCAGAGTTCTGCATGGAATGGAATTCTTTGAACAACTTTGATAGAGCTTCATGCAAGGAACATCCCTGCAAAGTCTCATCAACATTGGCCCTGTGGTTTCAGAGGAGATGTCGTTTGAAGGAAATGGTGGACGGACGTACGACGGACACCGGACAGAAAGTGATCCTAATAACTCACTCTGGCACTTTGTGCCAGGTGAGCTAAAAATCTCTCTAAAACACAACCTAACCTGACCAGTGAGTGGCACATCAGGCCTGTACACAGGGTAAACTGTCAATAGAGAGTAAACTACAAGCAAAAAATTTGCTACAGTGCTTATCAACTAAAGATCAACTAAGATGCTTATTATGGCCAGCATCTTGGATGGACATTATGACATCTTTTCAGTGAAGTGACCTCTATTATCAACAATATCATGGCTACTTATTCCTACTTTCATCTCTTGAATTTATCTCTAGTAACTGATGAAATAGTGAAGTCCATGTGGAGAAAACATGTTACAATTTCTCCTCCCAAACCTTGCCTGCTCAAAACAGATCAATTAAACTTAAGTTACCAATACAGTTCATAGATCAATACAGAATTTGTAAAATGATCTGGAAAAAGATTAATTGATTGATTACAATCAGGTATTTAAAATGACATTTCTAAGGTAGTTATCAAAAAACTGGTAGGACAAGGGATCAAAGTGTAACATGCTCCACCTACAATGACTTCTATGGCCTGTTTTATGTATGCACAATTTAAATGATCATTTTCCCCCACTTTTTTATGCAATCATTTCTACATGATTAAATCAATTACAAATTCAATACACAAAAGTGACTGAAATTTTATATACTGCAATGGATAATGAAAGGCTCTACATTACGATAAAATCTGATCTATTTATCATGTAGCATTATCTTTGTGCCTAGGTGTTGACAGACTGGTTTTCTGGGGGTTCAAACCAAAGCTGGAGCACAAGATGCTCTGGGAGGCAGGTAAAAAAATATATGCTATGCATGCTTCAGTCCCCACAGCTGTATATGGGTGACAGCATTCAAAAACTTGCTGTCTGTATTTATCAACATGATAACATCTGGAGTAAGTGTTTCATGCTGCACTGGGATCCGCTAGTAATCCAACTAAAATGACTTTGAAGGAACTAATTGCAATTAAAAGTTTTCTTCTAAATTGATCAACAATTTTTAGAAGTAGACTTATTAGCAAAATCGCTAAGAAGTTACCTGTTTAAAACATATTCTATGTAACAGTTTTGATGTTACTGCTCGAGCTTTTAGTTTATGGATAGTGCAGGAATTCATATTTGCAACATGAAAAACAGTATGATGCTATATAAACATTGTAAAGTTAGTATAATATTTACCTTCATATACTGAAGTCCTTTCTCATTTTAACACATATAACATCATTATTAAAGATCAGAGTATTTACTTAAATAACTAACTAATTCAGACAAAGATGTTTAAATTTACTTAACGCAAATAATAACGTTTTAATATAAAAATTCAGAATAAATTACGGCAGCACTTAAAGATCTTTCAATATTTTGATTCTGTCCAGTTAATCTAACGATCAGCTGTTCTACGTCTGTGTTTTGACCCGATTTCTTCTGGCTTACGTCCAAGTCCTTCACTTGACATGACGAAATGACAAAAGCAACCTAAGAATACGACTTAAACTTTGCTATACACTTTCAAAAAGATTATGGAAGGACTTAAAGAGCCGGATTTATAAACAACAAAAGAGGAGAGAAAGATATTTCAGCACATAAAATGCTTGATTATTTTGCCAAATGTAAACAGACTATTGAATGAGCATCCGTGATTATTCGGGCAAACATTACATGTATTCTCAACAACTATGCCTGTGTGTCAAACTATACAAATGCTACAGTTCCAAAACAAGAATTGTGTTATTATTTATTCATTACTTTCAATCATCACTGTCACAGATTTACCATGTAAATTATTCAATACTGATTAATGTTTCACCATCTGCTATTTTGGTACAGTGAAACTAAGCATTTTGCCATCAGAATTTACGTTTTAAAATGAACGTGCCAAGCTGAGAGTGGAACGAGGCCATTCCTCTCACAATAAACATGAAATAGATTGTATTAAAAGCAATGATAAATAAATTTGGTATCAAAACAAAGTAGGGGGGCATGTTTGGATGTATAATCAGCACAGTAGTTATACGTGATGCATTTCTGGCCTACTTTAAGACAAATATACTCTTATTTAATCATGTTTACTTCACATTAACTGATAAAAACACTTAATTAAGAAGTAGCAGTGAACAGTTCTTCATTTCTTAACTTTATTACAGCACTATTTGTGAACTATGCTACAACAGCATTATGCATGAAGGCTGAAGTTTGACTGCCAAGGGTTGACCACAAAACTGCAATAAATTATATGAAATAAAGATTAGGACTTACAACATTTTTGCTATTGACTGCAATCATGGCAATACCGCAGTAACTTATATTTGGCAACAGTTTTGCAGTCAACTCTTGAAATTGTTCTTTGAATAAATTGTTGAATCTTTACTATTGCTATTATAATGTGTAAGTTTTCTTTTGTTTCCTCTTGGCATCGTGATTAATCAGCATCATTACGTGGCACCCAAATTCCTCAGAAGTTTTCATATGCAAACAAAATGACACATTTTCTAATGCTTTTAACTTCTCTGAAATGGTTCACTTGCTTAGAATTGTCAAAAATAAAAACTTAGCCTAAAGCTTCAATCACAATTTTATAGATCTTATAAATTACAGTAATATTTATACCATAAAAGGTTTCAAACTTTGTCAAAAATACATGTTACGAAATTTGTTTACCTCCGTTTTGCTGCACTGAACATTTAACAATCAAAAACAGAAACTGTCAAATCTTACAAACTGAAAGCTCTGCTAAAGTACACTAAGCTACAAAACATTGATCAAATCATATTTGTTTCAAATCTGTCTTATTTTTCTTATCTGAATAAAACACTTAAATTTTTTTGTTGAAGTTTAATGTTAATGAAGATTAAGTTCAAAGTAAAATTTGTGCTTAAAAAGAAATTCCAATCACAGATTTCTTTCAAAATTGATTAATAATTAAGCAGGAAGTTTACCCTGTCTGAAGTGTCTCTGCAGGTATAATTCCTTCAAGGTGTAATAAGAACAAGAACAAGTGCCAATGGCTGGGACAAAAAAAATCAATATGTGATCAGTATACATTACCGAACATGATCAATAACCTGTTACAACCAACCTGAGTCATAGCACAATCATGGGACTCCTTGTTAAGAACAAATTCTTCTCACTATGACTATTTTTATGAAAAACAGGAGGGTCATGATGGCCCTATATCGCTCACCTGACTACCATTGGCTATAACAAGGGCTCATGATTCTAACATAATTCGTAGAGGTCCACTACACAATGCTAAGTAACATTCCAAATAACTATTCTCTGCCCATCGGCCTTCTTGTTTTTTTATAATTTTTCCTATATAAGCCTATGTATAATCAAGTCACCTTCCTCCGACCCCGTCCCCCCTACCCCCCCCCACCCCCCCCCCAGGCATTTTTACATGCCATATATCTAATCTCTAGGCCTTGCGGTTTCAGAGAAGAAATTTTTTAAAGTTCTTCCTATATAAGCCTATGCAAAACCAAGTGACCCCTGGGGGCAAGGTAATTTGGACAATCTTGCTAGAGGTCCACTAGCCAATGCTACATGCAAAATATCTAAGCTCTAGGCTTTATGGTTTCAGAGAAGAAGATTTTTTTAAGTTTTCCCTATATAAGCCTATGAAAAATTAAGTGCCCCGTGACGGGTCAATTTTGACCAGGGGTCATAATTTGAACAATCTTGGTAGAGGTCCACTAGCCAATGCTACATGCCATATATCTTAGCTCTAGGCCTTGTGGTTTCAGAGAAGAAGATTTTTAAAGTTTTTCCTATATAACTATGTAAAACTAAGTGACTCCCCTACAGGGTCAATTTTGACCCCGGGGTCATAATTTGAACAACCTTGGTAGAGGTCCACTAGACGATGCTACATACCAAATATCTAGGCTCTAGGCTTTGTGGTTTCAGAGAAGAAGATTTTTAAAGTTTTTCCTATATAAAGCCTATGCAAAACTAAGTGACCATCTGTGCGGGGTCAATTTTGACCCCGGGGTCATGATTTGAACAATCTGGGTAGATGTCCACTAGACAATGCTACATGCAAAATATCTAAGCTCTAGGCCTTGTGGTTTAAGAGAAGAAAATTTTAAAGTTTTTCCTATATAAAGCCTATGCAAAACTAAGTGACCAGCCCGCACGGGGTCAATTTTGACCCGAGGATCATAACTTGAACAATCTTGGCAGAGGTCCACTAGACAATGCTACATGCCAAATATCTAAGCTCTAGGCCTTGTGGTTTCAGAGAAGAAGGTTTTTTAAAGTTTTTCCTATTTTTTGCCATAGTAACCAGAGTTCTGCATGGAATGGAATTCTTTGAACAAGTTTGATAAAGCTTCATGCAAGGAACACCCCTGCAAAATTTCATCAACATTGGCCCAGTGGTTTCAGAGGAGATGTCGTTTGAATGAAATGGTGGACGGACACCCATACAAAGGTGTTATTAGGTGGTTTTTCCATTGTAATCAAGAACAAAAAAGTGACCACTGGGAAAAAAAATGATCACTTAAGGGACATTAGACGGAATGAAGACAATAGATTTCAATAACCTGTTACAACCGACCTGAGGAATGCACAATCATGGCTCACTCTGGCAAACTCTATTAGCCAGGGTGATGGCTACAAATAGACGAATCATATGTTTTAATTCCATGAATTTTCTTCCAAGTTTTTCTTTAACATTTTTGAGTATTAATAACACTTTTTATAATTCCCTACATAATGTATCTCAAAACTGCTTCTGTTTCATTTTATTGCTTCAGGAATGAATTGGCATTATGAAAATTACTTACTTTGAGGGTTTGAGTCACAAAATATTATTGTATAGTACCTAATACTAACAGAAAATCAGTTCTCTTGGTGAAAAACAATTATTCATTGAGATCTGTATATAAATGCAAGATTAAAGAAGTAAGTAAAGACAAACTTACTGAAATTTTGAGTATAATACTCCATTCTTAAATCCCTAAAATTATTTCAATGCTGTTGTTTCTAATTAAGCAGCTTCATAATTAAAATAGAATCCTCAAACAAAGATATTTTAGCAGTCTTAAAACAGACTTATTTTTTTAAGTTCTTCTTTTCGTCTCAAAGTTAATTTCAGCCAATCTCTTGTTCAAAACTTATTATTGCCACTAATTTAAATCTTTACAAAAATACACAAATGAAAATTACATTCAAACACCCACTGTAGACAAAACTAACAATACAATAAGATAATCAGTGTAATGAGCTTAAACTAAAAATAATTATGAAAAAAAGAATGAATTTTACAAATGTATTTATGTTATTAGCAAAAAAAGTAATTTTAAAGTAATCTGATTCGTAAACAGTGCATACTCTTTATAGTTCCCAAATTAACACAGTAATAATTATTGGCCAGCACTTTGGATTGACTTGTTACCTTATTTAGACATATCAGTGTGTCCGTTAGACACTGTATAAAATTGCTCTGCGCTTTAAAGTAAGCAGTCTACTTCATCTTTACTGTTGTTTTCAGTCAAATAGTTCTTGATATAGACTTTTCTTTCAAAAGATGCAAAACAGACTCACATAATTTGCAATTAAAAACAGATTACGGTATTTACATTTTACAATTCATGTTGCATATAAGTACTTTTTAGACTGACCTACCACAGAAAATCATACAAACATATTACACATGTCATATCTTTGTCTATATGCATGTATATTATACATGTACTACTTACTTCTTTAAAGTCATCTCAGTTGATGGAATGGAAACAATAAAATCCTAACTCCTATATATATTCTTTCTTCACCTACTGAATCTTGTCCTCAGATTCAAATCTGCTCTGTATGTCCTATAATCATTATTGCCATTCACTGAACAGGTTACCTTAGTCCCACTGAAAATGAAAATACACAATTTAGTTATATTTATACTGTCAGAAATAAAGAAGAACCAATTACAAATTGTTAAAAAAAGATTTGAGACTAAAATAGACATATTCTTTGGGATTTTTTGGGAGCATTTTAGCAGGGTGTTGCACCCTGTCCTTTTTGCATCCCCTTGCTCCCCTTTTTGACCTCCCCTGCTGCCCTTTCGTTTTAACACACATATAGGAATGATTCAAAAGCCTTTTTAAAATCCTTTGTGAAGTATTTATCAGCATTTAAGTACCTTAAGATGTTACATCTATTAAATGCAAAGTTTTCCATTTTAAATTATGTCTTTTTAGCTCACCTGGCTATGCCAGGGTGAGCTTTTCTGATCGATGATTGTCCGTCGTCCGTCAACATTTTGATTCAAATGACATCTCCTCTGAAACCTCTAGGCCAATGTTGATAAAACTATGCAGGAATGTTCCTTGCATGAAGCTCTACCAAAATTGTTCAAAGAATTCCATTCCATGCAGAACTCTGGTTGCTAGGGCTACAAATAGGAAAAACTTTAAAAATCTTCTTCTCTGAAACCACAAGGCCTAGAGCTTAGATATTTGGCATGTAGCATTGTCTAGTGGACCTCTACCAAGATTGTTCAAATTATGACCCCTAGGTCAAAACTGACCCCGCGTGGGTGGGCCCTTAGTTTTTGCATAGGCATATATAGGAAAAACTTTAAAAATCTTCTTCTCTGAAACCACAAGGCCTAGAGCTTAGATATTTGGCATGTAGCATTGTCTAGTGAACCTCTACCAAGATTGTTCAAATAATTACCCCCGGGTCAAAGCTGACCCCGCACGGGAGGTCACTTAGTTTTGCATAGGCATATAAAGGAAAAACTTTAAAAATCTTCTTCTCTGAAACTACAAGGTCTAGAGTTTAGATATTTGGCATGTAGCATTGCCTAGTAGACCTCTTCAAAGTTTGTTCAAATTATGCCCCTGGGGTCAAAATTGACCTTGCCCGGGAGGGGGGGGGGGTCACTTGTTTTACAAAGGCATATATACGAAAACCTATTTGGTATATAACATTATCTAGTGATCTTCCACCAGGCAAGTGGACTTGTACCAAGATGAGTGATATAGGGCCATCTTGGCCCTCTTGTCATTCTGAAGCCTTCAAATATACAAATATGGCTAGCCCTTAACTCGGTGCTCCTTGCCCCATTTTAGGCCACATTGCACCTTTCATCAATCAGTTCAGAATAATCCTAGATATTTAACTTTACTTTGACTATCTAATCAACATATGATCATAAAGAATGTATGCCCTTTTCCAATACCTTTGACCTAGGTAATGACCCATATAACCAGTAAAGATCTAATTTTGTGCTCTGCTTTTGTGTTACAGAACCTGTACAACCTACCAAGAAGCAGACCCACAGACAGATCAGCACAATCTACCATAGGCAGATCAGCACACTCTACCATAGGCAGATCGGCGCACTCTACCATAGGCAGATCGGCGCACTCTACCACAGGCAGATCAGCGCACTCTACCACAGGCAGATCAGCGCACTCTACCACAGGCAGATCAGCACACTCTACCATAGGCAGGTGTTGAGTTTACCTGAAGGCAGACATTTACATTTTACCCAGGACAAACTACTGCACAGTACAACAGATAGAATTATACAGATCACCTGAAAGTAGACTTGTGCAATTTCCCTAAAAACAGACCTCAATGCTGTACTTGCAACTTTAATACATTGTAAGTTTAATGACATTCTGCAGAAATGTTTCTTTTGCTATACTCTTTTTTTATGTTTCATCATCTTAAACTAGTAAACACAGAGGGAGTTTATCAGGGTGGTAACTCACCTTGACTCTCACAGCCTGATACACACTGGTAATCAAATATGAAACCATCTTGACCTTAAAATGCTGATAATATATCAGTGTAAGTTGGGAACATCAAAATGTGCTTAGATAATTTAGCCCAGATATTGAGTATGTGTCAAAATGCTATCTTAATCACAAGATAATATGTATCATCTGTCAATAAATAAACAGAACACAAAATTTCCCAGTGAATCTAGTAAAAAGCAGTAAGGTTTAAACCATTTAAAATGGAACTATGAAATTTTCTATGGTAAAAGAAAATGTTCCTTCAGTAAAGGTACCAAATGTACACTACAGTATAGCCTTGCCACCTGGCTAGATGATAGAATATTTTCATTATTCAAGCAGAATATTTTCTGGCCCATATCTACTGACAGGGCTTGATCATCTTACATTTTGGGCAGCAAAGGGAGTTAATTGAGTAAGAAATAGTAAATGTAAGGACTGAATGCCAGTCTAACTACAGTACTGTGTATTTGTAAAAGACTTTACTAGCATAATAATTGCAAATAGCCTAGACCAACCAGGAGATAGTGACTGCTTATTCAAGATAAAATATCCAAGATGTCCTTGACATTAATCTGTGAGCGTCCAATATTAACTGCAAAGGGTAAATAAAAAATTTAAAATTAACTACATTTATCCTGTATTATAGTCCTTATTCTGATTGATGTGCCACTGTTAAAACTTCTAAAGCCAGTTTCTGTGTTGGTATGTTTCTTCCACAGAATTTGCACAACATGTAGATTTTTATAAATACAATTATTTTCTAAAAGGTACAAAAAAGTAATGTGTGACAAAGAAAATTTGTACAATTTCAGGCAACAGAGATTTCCAATTTAATTCTGTATGATAAGAGTCTCAATAAGATAATTATTTCAAAACAAAATATATCTGTAAGAAATCCACAATGCTAATTTCTTGATTGAAATAGGGCAGCAAAGGGACAATTAATACGGCACTCTCCCCTGTTAACACTGGTCTTGTTTACACATAATATATATTTTAGAACAAGTTTTACAATGATTGTAGAATATTGTGCATTGAAAGTACATAATCATTTAAATTTACTATTATCCAAACTTCGTTAATTTGTAAATCTTGAAAAAAAACTACGGGCAGCTATATTTGGTGGAATGCAAGTTTCACTTTCAGTTGTGAGACCTCTCTTTGTCGCGACATATGATCCCTTTCGTGTTTATTTTTTTTTTTTTTTCAAACACATCACACTAGCAACCAGAATATTACTTGAACACCTATGGAAAACTGCTTGTTTGTGGTGTTTCAGTGCGTATGTTTGCTATCACAGCTAATTATACTATTTTTCAGTACTGTCAACAGTAACAATTTTCTCCTATTTTATTCTAAAGAATTACCCTTGCCCAATAAAGTAATTATTACTGCAAACATTTTTTAATCAGAGATAGAGCCGCAGGTGTCATGAGATCAAAGAATGCTGCCACTATGCCCGTTCAATAAATATAATAAAATTGTTGTTAAATACTTTATTTCTGTTGATTTGGTCACTATGAATCACCGTGACAGGCCACCGTGAATCACTGTGACAGGCCACCATGAATCACCGAGACCGGCCACTGTGAATTACAGTGACCGCATATTTCAGCACATGGTAAGTGGTCACGGTGACCATTTAGGTGACCAAAACTTTTTTAGAGTGACCACGTCACCCTGTCTGGTCACCTAGAATTAATTTTTGTTGTGGTGACCGGGTGACATATGGAAAAAACCACCTTGCGTGTACTGTTCTAATATTTCCAGTGTGCTCATTAGTCCTAGATCTATAACACTCACATGATGTATTGGCAGTATCAAGAGATAAGAAGCATTGAAACAGTCAGGTATATTTTTCCCCATACCTATACAATATATCATACAACAAAAAATACTTATTTTGAAAATGTTTGAGGCTTGTATAAGCGGGTGATTGTGTTGCAGTACGCCAGTAGCAGGCTGGGGGTCTTAGTCTGTCAGTAGTCTCACTATTTCCACTTCAAAGGCAAACTGATTTTACAGGTTGACATTTTACAGTTGTCCGCCTTCTACGTCTCACTTTGAAGTGCCAATAGCTAGGAACACATCCCCAACGAAATTCTGTTGGGCACTTATAAACCCAATAAAATCCAATATTTAAATGTATTTATCAATTTTATGATTTAATATGATAGGATTAAGTTTTAAAATGATGCTAACACAATTCTAACTTACATTTACCTAACTACACACCTGCATCAATCGGTGTAATATGAAAATAAACGGCATATCATGCCTAATGTGTAAACTTGCATGTTTAGGTTTAAACATTCAGATTTTTATAAAGTGGTGAGATTTTTCATAAAATTTTAGGTTTTCATTTAAAGTGATATTTAATTCATCATTTCAGTCCGGAAAATTGTTTTTAGAAGTAGGTAAATTGTGTATTATGCGCCGGCTGTACCTAATATTGAAACTACACTTTCTGCCTAATATGCAGCACATTAAAATTAGGCGTAGAGGTGTGACAGTTATAAAATATCAGATCTGTGAAAGGGGTCACACTGAAACGCCAAATTAATTAGGCTAAGTCTGTCAGTAGTTAAGTTCTTTGCCACATGTATGCCAAGTACCTGTGGCTTTAACAAATGTATGACAGACAAAATGTGAAAAAACACTACATAAACTACAGTTAAATCTATGTTCATGTAAATCAGCAAAAAATATCAATATGAAAATGTTTTTTACCGTACTCTTTCACAAATTATCCCCCTTTCAAAACGTGCAGTCACAGGAAATATTCCAGCTATGTTATCTAATTATTTAAGATAAATAGAAAAAAGGAAATGCACAGAAATATTCGTGTGTGTACAATATTATATTTGTCTTGGTCACCAGTCCCTCTTTTTGCAATTTATCGAATGACAAAAATTCAAATCACGATTTTCAAGAACATGGTAACAATGTTTACATATCCGCCATTTTGACACAAAGTATCACGTGACTGACAGTTCTACTTCCGATTATTACAATTTCGAATAGCCAACCAAAGCTACTGTAGATCAGAATGTAACAGAAGGATAGTTGAAGTTAAGACTGCATTCTCGTCTTTAAACCAATTTTATGTGTTTCTATGTTTTGTTCAGCTATAAAGGAACGAAGGAAATGTATGATAAATAAATAAAAACAATTAATGAAAAAAAAATATGTGACCGATGAATGATCTTGTACAGATCTCCCTGTTTTTAAATTTAAATAAGACTATTTCGCCCGAAATCCCGGAACATACTGTTTTTCTGCAAGCATGATTGTCACGTGAAAATAAAATACAGGATTTCACACAAACACACAATTTTAGCTTATAACATGGAGAGATCTATGTTTCTAATTATCATACCGACAGATTCAGAGTACTAAAAGTAGTGTTCAACATGAAGTGAATCGTAGGTGTCTATAACTGTTATAATATTAAGTGTTCAGTCAGCGTATTAATGCATGTGCATTGCTTCTAGGAGGGAAAGATATACATAAAACAAAATATGGCTCAGGCAAAGAAAGACTCATTTCTCAAAGTCACTGCACAGGCCTATTAATACTCATGTTTTTATTTCAGGAATACCATAGAATGTACCAGGTAGACATTCCAGTATTCAAGAAAGAAAATGTTTAACATTAAGTAACGTAAGACATAGTACCATCTATGTCTGTATATTTTGTATCTGCGAGGAAGACAGGGAGGCGGATTATACGAAATCACAGAATAGTTAACACTTGGAGAACATACATCTTGGGGGGATATATCCTCATGCTGTCTCGGTGTATTTGGGACAGGTTAAAACATGAAACCCGCTCACAAATATGTACAAAGAGAAAAGTATGCATTTGCCTTAAAAGTCAGAGTGAAAACCTCTGTCATACCTTATAACTAGTAAGTTATAAAGATAAATCGTTACATTTTAAACAGACAAAAGTTTTATATCTTTAAGGCAAAAGTTACTGCCGAAGAGCCAATCTGCTCTGATATCTTAGTTCACAACCGTGATAGAAAGATTTAAAAACAGTTCGATGAAGCATGGCACTACACACAAGTCTTGATGTTTGTGGAACGTCTTAGTCAGTCGATTTAGAAAAGTCAGTACCACTGTCATTTTCGTGCCTAATTTCAGTATATACTGTCAATCAAGTTTCGCCATTCTTCAGTTGTGTTGCGCTATTGATCTAGCTTACATAGCAGATGAAAAAAGGTATCGGTACTTTATTTAGTTGCAGAAATATTATGGAAATTAAATTTGATAAGATGTAGAACGTCTGGATGCTCTTTGTAAGTTATTTCCCGTGTATTATTCAGTTCATTTTGTAATATGATTAGACATGTATACATGTAGCTATTATTACCACTCCTATTCTGCAGTTTTCCTTGTAGAATTTTGTATTTTAACATTTCTCTTTATCTAACTAATATCCTGAAATAGCGCGAACATGTCAGCACAAGGTGTTCCTCCACTATACATGTACGTCTTTGGTTGTTGACAGTGTAAAAGTAGTTTGTATCCTTATTCCAATTTATGTATGGTAAAAAGTTGAATAACTTCTACGTATGTCAAGTATTTAGTAAATTATTATTTAGCAAGTAGGTATTTAGTAGAAATTAAGAAAGCGTTTAGGATATAAATATATGAAGGGTATACATGTGTATATGATATTATGAAAAAAATACTTAATTAGCATGTGACTGACTCGTATTTTTACAGAATGTACCAATTTGATAAAAATATGATTGTTCAAGTTTAGAACTTCATGATGTTCTTTTCCTATATTATGTCCATACTACGCGTAATAAGGGAAGGGTATATTTTTGTCCCTTGCCTACCTTGCCGTGTCCTAAAAGCTGCTCGCTCTCAAATTTGATGGAACAACAAGGTTTTTCGAACTGTCTGAAAGTAACATATTTTAGAACGATTCATCAAATAAAACGGTTCCAGTATAAATTCCTGTTAAGCATTTCTATACTTTTGAAATTATACGCAGCCAAATTTATAAAGCGTTGCAAACGTTTTTAAAATTCCAATATAAACATACTGTAGCGGAAGTTTACAAGGGGAGAAATCCCACGGTCGGCGATGACTATAAACGATCTTATAGATCTATATAGATTTTCATTTGTGTTGTTGATTCTCGCCGTTACCGTTACATTTCATGTTTTAGTATATCATTTTTGAAAACAAAAATAATATCAAACAGGGAATGCCACGTACCAAAAACGCAGCCTCCCCAAAACGAGCCCCACATCACCCAGAAGTGCACACCACCAACACACACACACACACACACACACACACACACACACACACACGCGCACACACACACGACACACACACACAATCATGTACACACACACAAAGAAGACTTTTTTCAGCGAAAACTGAACGAACAGCTTTAAAAAATATTTTTTTTAGCTCTGACATCAGAGTTTCTGAGTACGAAGATAAGCAGATGCTTTCAGTTTATTTTTTAGTTTTGTTTCATTTCGATTTTATATCCGAGTACTGCTACAACTGTATTCAGTGGAGATGTATTTCATCTACACAATTTTCTGTTATGTTGAGTCTGGCATGCTACAAATTGGTCAAAACCCCAGATACCAATTATTGGGGTAACTGACGGCTGCAAGGCGGTAACTTTGGATTCAGCCTTTTATATATACATGTATGTGGGCGTGTGTTCATTCAGTTTCGTTTGTGTTGTGTCTATATTATGTATGTGTTGTCCTTTACTTTTGCACAAAAGCGTTGTCTTTATATACACTGTAGTTAATATATTCGCTGATAGTGTATGTCACATTTTCTGTTAGTTTGAGAATCATTTTTATTTGTGTAAGTATAGCTATTGGTTGGTGCTGTGTTTGATGGTGTTTAAGGGTTGCTTCTTTTTTAATTATACCCGTTTACAAATGCCAAATAAAAGCAGGAGGTGAATCGGGACTTGTATTTTGCTACATGTATGTAATACAGTTTCAGACATAAATATTCAGGAAATTTATTGACATCTCGCATCACAAAGTATGCTGATCCAAAGGGCTTTTCTGTGTTTTATGTTCTTGTAAATATTTCTTGCTTTTTGTTATATCCTTTTTTGTTGGTCTGTTTTTCGAATACGGTGTCCAATCTTTACATGTATGCTGTCTTTTGTTGCCCGTGTTTGTTTCTAAGCTCAATTATAATTCTGTAAGCTGCTCAAAGACTTGTTATTGTAAAAATGTCATACAAGAGTCACCTCACTACTTTCGATAGTTGCCAAATTATCTAGATTATTATGATCAGACCATAACTGTATCAATGCAACGTCGTCAGCTTTGAAAACAGTCCTCTTTAACATCTGTAGCATGAACATAACCCTGAAATGAAAAAGGTAATATAAAAGTGACAGCGATGTTTTCGTAATAATCACAAGGAAATAATTACAGATGAAATCTTTGATATTATATTCGCGCTAGGTTGGTCTGTCTACACTTGTATAAAATAGGAGGGACGGTTCTTTTGTAACAGTTGTTTGTTAAGTAAAAACATCAGAATCTTAGTATATACTACTGTTGAAAACACAAACTTCAACCATTTTACTACATTTCACCAAGAAAGCATTAAATTATAAAGTAGGTATTATGTATATTTTGTGTGGAGCTGTAAATCGTAAAAAGAGTTTCTTCTGTTTTTTTTCTCTTGTATTAATTTAAGTTTAACAGTGCTTGGAATTTCAACAACAAAACAATGAAAGAAAACAGGGCAGACGTACAAACAGAACGGCGTCTTCTGGAAGGCAAACTGGAAAGATGTTCAGACAGATTACCAAATCACTTTACCTTTCTGCAAGCACCTCAGCTTTGTTCCTTTGTTTCTCATGTATACACTTGGGTATGAATTTATTCAACAGTCTGATATGTTTCTTTTTCGGTGGCGGATGCTTCTTATAAAACGCTTGTAGCAGTGTTTCCCAATTAGTAGGAGCAGCTATTATGTTACCACGTGACATTTCTTTATTGTTTGTAAGACTGTCTAAATTGATATGTAGCTCATTAGTTTGCTTCCCATGACCTTTGTCTTTAGTTTCGATAGATATGTTTCCAGTACATGTTTTATCCTTTGTTGTACTGCACACTCGTTCTGTTGATTGTGTCTTATTTTTTACACATAGAACTTTTGTTAAAAAATAAGTCGCCTTCTGTTTCCATCGCTTTGTCTGAAACAAAAACATCAAAAGCTAGGTAAGTTTATATTTCAAACATCAATTTGTCTAATTTTATGAGTCGACACAATTCATTTTTGCAGGTCAGTTGTGAAAAGAAATAAATATCACATCGATATGTATTATATATCTGTTAAATTGTTGGTATACCTTCATTTCCTACCAACTTTATAACGTTTTACTGTTATTTGTTTGACAAAAATATCTTCTTCGATATATTTTGAGATTTACATCACTGACTTCGCATTCATACTGGTCTGCGTTTTTGGTACGTGGCATTCCCTGTTTGATATTATTTTTGTTTTTTTGACGAGTGAAGTAGATCTTAGTGCTGTTTTGCTTATTAGTCATAAATTTATTTACTTTAACTACATTGTATACAACGAAATTTGTACTTTGTTTTATTTATACTTTAAGACATTTAGTTGCCAATAGTACAATAATTTTTATATGCATCTGAAATTTGTCCTATAGATTGGTGGTAAAGTTGTAGGGAGAGTTTGTCAAAGATAGCAATGAAATATTTTTACAAGAAAATGGATGCCCCTCCAATTACATCATTGCGTTAACAAGTTTGAAATACAGTTTTGTCTAAAATGAACAAAACATGTCGCAACAAAATGAACATATGTAAAGATAAAACATTACCTTATCACAAATTACAAAAAATAAATGTATTCGAGTGTATATTTCATTTAGACCGTTGAGATGTTGTGTAAATGGCTGGAGGGTGTCCGTTAGTCGCTTTGCAATCTCAATAGCAACAGCGTATGATTTTGGTGTGGTGTCCTTACCACAGTCCAGATCTTGCAGAATAGATGTTGCACATGAAACGATATCCTGCAATAAACATACGTTCAAACAGTTAAACTCTAACACATGCTCCTAAACTTTCCTATTATTATCCCATATAAAGATATATTTCACACCATTTGTAAACTGTTCATTGGATAAAATTTGTAAGGCAAAATAGAAAGCTTTTATAAAAAAACTTACCCTTGATGGTACAAGGATAGATATACTAAATATATTTCTGTATTTCTGGGCTTCCTCGGCATTAGTTCCGACCAATGGTAGGTCTTTAGCCTGCTGCATCATCAATTCAATTGTCTCTTCCACCTTAATTGAAACAGAGAAAATAAACGTACATGGTTAGAATATTTGTGGATATAAAAAGTGTTATGTTATAAATTATAGTAAAAATGCCTCTTGCATGTTCTATGTAAAACAAAACACAGACATATTGCTGTTTGGCAGACACTGATTACTTCTAACTTCAAAGTGCTTACTCCTTAACTTGATTGCAACAGGCTAAAGCAAACTATTCAAAGTGTTACTAGTGGCTGAGACTTTTTCCTAAAGGAAAATTAATGTTGAACTATCAACGTAGTATTGTAGGTGACTTAAAGTGGAACGCCTGCAAATACTTACCTCTGTAGTGTTATCGCTACATTCCTCGAGCTTCATAAATATAGCATGTTCAGCATTTGTTCTTTTCATGATAGCATCCATATCTGATAGATCTTTAGATAAACGTAGATGTAGACATTTCAACTGGTTCAAGGTATCGACAAGTATTGCAGAGTGTGTTTGGACTAGATTTGGGTCGCACTCTGGATGTTCTAGCCTTTCTATTGCATCTTGGCAGTTTGAAATACATTCTCGAACATTGTATCGTCTGGAAAGAGTCACCATTATAAAATTTATGAACAATATCATTTAAATACTTTTCACTTCTGTCAATGATTATCATATTAAATGTTTTGAAAGTAACTGCTGGCTTTTAGATGAATTTAAACACGTTTACGTTGGGTTTTATATATTATTTGCTCTTACAAGTAGGTAAATCTTGACTGTGAAACAACAAACTCACACTAGAAGGCTTTGGTATTTCAGCAACTCTTCCTCATGGCAGGTCCTAAAACTGTCTATATCTTTACTACTGAGCCTTGATATATCATCCTTTATTGCCGGCAAAATTTCTATCGTCTCCTTAATGTCTAATAATACGGGTATATACGTCTGGAATTCAAAGCATATCTTTGTGCAATCATGATAACATAAAATAAGCATAACATATATTATAAGATGATTTCATTTTGCTACATGTAACTTATATTTCGGAACGAATATTTCTAAGTAACAAGAAAATACACTGTAGTACAATGTATATTAATATGTACAGTATACTATACATAATACTGATAATTTTTATTTAATACTCAAAATAATTTTACAAAATTAAAAAACAGACCCTTTGGAAATCAACCCAAGCTATATGGTTATACTGCATCGTTCCGCCATAGTCTGTCGTGAGTTGTGACTTCTCTATAAATACATAAAGTTCTTCAAGACTTTCAACTCTTTTAACATCGTAATTAGTAACAATTCTTGCTTTGTCTCTGACACGTGACAGCTGTCGGTGAAGATGCCTCTTCTTCGTCTTCACACATGGTTTCACAATATATGCAGTTCTAATGCAGCCTTTCCGTGTAATCTAGGGCAAAAATTATTCATTAATTCATAGTTATTTGTTGTGAAATTGTTATATGTGGTGCTTTATTCGTTTTTGATGTACGGTCTCAAACAGGCAGAATTAGATCTTTTTGCAAATCTAATAACTTAAAACTTCTTTGCAAATTATTTCAAAGCATAAAAATTTAAAAAAGGAAAACAACAAAAGTAGACATTAATTGCGAAAAAAATGGAGCTCAATGTAAAGTTACATGTGCCATAAAGGCATGGAGGTAGTCTCTGAGACCAGAAACAATCTGACTTTTGCTTTCCGCCTTTTTCTTACTTTCAAAGTAAAACTCATAAATCAATCAAATATTTTTTTCTTTTGGTCTTTTGTTTTAAAAAATACAGCTTGATGATATTGAATAAACAAGCGACGTTTCCTCACACACATCATGTGCTGATTGATGTACCGTTCCTCTGTGCAATTACTATTTCAGGGACAAAGCATGAAATGTAGTATAACTCATAGAAATGATTGACACTTAGGGCTCTATACAATTAAAAGGAAACTTGTTTGCTCAGAATCCCATCTACCTGCAACTCGTCCAGCAGATATGTTAATTTCTCAATACATTCCTCTGTCCAGCCATGTTTAAGATCCGCAACAACTGCTACGTGTCCGCCACATAAATCAACAAACACTTGCAGTAACCTTAGAATGTCTCCAGCTGAATAAATGTCTAACAAGTCGGCTGAATCCACAGGAACGGTGATGAGTGGTGTTTTATTTTTATCAACTCCACCTGTTGAATAGTTATGAAATTTGAAAATCATAAAAATGAAAACGAAAACGCTGAAGTTTGTCTAGTAAATCGTAAAAGTAAGTCAGCACTGAAGATTAATACTTACACATTTGGTCTGTGCAAAATGAAATTAGTTTCAGAACAGTTTTACTGTGCATGAGAGATATTGTAACTAAGGAACACCAGCGTCAGAAAAAAACTACGGTTTAGGCACATCTTAAGTCACATATTGTAGCCATTGCAAAACTTATATTATTTTTTACTAAATTGATACGAACTGATTGGCCAATAAGTAGGAAAAAGGGTACAATTTATTACAAAAATGTATTTAGTAAAATGTAAATAAAAACAAACAAAACAAAACCGATACATTGGTCAATTAGCCAACTGTATGTTATGTCACTATGTAATATTAAAACTATGTAATATCAAAACTCAGTGTTACATTTTCGAGGGAACTGGAAACGAATTACTGTAATCAAACTGCGTGGCTTTGTATATGGTTTGTCATAAAAGTTTGAACGATTTATGGTCCGTCCAACCTGTACTAATCAGTAAATAGTACCACATTAGTGATTTATATAATCATATGTTATTACCGGATAGTTTTTGTGCCTAGCGACCTGTGGCGTTGCTTTTTTCCCCGAAGGAGCAGCATATAGTCGCCGCTTTGTCGGTGCGTCCGTCCCACATTCGTTTCCGGGCTATTTCCCAGAGAGCGGGAAAACTTCATGTTAATGTTCAGTACCAAGAGGAAATACGCATATTGTCCATGTGTTCCTGTTCGATAATTATGTTCCCCGAAGGGGGGCATAGTTGCCACTTTATCCGTCCGTCCAGATTGATTTAATACTTCTTACAATGCTAGAGGTCATTGGGAGGAAGTGCAGTAACAAAGAGCCATACCTCTTGCTAACCCCACTTTTTCTTTAAAGTACCCCCTTTATATTAAGACGTTGTCCGGAGCATAACTCGAGAAAGATATAAGGGATTGACAAAATATTTCACATATTGATAGAATTTATTGAGAGGTAGTGCAGTGAGAAAGAACCATAACTTTAGCTTACCTACTGCTTTGAATTATTTCCATTTCCATAATATGCTTGTCCGGAGCATAACCGAAAAAGCGTTAAAGGGATTAAAAATTAATACTTCACATATGATAGGGAACACCGAGAGGGGGTGAAGCGACCAAGAATCATAACTGTAGCTAATAGCTAAAATTCGTTCAACATATTTACTTGATATTTAGCACAATGAAAGAGGATATTGACAGGAAGTGCAACGTTCAAGGTTCATAGCTTTATCTGGGTCTATGACTGAATTGCGTTCCTTTATCATTTTTTATTTTGCTTGTTTAAAATTACAACTGTCATGTAAATGAATTGAAATTCGATAAGTTTTTATTTACAAGAACAGAACGTGCGTGCTCTTCGTCCGAAAACGCATGCTTCAGGTAGCAGCTATCGATGTTACCGATGCTGTTGTTATGAAATAATTTCGATTTTTATCTTTCAAAGAAAAAACACAGGAAAAATTTCGAAATGTCATTTCTAGATTTACCGATCTATTCCGTTAAACTGTTCTAGATGTTCGTTACAGAACAAACACGTGCAAATGATCAAACGCTCTGGTCGAAGTTTTCCATGCCTACACGCTGCAATTATTAGATTGACAGGGACAATAAGTTTGAAAAGATTACCGCTTAGAATAACCACAGCTGATTCCAAAACGATTTCATTTACTTTATCCATTTTATTTCTTTAATGACGTCCATTTTACACTTCATGTTCAGTTATTTAAACTAAGTATAATACACATCGTTTGGTACATCACAGATTTTAAACAACTTGAACAATTTATAATCGTATTTTCTATAATCCGGATTAATCAAAATCACAATTCGCTCATTAGTCCGTAAAAATTTCTCGCGAACAAGGTCAAAGACCACAGTCATATGAAACTGTTAAAATAACAAATCTTTGTTTAAATGTTTCAATATTTTATGTTATTTGACTATTTCTCATTATTTTGCAATGAGATGATAACAGACTTTGTCAGTATGTAGTGAATGAAATGTATCTCCCTTTTCTTGCAACGGATGAATGTATACCTGTTGTTGTCGGGATTTCATCATATTAAGTATATCTGCTTTTTAGTCTTTTTCTAAAGTTTTTATATGACCCAACATAAACGACGTGCAAAGTTTATGTCTTAGCCAAACATCTAGCGTAACACATGTTTTTTTTTATCATTTATTTTTGAAACTTACATACGCATTATAACATCTCAAATGTTGACACAAAATATCTTTTAAATGTAATGCAAAATATGCTATATTTGTTTAAAAAAGGAATACAAAACAAGCAGAGTTGATCAAAGTAAGCGAGAGTACATCGATAACAATAGGTCAGGGAAAGTACCAAAAACAAAACAAGTAAAGAGACGTGTTCAAGCTTCTTATTGAAATAAACAACTTTCCATTGCATTTTTGCATTTTTGTTTAGTTACGATTATGTCTATCACCTACTTAAATGCAACAGCAACAAACACGTTCGATAAGTTTACAATGTGTCAGAAAGTATGTTCTCGCATGCAGAAACATTTTCGCGATGGATGTTCGTTCGGGATTTTTTATCATATTTAGTGTGTCTGTTTTTTACCATGGGAACCAGAATTAGTGAAACTATAAAGTCACACAGCGTCTAGTTCTGCATTTTTTTCAGGAAATCTTCACACATGTATCCATTCAATATCACATTCGCTAATAAAACATTGGCAGAAGTGATCAGCACCATCATAACAATTCTGTTTTGTGTTTCATTTACATGGAATTCATTTTATCAACGCCGTTTGTCTGTTTTGAAGATATTTTTGCTATACTGGTTCCAGACCACCAAACACGGACGACCATCAAACCGGACACTTGCAAAAACGCGTCAATTTGTCAATATTTGCAATCATATGTTGTTGAACAAACAGATTCTCGATTTCTATCAACAAAGTGCAACAAATAAAATTTACATTTTTAACATTTTATCACAATATTTCATTAATGTTTCGAATGATTGAAACAATTTACACAATTCAAAAGCTAACATCACAATAAAACAAATCTTTGAAAACAGGTTGTCCGGAAACATGGTACAGTTGGTCAATGAAATAAAGCAATCTGGTGACCCCACAATTTGGCCTCAATAATTAATGTATTCCTAGAAGAATTTATCACCAATCTTTCACTACACACAAAGCAGATGCTCAGTCGTAGAAATTAAGGTGAGTTTATTACGTAAGAATTGTTTGTACACTCTATGACATAGGTCCTTTTTATATAAAGGCATGTTCCTATCCAAGGATTTCATTCAAGCTCAGCTTACAAGTTCAGTTTCCAAGATTTCTTTTTAACAATTAATTGCAATTTCGGATTAGCTGCTCGGGTAGTTCTAAACCGAAATGTCGAGTTAGACCACTTCTGGTCACGTCATGATAGATCTGGCGGGGTTGAGTGACTCTAGTCGAGTTTTAGGCGGGCAGACTTGATTGAAACCCTCGATTGTATCTGTATGCACAGTTTAATCGTCCAGATGGTTCCAATCCACAAGTGTTTTCACGAAGAATTAATTTTTATACTGATCTGTGTGCGCATATGGAATATTAAATTGGCTACTCTTTTGTCAATAATATTGGAAGAAACAAAGTTACTGCATTTTTTTAGTTTGTAATAACCGTTGATCTTGTAGAACATGCCAAGTCTGTTGTAATTGTTGCGATCTTGTAGAGAATCCAGTTTTAAACTAGTTAACATTTGGGTAACACAACCTGGGTCCCTCGATTTATAATCGTTTACTACGAATCTTGATCAAAGTCTCTAACTCTTTTCCGGTTCATCAATGTCCCTTTTCGAACAGGGGTCCCAGATAATTGAATCATACTCAAGCTTTGAACGCACCTAGGCTATATAGGCTGTCTGTCAGTATTCGAAGGGACAGTGTTTCAAATTTCTTCGAAGGAAACCGACTGTTGCGCTGGCTTTTCTGCAGATGCTTGTATTTTGTGTTGACCATGTTAAATCCTTTGAGATAAGAAGACCAATATAGGGGTTTGAATCCACATGTTTTATGATGGTGTTGTTCAATTCGTAGAAGTGTGATGATTTGTTTTAACACTCTGAATGTAGCTTTTACTAGCATTCAATTTCTTTCCACAATTCTGCGGCTCAAAGCTCAATGTTTTTCAAATCATATTGAAGTTCAAGGTGGTCGTTTTGATTTTTAATTTTACGATAAAGTAGGCATTCGTCAGCAAAAAGTCTGACTTTTTTATGCAATAGCTACAGTACAATAAGTGTTCAGATCATTTAAAATGACTTTTGTATAATAAATCGAACTATGGTAATATTAATAGATCTAATGAAGTTAAAAGATAATTAAAAGCTTTAATTAGATCATGAACCTTTTCATATGATTACATTTATAAATACAAACATGAAGTTTGATATTATAACAATAAAACTACAGTAGTAAGTTTAAGAATAAACGAGCATTCAGGGTGGCGTGGTGGTTTACGCTCTGGCCTACAATCCGGAGGTCGCCAGATCGAATCCAGGCCGGGGCACTGGAATTTCAGAAATGCTTTTCTGTATTCCTCACCCATCTAGAGATCAACTAGTAAGAAACCCATAGGTAGTCTCGTATATCGGTGTTACATCATTACCGGGCACGTAAAAGAACCAAGGGGTCTATTCGTAAAGAGATGGGGTCTGGTGCCCGGATACCCTTTTATCTACATCTGTCACTTCAACCTGCGCCTGTCAGGAGTCTTGGCAGTTTGACCAGAGGAGGTCGGTCGGGACTATAAAAAATAAAAAAGAGAAACAAACAAGAAAACAAGCATTAAGTCGAACATTAAAAGATGCAAAAGAGAGTGCAATACAAACATACAAGCTGAAAGGAACAGGTAAACTAAAACAAAAGCAGGAAAATAAAGCATTTTAGTGGAGTCTGAAGCAGACATTTCAAATAAAAAAGCCGAAACACAAAATCAAGCAAACTATAAACTACAAGGATATAATCTAACACATTCTGCTGATCTTGACAGCGAGTCTAAAATCTGCCCGAAACATTTGTAAGTATAAGATACTGAAACAAAACAACACACATTATGTAACTAAGAAATAGTTTAAAGACAATTGAACAGGAATGTTTAATGACTTTTGTATGATAAAGCGAACTATGGTAATATTAATAGATCTAATAAAGTTCAAAAATAATTAAAAGCGTTAAGTTAACAGCAGGAGTCCATATTAAACTTATTGTACCATCGCTAAATCTCGAGCTGATACAGAACCAGTTTCAAGAAAATCGATAATTCAAAACTGTCCACATCAATATTGATCGTAGCCGATCGGAAGTTTCCGTATTATGATAAGTCATAAATCACTTAATCAGCAAAAATCGATAATGTATGCTAGCGCTAAAGTGGGACTGTTAAATTTTACCAATAAATGATATCGAGCTGACTAATTGCACAATATTTAATAGAAATTAAAGAGGGGCAATGTGATAAAATATGACTTAATAAATAATCATCGTGTCAATTTTTTTTAAAGATCATAAACCATTTAAATGTTAAAACAATGAATAACATTTTATGCACAACATACTATAGTATTTAATAAAGTATTAGCAATATGTGTAATGACATGTACATAATATTTTGTCAAAAACACTTTCTATAACACATTTAGTGTAGAAGATCTGTCTTCCTTCAATGAAATTTATAGATCATTGAAGTGCTTCATTTCTTACAATAACCAAGGCTGACCCAATGCTATGCAGATTTTTTTTAAAATTAACTAAAGAAGTGAGATTCAACATTTAAAGCAGCCCCGGGAGTCTAACCGGCGAGATCCTCCGTTTTTCAAAAATTCGAGTGGTCGGTGTAAAAGAAATTTATTATATAAAAAGACAGCCGAGAACTTGATTCGTAATTTAATAAAGCATCTGTTTTACTATTATATTACGGGTGGCCGCTTTATGTACTTGCTTGTTTTCAATCGTAAAACGTATATCGTAGAAGGAAAATATCTGTCAATAAAGTTTGTTCTTGCATACCCCCCGGGGAAAGTATTAGCGGATCCCAGCACGAGGAGGGAAGAGATCAGCCTATACTTTCCCTAGGGAAAGTACATCTCGGGCTTACTTGACAGCACCCGAACTACTTTCGTGTATTCAACTCGTACCTGGAACACTTTATTTCCGAGATACGTTTCACCAAGGTCTTTCAAATAGTACTATTTGAAAGACCTTGGTTTCACGGCGGTTTACATGTGAAAGATTAGAATGTTTTTCGTAAATGTAAACTAAGGTCTCATAAGAAAGCACACACTTCAATATTTTTCAAGTTAATGTAACAGGAATTTATTTTTTTAGGAATGGGTTCGAATTTTCAGGGTACGCAATAACGGTTCAAATTACGAAAATTGTTGGTAACGAATATCCATGAGGTTTTGAAGCGAGAGTTGATTGCGAAAAGAAATGGTGCTTTTTATGGTGTCACAAGCAAGAGCATCAAATTTTAGAAATGTATAGCAACAGAATATATTCACATTTCAAAGAACATACCTGTAATCATACTTTTTTCAAAACAAAAAATGGCGGTAAATGACGTCACAGTTTCTCTTGATAAATGACGTCACTGTGTAAACAAAACAAGTTAATTGAGTCAATGTTGATGGTATAGTCGCATTAATCAAGTAAACTGGACGTGAGTAAGGAGAATTTCTGGTTAGGATTTAATTGATTATTTTTTAAATGCAACGAAAATAAAGTATAGTTTTGGGTGCGATCAAGCACTATGTTTTTAGCTCTAGATACATAAACAGTGGTAAATTCACGTGTGAACCTACCAAATTTCCTACGCAAAGGGGTTCCATGCGGGGAATTATATTTAATCAACATGAAGTTTTGATTTACCGCTCAACAAAGAAGGGCCTATTTAAAGCGGTTTCCTCGTAGAATCTGCAATAACATCAAATAAAGTATGCAAGAAAAAGGATCTTACATGGTCTACTGTGGAGGACTGGGTTGTTCCGACCCTCGGGAAAGCGGGGGGAAGTCGGAACCTCGCTTCGCTCGGTTCCTCCTATCCCCCCGCTTTCCCTCTGGTCGGAACAACCCAGTCCTCCACAGCAGGCCATGTAAGATCCTCATAATAATACCAGGAACGTAGAATATACAGGAACGTAGGATATACGTTGATTCTACGTTCCAAATAATACGGAAAGCAGATCCAAATTTACTTATAAGATAAGCCAAAATGTGGCTATATGTTGACTGACAGCCGATTGTCCCCTCTTTACAGTACTTGTCTGACCATACTTGTTGTTCGACCATACCCTGTCATTCACATTTTCATTTATTCTTTTTTCATAAATCTCTTACATTCTTCTTGTTCATTCACATTCTATCACTCTTTTCTGTACTTTTTGCGTATATTTTCATATATACCTGTATCATTCCTTTCACTCGAAGTTGTTCAGCTCATCTACGACTGGTCTATGTTTTTACCCGTACCATATCACAGAAAGTCGTGACGTTATGCACATGTACACAACCACTTTGCAGATTAGCCTCGGACACCTGTGAATAATTTTTTATTTTCGTAAGTATAACTGGCTTTGAATGATGCAAACCTAAACTAGGTCCCGCTGCCGTTGCACTAACAGTTTTGTAACATGCAGTATGATTTTTTTCAGTGTCCTTTGCTGTGAACTGTAATAAAAGATAGTGAAGTTTCGGTGTCAATAACTCGATTGGGCTATTCCAGAAAATATCCGCACCCCCCCTATGGAAGGCACTTCAACCTAAAATACCCCCCCTTGGACAAACCCTTTGAAGACCCCCCTTGGACAAACCATTAATGCCACTAAAGTATACGAAGGACCCCCCTGGACAACCTATGGAAGGCATTTTTCTCTGAAATGGACCCCCCTGGACAAGCCGTCTTACAAAATGACCCCCTGGACAACCTATGGAAGGCACTTTTCACTGAAATGACCCCCCTGGACAAACCATGTCTCAGGGACCCCTTGGACAACCTATGGAAGGCATTTTTCTCTGAAATGACCCCCCTGGACAGTCCATGTCTGAAGACCCCCCCAGGACAGGGACCCCTTGGACAACCTATGGAAGGCACTTTCTTTGAAATGACCCCCCTGGACAAGCCGTCTTACAAAATGACCCCCTGGACAAACCGCATCTGAAGACCCCCCTGGACAGGGACCCCTTGGACAACCTATGGAAGGCATTTTTCTCTGAAATGACCCCCCCTGGACAAACCGTGTCTGAAGACCCCCCTGGACAGGGACCCCTTGGACAACCTATGAAAGGCACTTTCTCTGAAATGACCCCCCCCTGGACAAGCCATCTTAGAAAATGACCCCCTGGACAAACCGCATCTGAAGACCCCCCCCTTGGACAAGGACCCCTTGGACAACCTATGGAATGCACTTTTGTCTGAAATGACCCCCCTGGACAAACCGTGTGTGAAGACCCCCCCTGGACAGAGACCCCTTGGACAACTTATGGAAGGCACTTTTGTCTGAAATTACCCCCAGGACAGTCCGTGTCTGAAGACCCACCCCTGGACAGGGACCCCTTTGACAACCTATGGAAGGCACTTTTGTCTGAAATGACCGCCCTGGACAAACCGTGTGTGAAGACCCCCCCTGGACAGAGACCCCTTGGACACAACTTATGGAAGGCACTTTTGTCTGAAATTACCCCCTGGACAGTCCGTGTCTGAAGACCCCCTCGGGACAATGACCCATTGGACAATGTCAAGGCAGTTTTCTCTGAAATGGCCCCTTCTTACAAAATGACCCCCTGAACAAGCTTTCCCCCCCCCCCCCCGCCCCCACCCCCTTAATGCACAGTGAACAGAATCTATATACATTATAAAAACTCAACAAAGTATGTAAAGAAACAAATATATCAGCTTTGATTTTTGTATATGAAGAACCATGCATGACCCCTTTTTTCAATAAAGATTTTGATTTTTTGCAGATTTTAAAAACATTCTTCATCATAAAATTTCTATTTAATGTAAATGCAGCAACCAAAAAGGTTAAATGCGATTATGGCTATCAGTTCTTTTAGTGCTTTGATTTACATCCTCTAAGATTAAATAATACAATCATGTATTAATAAATATTTCTCAAAGAATGGTAAACTTGCCTTGTCTGAGCAGGATCAGCATTTTAAGAAAGATCTTTGAGTAATAGAAAGAATTTATAATTCAATTAAAATTTGAATGGTGACAAGTATTATGGGAAATCATTTTACAGAGTAGGAGACAGTGGCTAACTTTAGTTTGCATTAAAACTTGCTTGATTTGATTTGAAGCAAATTTTATAAAGGTCAGTCCATAAGAGCAAATATGTTAGCTTGAATTTGTGGATGAGACCTCAGCATGTCTCCCATCATGTCTATACCTATCACAAGTGTTTTTCTGTTTCCAAAATAGGAGAGATTTACCTGACTGCAATTTCCAGCCAGTATAGCCAAAGGTTGAATTTGATTGGTTGCCAAAGAGATTGCATTCTGTCACAGGGTTTAAGTATTTTTCCCCTGCTGCATTTAATCCTGTGATATACAGTTGTTATGTAATCTTACATAACATACAGTAGTTATGTAATCTTACATAACATACAGTAGTTATGTAATCTTGCATAACATACTGATAAGACAGCATAAAACAAAAATTTCATTATAGCTTGAGGCAATCAGTGTTAAATCAATTCTAGTTGTCAGAGTATGGCTAAAACAGATCTGAACCACAGAACAGTCTTCTATTTTGTATAAATGATGTTTAATTAAACTGTATTTTAAAAGTGTATTAAATATTAAATGAGAAAATGAAGAAAAAGTAATACCTAGACAAGTATTTACTGTGCAGTCAGATATTTTACAGTGTGGAGTATTATGTATTAGCCACTCTACTCTAACATGCTAAGGCTTAAATTGAAAACATGTAACCGTATAAGGCATGCTTCGGGAACAATGAACAATTTCATTTACACTTTAGCCCCTTTTTATTTTGCAAAGGCGGACATAAACCGGCATTCACTCTTCAAAATTAATAAATCAGATGTAATCATTTAAAGGAAAGTTAAACTGAATATTTCACATGAACCACATTTATATGTATATGATGTGGCTTATGTCAACTTTTGCAAAATGATTTAATAAAATGGCTAATGTCCCCCTCACAAAGGTGCTAATGTCTGTTTATCTACACAGAAGTGATTGTAATATAAGAGACATAATAATTATTATATAGAGTTACTTTGCTTAGCCAAAACAGAATTTATGTCTGATTTTGTGAATAAAAGACACATTACACATAGCCTGATTTCCTAAATTTTTGCTTAAATCAGGTCAATTTAAAAAAAGAAGGGTTATTGTTGGAATTGTCACTTTTGGAATAGTAATATTAGCAGTTCTATAAAATTTCTATACAATTTCCAAATATGCATGTTTGTATTTAACTTAATTGTTGTAATTCAAGAATAATTTTAAAAGTTTCTATATATGTAAAAAAGAACAGTTCCAAAAAATTGCACAAGATCTGCCCTTGTGACCAGTGTAGACTATGATCAGTTCAGTCTTAGTAAGGTTTATTCATTGGCAAGTCTGCTTTTGAAATACATAAAGGTTCATGTTTGTTTTTTTTCTAATACACTGAGGGGTTATTTGAAAAAGAAGTTTTAAACTAGAATTTTGTTGATCATCTGTTGATGGCACACCATCTCGTATTGCATCCCCGCGCATGGATTAATTAATTAAGCCGCGGTAAAAATATTTTAGCTCTGGCATAAATATGATTTTAGCCGCGGCATAAATATTTAAGCTCCGGCATAAAAAAATATTTATGCCACAGTTAAAATATTTTAGCTCTGATAAAAATGCATTTTTTGCTGCGGCTTAAATCATATTTATGCTGGAGCTTAAATATTTATGCATGCTCCCCTATTTTGTTGTCTTGCCATTGAAAGAGCGGAGGGGAGGAGTTAACCAATATATACATGCTCTATTAATAGTTTTAGATTCGCCTTTGTGTGCTGTAAGATTGTAACTGTATTGATTGCTAAAACAGCGTGCAGGCAAAGCCAACTGCAACGCGTTGTAACTGAGAAAAATTCTAATAATTAGTATTGTTTATGTTACTGCATATACAATTTTATTGGGGTACCGGTATGAATGACTTAAAATCTTCCAAGAATGTAACTTCTCATGCATTGAAGAGTTTGACTTGACTCGGCACAGTTTTTCACGCTTGGCCGGCACATTGCCAGGCCTATATCTCAAAGATCACACTTTGAGAATAAAGGTTAAAAATGGACACATATGACCTTGTCCAGGTTGTATCTTCTTCATGCATTGAATGATTTTGAATTGACTTGGCACAGTTGTTAATAACAATCGGATGGCGTGTCCCTTGCAAGAACCAGGTCTTTATTCAAAGTTCAAGGTCACACTTAGAGATTGAAAGTAAAAAGTGACACATAAGGTCCTGGCTGTAACTAATCCTCAAGATTTAATGATTTTGAAATGACTGGGCAACAGTTTCTGTTTACCACAATGGGACAGCATGTTACACATAAGATCCAGGTTGATATCTCAAAGAGCAAGTCACACTCGGACATTAAAGGTAATATATTGGCACATGAGACTTTGAGGAGGAAAAATGGCGGATATTGTTGTTTGAAAATGAAAGTAGGGCCACATTTTGACGTGTAAGTAGACTTTTAGCATACTCTGAAATATTTGAGTACTTTCATCAGGTGAAGAAATATATAATCTTTAATCGGCTTTTTGTTTTAGCTTCTTAGGTGCCATACTTAGCCTGTTTGCTTGAACATTGTCTGCAACGATCGATGTTTACAAATGCAAAACGACCGACTCCCGGTCTTCTTTCGTCATTTTCAAGGCAAAAACAAGGGCTCTGTACTTTGTTATACAAGTTATCATTACAGCTAAACCCACTGTAAATTGTTGTGCCGGTGACCGTGACTATATGGACTATTTGGCCGGAAAAAAACAGTATCACACACTTTTTTCTCTCTGCAGAGAGTATAACGCAAGTTTTGGTATCTGCCTTCTTTAATTTATAATCGCTATATATACCCGTTTGACGAATATTTACGCATAATGTCCATCATACTCAAAAGAACGCGGCTATAAGCAGATTATAAGAACATTTTGAACTGAACATACGTCCTTTCTCTCATGTACAATGTCAAAAATAAATATGCTATAAGTACATAATTTAACGCTTTTATGCACATCAAAAGAGATATCAAAGTCTAACAGCATTTTAAAGTGACTGCACTCCAAATTCTTAGTAAATTTATATTTTTTGGTAAAATCAATATATATTCAATTTGTCAGCATCAAGATTATTTTCTTTGTGTAAGAGCTAAATTTAAAGGTAGAAAAAAAAATTTTACCCGAGCCAGGTTTAGAACTCGGATCTTTGCGCTTACAAAAAATTTACAGCGGCTTAACCTACTACACTACGGAGTCAGCTGATTTGATGCGAGTTAAAAATATTGGTATACCAAAGAGCCCACCCCGTTAGTCACGGGGTGATATTTTCTACAATAAAAGTAAGCAAAACAACACATTTTAATTGTTTCTTTTGTTAGAAAACTTGTCACGTTATCATAATACAATGCCCCTGATACAGTAATGACAATTGTTTTCTTGAAATTGAAAATTTTCTTTTTTTAGCGTAACTTGTTCATCTGGAGTGCAGTCGCTTTAAAGCCAAATACAACATCACAATTTGCATTGTAGAGCAACAACATGTTTCTGGAGTTACTAGGTGTCCAAAATGCATGTAAATAACTTTGTGGGTGAGGTAAACATTATTTTAATTTTCAATGTCATATGTTTATTGGAACAAGTAAAGATATTATTATAAAAACAGGATAATTGTTCTTTACGGTGTAATATCACGTTATATTTTTACCGAGTGTACCAAAAGTGATATTTTCACGAGTGGCGCAACTGTTTCGGTGTTCACGAGTGAAATTATCGTGATACTACATCGATACCGACAATATTTCTGTTTAATTTATGTCTGTAACAGACTAACAGTTACAATTCTTTTGTTAACATTGTTTTAATAAAATGTCGAAAATCACAGAAAACGACATCAGAAAGCAAACATTACGTTATTTAACGACTTCATCGTCGTGGTTTCCGGCATCCATTACGCTCAGTATACATTTAGATGTTAATCCGGGTAGAACATTTTATAACTATCACAGTGAGTTTGTTGATATATAAAGTCAACCATTATAATTGGATAACCCACTGAAAAACATAAATTGTGGATATAATTATGTTTTAAAAAAGTACGTATTGGTGAATATTATTAGTATTTAACGACTTGTTCATGGCACCTAAAATCAACAAGAACAAAACATTATTATGTTGTCACTAGACTTTTAGTTAAGTTGCTAACAGACTCTGAATGTTGTTGATATCTTAAAAAACTCAGACGTATATTTAAATGACATATTACAACGGATGTTATAAATTCTGTACAATGTACTTATAACATATTTATTTTTGACATTGTACATGAGAGAAAGGACGTATGTTCAGTTCAAAATGTTCTTATAATCTGCTTATAACTGTGTTATTGCAAGAGCTTGAGTATGATGGACATTATGCGTAAATAGTCGTCAAACAGGTACGTATAGCGATTATGAATTAAAGAAGGCAGATACCAAAACTTGCGTAATACTCTCTGCAGAGACAAAAAAAGTGTGTGATACTGTTTTTTTTCGGCGATATAGTCACGGTCACCGGCAGTGGGTTTAGCTGTAATGATAACTTGTATATTAAAGTACATAGTCCTTGTTTTTGCCTTGGAAATGATGAAAGAATACTGGGAGTCGGTCATTTTGCATTTGTAAACATCAATTGTCGCAGACAATGTTCAAGCAAACAGGCTAAGTATGGCACCTACGAAGCTAAAACAAAAAGCCGATTGAAGATTATATATTTCTTCACCTGATGAAAGTACTCAAAGATTTCAGAGTATGTTACAAGTCTACCTACTCGTCAAAATGTGGCCCTACTTTCATTTTCACACAACAATTTCCGCCATTTTTCCTCTACAGATACCGGTTCGTCGCTTAACCCTCTGAAGAAACGGGGCTACGTTCACCCCCCTGCAAATGTCAAGGTCAATGTTACCTTGAGTGATGAAGTCTGTCCTAGCAATTAACTCCTCATACACTGTTTGCACTAGAAACTTGAAACTTTGCAACAATATTGCTATGACTTCCAGGCAGTGAATTACACTTGTAGAATTTTCATCTTATCCCTGTGTCTTAAGCTGTGTGTTGGTTGGGGCAGGGCGGGGGGGGTCATGTCCATTCCTACACAACATATACAATACTGCCTATAAAAAGAACACTTGATAGAAAACTTAGTGTGCAGGTTGGCCATGACTAGTTGAACACCCCTACCTGTATTGAGTTCAATAGGTCAAAGATTAAGGTCACCGTGACTTTGAGAATACAATTATTACATGTCCAAAGTTGGTACTGTGCCAGGATGCAATACGAGATGGTGTGCCATCGACAAAATTCTAGTTTAAAAATTCTTTTACAAATAACCCCTCAGAAATAAGCTCTGCAGATGAGCCTAAGCTGCAGCATCTTAGCAATTGAATACCACTGATATATAGGTAGGAATCAAGCATCTATATACTGCTTTTGTATGGGAAATACTAAGTCTTGCAACCCAGTACAATCAAAATTTCTTTCTTATGACTTGAATTTGTGATTATTTCAGAAAAAGAAAGTACCGTATACCCCAGTTTAAACGCCCCCGGGGCATTACATTTTTGACTTGGGGTTGGATTATTCCAGACCCAAAATGCAAACTAAGAGCTGTTTAATGAAAGGAAGTGTTTTGGCCTGATGCACAGTAAAGTGCCCAATTCTTTTAGCTTCAAAGTAAAAAAAAAAAGTCTTATGTATTATTTCAACATCCTCATGCATCAGTGGTTCGCCAACCTTTCAGACAAACTTGAAATTATGTAACGAATGCTCTGGACGTACGAGAATGTATTTCAAGAAATTGACACTTTTGTAGAGCAATATGTCCTGCACAATGATCAGTAATGGAAAAGATAACTTTCTGAACACTTTTTGGTAAATTTCATTTTTTTTAGTGTCCGGTCAGGGTAGGGGACGGACATTACTTAAACATATATTTAGACACCTAAAGAGGGAACTTTGATGACTCTATATGAATTTTTACATGTTTTTCAACTGTTGTTAAATGATGTTTTATGTTATACTAGTTTTATCCCATATTTCGCCATTTTATTCCAAACTGGAGTGGTTTACTACAAAATTTGGACATTTTGCGCTCAGGTTGAAAATTGACTTTATATTCAAACAAAGAGAAGTACACATTTTTATGGAAAACTTCCTTTCACAACAGTATAATAACACAAATAACAAAACTGTAACAGAAACTGCTGTGGTTTTTACATATTTATGAAGCAAAAGTCGTCACAAAGTACTGTCAGCAACAGGGGACGAACATTACACAAAGTTACTATTTCAAATATATTTAGTATTTCAGGGCACATATAAACTGGTCTTGAGATATTTCAAACTAAAATAAGGAAATGTGATACTTGTTAGTGTTTTAGTCTGTTTAAGAAGGTAATAACGACATTTTTAGCAAAAAAATGCTGATGTAACTGAAATTTTCTCTGCTAATACACAATGTAGTTTACAAAACGTGTTGGATCTTTCAAACTCTACAATAAAGAATGTTATGGAACACTGGTCACTTGATTACAAAGCTTTTATTCATTTTTTTTTAACCAAAGCTTGAAGTATTGGCATGACTAGTATAGAAATAATAGTCTATCAGATGATTGTGAAAAAACCCCAGAATAAAATGCCTTTTTTTTTTTCAACATAATTTTTATATAATGTAAACAAGGCACTGATAGTAACACTTGTGACATTATGTGCATACTAAAATATGTTTTCAGTAAAATGTATGTAAGTTCATCAAGAACTTTTTGCATCATAAACACAATTTGACTATTAATTTTGAGTCTAATTTTTTGTTCCATTACATTTTTTTTTTCATTTCCATAAATTTCGTAATTTTGTATTGGATGTACAATTGTAACACCTTTAAATAATGGTGCTCAATGTGCATAGTGCACATGTACACTTATTCAGTATCATGTAGGAAGTCTGCATGTTTCCTTCAAAAACAAGTTTTCTTTAAAGACAATTGAACAGGAATGTGGGGTATTCACCACAGGGGTCCAGTCAGCCATGCGAATTCACAGCGAATTCACAGTAGATGTCAATTAACATGACTGGTCACTGGTAGACTAGCTTCTGTTTATCATATTCAGCTACTGTATAACTTCCTTACATTATGTACAGATAATGTAGGAAAGGGGATGTTAGTTATACATAAATTTTAAGACCTTCATAAGATGTTATTATTCTATTTTATCAGTTACCTTTTACGTACGTAATTCCCAGTCAAATTAGATTGTAAAAAAATCAACACTTACAGTTATTATATCAAAATTATTTTCTTATATGACAGAAACATAAACTTTTTTTTTTACTTTTAGATTACTGAAAAATAACTGTGATTTCAAAGTTAGATTGAGTAATGTTTTAAATACTCAATCAATTACTCTTACAGCAAACCAGTTATCACTAAGATTAGATGTTACACTTGATACATAAGAGAAATTTAGTTTTAGCTTATTTTACAGTTAGAAGAAGCGTTCAGTTGCACTTATAATTTACAAAGAAATAAATAGTCAGAAGGATTCTGCATTCAGGCCACACCACAGGAAGGTGCTTAATTACTTGAGCATATTAACTTTCTCAGTATAACTTTAAAATCACAGTTTACTGCATTTATCTAAAATATTTTTCATATCCTGCAATAAAAGTAAAATGTCATTATTATATAAAACAGTTTATATAAACAACAGGAAATAAGTTATAAATCAATTATCTGTACAAATCAATAAAATTTATGGTCCTACTATTGTACTACATATCAAGTCTACTGACACGCTGCTGGACCTAATCAGAGGATTAAAACTGATAAGGGGCAATAAAACGATTAAGATATTTGACCACCTGCGGTTTGGGGAGGGGGTCACTTATGAAGGAGATTTTAATTGTCTTTAATTTCTATTTCTCTTTTCAAATCAATGAGCTATTTCAAATGCAACTGGGTCCATATGTTTAATTTCTTAACATATTTTCATTTTTGTGCAACAAGGCACATCTTATACTGCTAAAAGGTAAATCTTAGACACTTCCCACTTGTCACTAACAGTAATTAATTTGTTGTTTTAGCCTGGAATGGCTGGTGGCTTCAGGGGGTTTTATGACTCTGTGTATTGTACAGTTTTAATCCTGCCCCATGGGGGTTCTGTGGACACCTGGTACTTTATGACATACAGTGCACAAAAGTATATCACCAACTGATTGTGTTGTTTTAGGGAAGGGTGGTTATGTAATATACATGCATCTTAAAGGACCTGAATATTTTTTTTTTCCTTCATAAGCCAAGACAGAATGCCAGAAAACAAGCATGATGCAACAGAATTTCAGTTCTTATTTCTACAGTAGTTGAAATTGCATAAAGTAGTTTCGCCACTTTTGTTTCCATTCCACAGTCTCAAAAATAGTTTTAAATGGTCATACCTTTATATTACAAATATTATTTTTGAAGAACTTGAAAATATTAAACTGATGTTGATTTATTAAAAAAAAATTACAAAGCGTTTCAATTGATGGTTACAGAATTCTATGGACTTTCCCTTAATAAATATACAGAAATGCAAAACCTGTTATAGAAATTTCTGTGACAGGTAGTTTGTGCGATGTTTTTTCACTAATTGGGCACTTTACTGTGCATCAGGTCTTGTCTTCTATTTTCTCACCGGATTAATCAATATTGATATGGATTACTGTTTTCATATGCCTGTCTCCAAAGCTTTTTCTTTCGAAAAAAGTTTATTCAGGGGAGTGTTTATACGGGCGTATACGTTATTCTTTATAAAGTAACAAATTGGTAAATAATAGAAATACGTTACATTTAAATTCTAATATGCCTACGGTATATTTCTATAGTCAATTCGAGTGCATTAATATGATTAAAGCACTCGGAAAAGAAGGCGGAGTTTCGGACAAGGAAGTAGCTCCTTCCGACTTTTCTAATTTACTCCCTCGCAGAAAATAAATTATAGAAATAGAAATAATATCTGTATAAATACATCAGGCGCATGAAATAGTTGTGTTTACGAACCTAAATATTATTTTTGATTGCGTCAAGTAAGCCTTAGAATACCTTCACCTTGTTTTCCTTTAAAAAGGCTAAGGAAATTCAGAATTAACGTCATACAATGTTTTGATTCCGGGAGATAAAACAATGAATGAAAACGTGGACGTCATCACACTGACGTCATTACTCCACGTTAAAGCGTTGTACAGTTCAAATTAACGTGCACGCATTTATATCGATTTGCTGCTTTGTTAGGTTCCGAATCTGACGTCTTCTGCATAATGTCAGTCAGGTATTTCTTTTTATATTTTATGTATTAGATGATTAAACTAAAATAAGTTTGTATAATATAGTTATAATTGATATCTTGAATGGTTGCCCGAATAGGGGAGTGAATTCCAACAGCTACTATTTATGCTGTTTTACACATTACCGCCGAACTGAAAAAGGTCCGTAGAAGTTACGATAGTTTTCAAAAAATCGGCTTCTAAGAATCGAAATAATCTATGTCTTGGAGTGCTTTATCGAAATTGAAGCATTTCCCGTCGGTAATGTGCCTGCGTAATAACTCACTCGGGCTTCGCCCTCGTGAATTATTCCGCCAGGCACATCACCTCCGGGGAATGCTTCAATTTCGATAAAGCACTCCAAGCCATAGATTATTTCTTAAGTAATTGTCTCTAGAATAATATCAATAACATTAATAATATAACATCCCAGTGGCGTAGATCTAGCTGCCATTACACACAATACACCTGCACATGTGTTCAAATCGGTGGTCGAAATCGGAATAGCTCAGAAATTAATGAAATTAAAATGAAATAGTGAGAAGTGAGATACACAAGCAGTAGAAATTATATTTTCAAAGACTGCACAAATCTTAAGGGTCGTATGCCGTACTACAAGGCTAGATTATTTATTTTGCCAAAAAAAAGCGGGATATGACAACGGTATGGAAGGCACTTTCCCCAGCAATCCCCCACCCCCTGGACAATGGTATGCCATACAACTTGGCACTTGTCAGAAAACATTCTCCTAGACATCAGTATGGATGGCACTGATATATAACACCCCCTGGACAATGAGGTGGCAGGTACTTTTGCAAGAAAACACCCCCTGGATAATAATATGGAAGGCACATTTGCCAGCAGAAAACACCCCCCTGGACAGATTTCTGCCAGAAAACACCCCCCTGGACAAGGGAATGGAAGGCACTTCTGCTTGAAAATACCCCCCTGGACTGATTTTTGTCAGAAAACACCCCTCTACACAAGGGTATGGAAGGCACTTCTGCTTGAAAATAGCCCCCTGGACAGATTTCTGCCAGAAAACACCCCCCTGGACAAATTTCTGCCAGAAAACACCCCACTGGACAAGGGTATGGAAGGCACTTTTGCCAGAAAACACCCCCCTGGACAGATTTCTGGCAGAAAACACCCCCCTGGACAGATTTCTGCCAGAAAACACCCCCCTAGACAGATTTCTGTCAGAAAACACCCCCCTAGACAAGGGTATGGAAGGCACTTTTGCCTTAAAACACCCCCCCTGGACAGATTTCTGGCAGAAAACACCCCCCTGGACAGATTTCTGCCAGAAAACACCCCCCCTAGACAGATTTCTGCCAGAAAACACCCCCCTAGACAAGGGTATGGAAGGCACTTTTGCCTTAAAACACCCCCCTGGACAGATTTCTTCCAGAAAACACCCCCCTGGACGGATTTTTGTCAGAAAACACCCCCCTGGACGGATTTCTGTCAGAAAACACCCCCCCTAGACAAGGGTATGGAAGGCACTTTTGCCAGAAAACACCCCCCTGGACGGATTTCTTCCAGAAAGCACCCCCTAGACAAGGGTATGGAAGGCACTTTTGCCAGAAAACACCCCCCTGGACGGATTTCTGCCAGAAAACACCCCCTAGACAAGGGTATGGAAGGCACTTTTGCCAGAAAACACCCCCCTAGACAAGGGTATGGAAGGCACTTTTGCCAGAAAACACCCCCCTGGACGGATTTTTGCCAGAAAACACCCCCCTGGACAGATTTCTGTCAGAAAACACCCCCCTAGACAGGGTATGGAAGGCACTTTTGCCAGAAAACACCCCCCTGGACGGATTTCTGCGAGAAAACACCCCCCTAGACAAGGCCAAAGAAGGCACTTTTGCTTGAAAATAACCCCTTGGACAAAAGTTTGTCCAGACCCCCCCTTGGACAAGACCCCCTGGACACCATGTCTGAAATACCCCCCCTGGACAAAAAAAAGTGCCTTCCATAGGGGGGGTGCGGATAAATTCTGGAATAGCCCATTATGAATCATAAATTTTACTATACTGAATTTTTAGCAGCCCTCTTATTTAGTTTTTAAACTAATCATTACTTAAAGTCGTAAAGGTACAGTCTACAGCAAATATAACTTTATATTAGGCTTTAAAATGAATGCACGGATTTGTTCCAATCTTGCTGACAAAAGGGCATTTATGTATCTGAACACAGAGAAAACCCACCTGTCAGTTCTGCTGACAACTGTCAGTTCTGCTGACAACTGTCATTTCTGCTGACCACTTGTCATCTTGTATACTACATGTACCAGGAAATTATGGTATTGGTAAGAAGCAAGCAGACTTCGCGAAATTCGTCGGTCCGATGGACATGTCCGAAAGATTTCGAGTCAGACCAAGCTTTTTTAATCCGGATACGGACCGACTGTCCGGCATAAATTCAATGTCGATATTTGGATCGCTTCGGTCAAAATGGTGTCCTTGTGATTCTATGAAGGAACAGAACCGGGAAAAATAGAAAAATGACTCCCCATGAACGCTCAGCCCAGAAAAACAGTATGAAAAAATGAGAGTTTAAAGAACATTTAAAAATTAACATGATTATTTTACTTAAAACTTTGCTTTTTTGATTTTCGGTCCAGCAGATTTGTATTCGGTCCGGCAACTGTTTGGACCTTGCAGGTCCGAATGTCCGGCTATTTTTTTCAACTTTCGCGAAGTCTGAGCAAGTGTGCTAACCACCTAGCTATAACCATGATAACCCAAAATTTAGCTAACTAGTGCATATCCAAGACTTTTTAGCTCGACTTTTCTATGAAAAGGGGAGCTATCCTACTCGCCCCGGCGTCGGCGTTGGTGTCACACCTTGGTTAAGTTTTTTTTCGTACCACCCCACTTTATTTCAAAACTATTACAGGTATGGCTTTGAAACTTACCATACTTGTTTACCATCATAACCTCCATCTACAGACAAGAGTACATAACTCTGTCAAGGTTTTTGACAGAATTATGGCCCTTTTTTGACTTAGAAAGTGTATTGAGCTTGGTTAAGTTTTTTGTACCACCTCACTTTATTTCAAAACCATTGGAGGTATTGCTTTGAAACTAACCATACTTGTTTACCATTATGACCTACATCAACAGACAAGAGTACATAACTCTGTCAAGGTTTTTGACAGAATTATGCCCCTTTTTTACTTAGAAAATACATTGAATATGGGTAAAATCCACTTATTGCCTTAACCCTTTGAGATATTGCTTTGAAACTTTGAATGCTTGTTTACATCATTACCCCCATCTGTAGGCAAGAGAAGGTAACTCTGTGAGGGATTTGTTTTGAAAGTTAAGGCCCTTTATCGACTTAGAATCTTGGTTAAGTTTTTTGTACCAGTCCACTATTTGACTAAACTGTTCGAGATATTACTTTGAAAGTTGGAATACTTGTTTACCATCATGATCCCAAAACATGGGCAGGAGAAGGTAATTCTGTCAAGGATTTTATATGAATTATGGCCCTTTTTGACTTAGAAACTCAGTTAAAATTTTCATTCTTGTCCACTTGTTGACTTAACCATTTGAGATATTACTTTGAAAGTTGGAGTACTTATGTACCATCATGAGACCTATCTGTAAGCAATTGATTTGTACTTAGAAATTCCTAGTTAAAGTCTTGTGTCAAAGTTTTGTTTTATTGGCAAACACTAATAAAGTCGAGCGCGCTGTCCTACTGACAGCTCTTGTTTTAAAACCATTGTATTCACGAATGTCATCAGTGTCAATAATAGAAATTTATTTTGGGATAATTAAAACAGTTTAATACAAATGATTTTGAAATATTCACTAAGTTTTACATATCAGCATAATGCTGGGCAAATGGGATCATCTGTGATGTGTGCATGAACTTTCTGAAGAGATAGCTGCATTCTGACATTATAATTAATGTTTACTTATTAGGAAAGTTTGTCAATGTTTTTTGAACAGCTATCCCAGGAACATCCGTATTTAACAGTCCTTTGCGACCCTATAGATCTATGGCCCTACACAGCCCCTGTTTATTGTGTAAAGTGTTGATTTATAATTACAGACTGAGCCATGATATCAATGCCCCAGCTACAAAGAAAAACTGGGACGTAGCACCAGTTTCTCATTTCTTTACCCCCTGATGCCTTTTTGCCCTATTTTGGCCCTGTATTGTTTATCCCCCTATTATAATTATATTTTCACTTGACATAGGTACCAGTAAGTATAATTATGCCCTCAAAAGGTTGGCATACAAAAATCGCACAGTCCGTGTGTCTTGTCTGTCCATCCCTATGTCTGTCCTTAAAATTTTGTAATGTCCATGCTGTAACTTTGTCATGCATTGAAGGATTTTAAAATAGCTTGTCACAAATGTTCAGCAAATCAAGAGGATGTGTAACATGCAAGACCCACATCCCTATCTCAAATGTCAAGGTTATGCTTGGGAGTTTAAAGATATGGAATCCTGCATATATGCACACATTCATGTCCAGTCTGTAACTTTGTCATGCATTGATGGATTTAAAAATAATTTGGCACAAATGTTAAGGACATCAAGAAGTCCTGTCGAACAACACCAATGACCCCTATCTCAAAGGTCAAGGTCACAATAAGAGTTTTAAGGTAATGGAATCCTGTAAACATGGTAACTGTCATGCATGGAAGGACTTGAAATTTCATTGCACAATTGTTGAGCACATGGAGATTACATGTCACATGCAAGTCCTGCATTCTTACCTCGGAGGTCAAAGTCACACTTAGAGGTCAGACAGTTAAGAATCCTGTTTATATAAACAAGTATGCTTATGTCCGGAGTGTAACTCTGAAATACATTGAAAGATTTTTAAATGAATTGGAACAAATGTTAAGCACATGGAGATAAAGTGTCATGCACATGTAATGGTTCAACAGCTTGAAGGTCAAGGACAAAGACTGTGAGACACCTCGTTTGGGGGCATTTGTCACTAAAGTCTTATGAAGGACAGCTCTTGTTAACTTTGAAATTGTTATGCAACAGCGGGTGCATCTCCACGTGTTATAAGGTGGACAGTTTTGACTCTGACGAATTACACAGTAACTCGGCCCCTTGACCAATCACTTTATTTCTTTGATGAATTTTTTCATAAAAAAAACACCAAACTAATTTCAAATAAGTTTTGAGGCCATTTGTAATATCCAGTCTTCCTGAAAATTGGTCAAAAGGTCAAACAGAATTGGTGTGTTTATGATGAATAGTAACTGTTCTTGTTTCATTTAGTTTTTATTAGCTCACCTGGCTATGCCAGGGTGAGCTTTTCTGATCGATGATTGTCCGTCGTCCGTCAACATTTTGATTCAAATGACATCTCCTCTGAAACCTCTAGGCCAATGTTGATAAAACTATGCAGGAATGTTCCTTGCATGAAGCTCTACCAAAAGTGTTCAAAGAATTCCATTCCATGCAGAACTCTGGTTGCTATGGCAACAAATAGGAAAAACTTTAAAAATCTTCTTCTCTGAAACCACAAGGCCTAGAGCTTAAATATTTGGCATGTAGCATTGTCTAGTGGACCTCCACAAAGATTGTTCAAATTATGACCCCCGGGTCAAAATTGACCCTGGCGGGTGGGCCCTTAGTTTTTGCATAGGAATATATAGGGAAAACTTTAAAAATCTTCTCTGAAACCACAAGGCCTAGAGCTAAGATATTTGGCATGTAGCATTGTCTAGTAGACCTCTACCAAGATTGTTCAAATTATGAGCCCCGGGTCAAAATTGACCCCGCCCCAGGGGTCACTTAGTTTTGCATAGGAATATATAGGAAAAACTTAAAAAATCTTCTTCTCTGAAACCACAAGGCCTAGAGCTTAGATATTTGGCATGTAGCATTGGCTAGTGGACCTCTACCAAGATTGTTCAAATTATGAGCCCCGGGTCAAAATTGACCTTGCCCCGGGGGTCACTTAGTTTTACATAGGCTTATATAGTAAAAACTTAAAAAATCTTCTTCTCTGAAACCACAAGGCCTAGAGCTTAGATATTTGGCATGTAGCATTGGCTAGTGGACCTCTACCAATACTGTCCAAATTATGACCCCCGGGTCAAAATTGACCCCGCACTGGGGGTCACTTAGTTTTGCATAGGAATATATAGTAAAAACTTTAAAAATCTTCTTCTCTGAAACCACAAGGCCTAGAGCTTAGATATTTGGCATGGTTTATTGCCTAGTAGACCTCTTTAAAAGTTTAAATTATGCCCCTGGGGTCAAAATTGACCTTGCCCGGGGGGGATCATTTGTTTTACAAAGGCGTATATAGGAAAACTTATTTGGTATATAACATTATCTAGTGATCTTCCACCAGGCAAGTGGACTTGTACCAAGGTGAGCGATATAGGGCCATCTTGGCCCTCTTGTTATATAAATTCCTTTTTTCATAAACTCTTACAAAAAGTTAGCCTTAAAGTGACATTATGCGCATCTTACTGCACATAGTGTATTTTTGGTGACAATTTTATAAATGCAATTTTTGGTTGCTGTGCATTTAAATGTGTTAAATTAATGATTATGCCGCATTAGTATTTGAAATTGGTGCTTTAGATATAAAAAAATCAGACTGATAAAATGATAGTTGATTGTGTCGTTGTTGATGTTGGTAGAGATTTCGGCAGTGGAAGGGAAGCAACTCCTGCATGCAGTTGTTCTTTTCTTAAATTGACTCTCCCAGTCAAATAAGAAAATCAATATTTGGAAAGTTATTTTTTCATACTGGTAGCGGGAAGAGTTTGGTGTATTGGGTTAAAAGCTATTATTTCCTCTACGCTTTTGTACACACACCATTTTCAGCTGGATTGTTACTTGAAAAAAATGCGCATAATGTCACTTTAAAACAAAATATGTATTTATATATGAAAGAATATCCACGGTGCTAATTTCTTGATTGAAAAAGTGTCAGAATCAACACATTAATGCAATAGAAAGGTGCCAAGTAGGGCTGTAGAGTGTAGAGAGGGTAAAATTTTACAATAAGAAACTGCCTGTTTGAACTCAGGATCCAAGGGTCCGTGGTTAGAGATCCCTACCAGTGCCATCTAGTGGAAGTCACTATTGTCTTTAGGCAAGACACAATTATTCCCATTGCCTCTTAGTCTTACCTTCTGCAAAGTTGATTCCATCTGGAATGAGCCTCTCGAGCAATTAATATATTAAAGTTGTATGAACTTGTTTACCAATAGAGAATAAATGAAAAATATATAATCATGGGGCAACTTTCTTAACCTTAATTAGACCTAATCTAATAAACCTAATTAGATTAACAGAATAAATATTTATGAAGATAGTGAACAGTGCATGATCAAGCAATACTGGTATATTAAGTTCTGGTTTAATAGACATGGATACTTGAAAAGTTTGTTTTTGAGCATGTTGAGGGAGTTTATTTGTTCTAAATTATTGATTTCTTCTTTTTTCAGTCTATCCTGTGTAGTGACCATCTGAGACCATGCAGCAGATGCAACAACACAATGGCAGTCAGTCGCCAAGCAGTCCTATCAAAAATAGACGCAAAAATCCTGACTACTGTGGCAAAACATTCTTGAGAAATGTTCTCTATGTGTTCAACTTCATTTTCTTTGTAAGTCATTTTATGAAACTGTTATAACTTATGAACTTACATTTGTATCACAGTGACATTTTATAGCAAAATGGAATATAATCAGTGACCATGGTAACCATTTTTTGATAAAAGATAATTTATTATACCTATGTAATAATAATGTATGCTAAACACAATGTTATTATGTTCAGCAATAAAGTTATGTTCAGTTAAATATATTATTTTATAATTTTTTATTTTCTGAAAATCAGAGAACATTTATTTACTAGTAACGAGTTTAACTAAAACGGTTTAACTTCTTGCTAGTTACATTCCTGCTTAAATGAGATCACACTCGTGTACATAGCTTTAAACTGCTCATTTAGTCTACAAAGATTTAGTAAATTTGAACAAAGTAATTAATTGCAGTAGAGACTACAGATAGTCCTAGTATTATAGCAAAGCAAATTGAAAAAAAAATAGATAATGAAATGTCTCTGCTATGGTACTGATTTAATTTTTCTATGTTCCCGGTGCTATGGTACTGATTTAATTTTTCTATGTTTCCGGTGCTATGGTACTGATTTAATTTTTCTATGTTTCCGGTGCTATGGTACTGATTTAATTTTTCTATGTTTCCGGTTCCAGTTCTCGGGTGCTGCATTTCTAGCTGTTGGTTTGTACATCATGCTGAACAGACATTCATTTGTAAGTCTGATGGGTGGAACAATGTTTCCGGTAACGACGTACCTTCTCATCGCCACAGGGTTCCTCATCATTGTCATCAGCTGTGTAGGATGCTTCGGGGCCTGCCAAGAGAACAGATGTCTTCTCTTTACTGTAAGTGTATATGAGGCAGTGTACATGTATCAGACATGCATTGATGGGTTTCATCCTCGTTTTTAATGTTGATTAATGAAAATTTGAAAATAGTCAGAAAATAAGACTTTTTATGCCATGAGGTGAAAATTTAGACTGAGCTGTTTGAAGACATAAGATATAGAACAGTCAATACAATGCAAGCGTTTACTCAGAATATACAAGTAAACATAGTTACAATGAGTCAGTACACTGTTACAGCCGGGATCCATAGTCTGCACTTGTATCTGGGAGATAACGTTACCACTCCCATCAGTCTCAATGAGAGTCTCTCTCTTTCAGTGCTCACTGTCTACACCATCATCACTGTCTTGACAGTGAAGGAAGCTTTTTTAGATATAATGGATGATAATTTTCTTGACCGTGTGAACAGAAAAGGAAATAAGAGATTAAGTCAGTTTGTAAATTACCTAAGCCAGTGTCCTGAAGTCATAACTTACAATTTATAATCGAATTTCTTCAGGAAATTATAGCTTTTGAATGTAGTGCATAAAAATAATTCTGTATTTGGTATTAAATGAAGTACAGTTATAGATCAATACAAATGTAATTAATTACACAAAATGACTATTTTCAGTATGCATTCTTCTTACTGTTGATTTTCCTGCTTGAAGCAGTGGCTGGAGTGCTGGCATACATGTATAATGGTGTGGTAAGTTTTCCTGTCAGTGTATTTATTTTCTTGTACCTGAACAACTGCTGCTAAGAAGCCAGTAGAAGATGAGTGGGACAAAACTTCCCTGTCTAAAAATTGAAAATTTGAACAGATACAAAATGTATGTTATATTGTATTTGCCAGTTGCATCAGTCACTTATAGTCAGAACACTAGCTGGTATTCTGAGTTGACTTGAGGGACATGCAGCCTCGTATTCAATTTAGCGTGTGGCTTCGTAGTCACCATGTGGGTTTAAATTCCAAAATCTGACACAACTGAAAGTTCAAGCATTAGATAAACAATGAAATTTTCTATGAAATGACTAATGTGTGTATGATTGTTGTAGATAAGTGATGAGCTAATGAGGAATTTAAATGACACTATGATGGAGAAGTACATGTTTGATACTACAGTCACCAAAGCCATTGATGACATGCAACAAGAGGTATGACCTCACAGTTCCTGCACCATTTTATCTGATAATGCTTTGAAATTCACAATAACCTTCAGAAACATAAATATTTTTCCTTATAAAAACTAAAATGTGTGTCAAGTACATTGTACTTGAATAACTTTACCGGTACATTAAACGTAAAGAAGCTATACTAAATTGATATATGAGTAAAGTGATGCGAAGATGAATTACAAACGCAAAGACAAATTACTGTTGGGCTGGGTTGCTTACAGAAACTTTTAAATGTTACATAACAAGTGTGACTATAAATATCTTTGCCTATTTCCACATTGTCTTGTCATCCACCAACTTGTTTGCCATCATTGTAAAATATGTATCTTGTCAATTTGAAATATATACTTGGTGCAGTGGTAGGGCGTTCACCTCAGGATCGGAGGGTCCTGAGTTCAATCCCCACCAGTGCCTAAGTAGACTACTAGTGGTAATGTCCTTTAATAGCAAGACACAGCTAATTTCACAAGATGAAATAAATCAGTATAAAATACTGAAATATATGACTATTATATACTTCAGTTCAAGTGCTGCGGCTCAGCCTCATTTGAGGACTGGAAGTACTCTAAATGGTTGAAAGGAAATAAGGAGGACTTACATAAAACACCTGATAGTTGTTGTAAATCTACCAGTGACCTGTGTGCAGTAAGGGACCATCCATCTAACGTTAACTATGTGGTAAGTTAGCAGAAGTTTTATCGCTACATTTTTCACAAAAAAATCAGGTTAATCAAGTTTAGACAGCATCAGATAAGCCCGTGCTGTCTGTCCCTGTCAACTGTTGCCATGCAGAATGACACAGTTACAACATATACCTAGCTTTCATGTAGGTGTCATATCATACAGTCACAAGGTGCAGACCAGGAAAACATTTTAGAGAAAATACTGTGACTTTTCAGTGGGTTTTCTCAAATAGAAAAACAATACTAGAATTATTTTGTCCTGCATTTAACTAACAATTTTGTCATTGGTTGACTAGTTACTCATAATAAGATCATCTTTAGATGGTACATATATATACAGTGAGATCATGGTCTGCACTCTGCTTACTGGTTGTTAAAGATAAAATAAATCAAGTAATCCTTCAAACACAACATTCATCAACTGCCACACTTACATGCAGAAGAATAAATCCTTCCCGACCTATGAGAAGACTCAGCAGGCAAGGTACAAACTGTAGATTTTGTGTTAATGTCATGTACTTGTGTAAGGAACAACACATACCTAATGTCATTTTTTGTGGACACAACACAAAGTTTTTAACAAACATACATGTACATATAAGTTGTATGGTTGAGACTGACATTACCACCTTGGAACATTCAATTACCTGAAAAAATTATAAGTGGGGATATAAACAGTAAATGTTGAGCTCCATCGTCAGTGGTACTGTAAACCGGTTAATTTTTTCTCGTGGCAGTTTGTATGCAAACAAACTTATTTGCAATTTTTATATCCTCGAAAGAATAATTCTCATATAGTAAATCTATGTGAAATGAATCTTTCGTGAGGTTCTGATAGTAGCAAAGTAGGAAAATTCTTGAAAATAGGGTAAATTAAATCAGCAAGAATATTACCTAATTAACAGTTACTGGCACTGATGGTCCCATTGATTGGTAATACTTCTTGCAGAAATGTTATCACTAGCAAGGTTAGATTACATTTTATTTCTTATTCTTACAGGGCTGCAGTAGAAGACTAGAACAGGTGACTAAAGAATCTCTCATCCTGATTGGTGGAATTGCCCTTGGATTTTGTTTCATTCAGATCTTTGGTATAATATTCTCATGTTGTCTGATCCGCAAGATAAAGGAAGCCAAGTATCGCTACTGACAACGAGACAGAGTCAAGCTAAGAGTACAGTTCAGACCTAGATCTGCTTTCAGTAACTGATTAGAGGACGGTTGAAGCACATTATAGTCTACGTAATTAGATTGCCCTCATAATCATTTTGTTATTATAGTATAGACATCAGAGACTTAGAATTGATTTTTACTGGTCTGGTTGTGAGTTAATGTAATCTTTAATAATCAATAAATAATCACACCAGTCAACAATTTACTTGCCAGAACTTAAGTTTCGAGTTTTAGTTTTAAAAAGTGTGCCTTGTTTAAAATAAAACTACATTTCAGCCAGGGTTATATGCATGTTAACTGCACATTTACCTTGTGCAAGAAAGGAAAAAAATGAAACTATAGAATTGATACATAATTTTGTTGATTATTATTTTCAATGTTTGCAAAATGTTTTCGGAAAAATTAGATTTTTAGATTTAGAAACTTGATTCACAACAGACCAGTATTATTTCATCAGAATGTGGCTCAATATATAGGCAGACAAAATGACACTGTTGCTAGAAATATTTGATAAAAGTTGACCTAGATTTTGTAAATTGCAATATGTGTAAAGTAAACTTTGTTTGCAGAGATGTTGTTGTGACATGTAGTACATTGTTCATGATTCTCATTGGATAAAATGTAGGGTATCATTAAGAACCATTTCATTTATCTATTCAGATGCTGCAAAAATATACCAAAATACACAATATGTCCATGGAAGCAAAGTTTATTGTATAGCTTAGCTAGATTATACATGTGTATGTATTGAGATTCTATTGTCCTTTGATTATTCAAAGTATTCACATTGATCTGAGCAGATGAGAGAGGAGAACAAGTTTTACATGTATATACAGGTATTCAGCCATAATTTGCCAGTGTTCTCTTGAGAATGCTTTATTTCTAGTTTACATGAGCTGGATAGTTCAAGTGAGTCATAGTGAGTCACTCAAGTCCAGTTTAAGATGATACATTTGTTTCACAGTGTTGATACTTAACCAAGTCCCAGTACAGTTAAAGACCTAAAGTTAGTCAAGAGTCTTAGTGAACTAATAGGATAGACTTCTCCACTCACTAGCAAGTCAGTATTAGGTCTGTCAAGTTAATTCTGAAGATGTATCGTCAAAAATGATGCATTTCTGTCAAAAAAGTTGATAACGCAATCTGTCTTGAAGTTAATGAAAAGACCAGGTCAAAGATAGACCATGTTGCTTTGATATAGACTGTGTTTTCTTGAGAAAGACGAATGGTTTTGATTCAAACCAGGTGAGATTTTTTTGTAAATTCTAGAAATAGTTTTGTGATGTTCTACCAAGAGTCTGATTTGGCTGAGTATCAGTGTTGTTATACATTTTGTATTATTTTTGCAGTTTTAAATCACTCCTTCAGTACTGATGTTTCTGATTCTGAGCTGATTTTTAGCTTGACTTTGGATAATGAGGGTTGTGAGAAGTATTTACTTGTTGTTGTTGGGTTTGTTTTATTTTTGGTCAGAATGTTTTAGTTAAGAGACACTCCCTAAAACTTGTGTCAAATTAAATAACTTTAAAAGAATAAATAATAGAATATTTGCAAGTATTATTACTTAACCAAAATTTCAAGCTATACATTCCAGTTGTTAAATGTACAATCAGTGTTTTGAAATATGTTGCAGTACCATAAACCATTCAATAATCTATGTAAAGTTGTTGTACAGTGATTTATTACAGAAGGCATCTATGTTGATTAATTGTGCTAAAATGGGGCATTTGTTTTTCTTTAAAATTGTATTTATTTATCATTTTAACTTCACTGAACACATCATTTTATGTTTCAAGAAAAAAATCTGCTAAATATAGGGAGTGTCTCTTTAAAGCTGTATTTTACAATTATCATAGGATATAAGACTATCATGCTATGCTTATGCGTGTTTTAGTGTCTTGATTTACAAAACTTTCCTGATGACTGTCTTCAACATTTTTGCTTTTGTTTATGTTGTCTTCCTTGATTTGTCAGAAGTACACCAAATCTTATATTTTTATTTTGCTTGTGCGTTCTGTTCTTCGAGGGGATCTTGTCTCAACTTCACTTTAGTAGCTGAATTCACATTTAGCCAATCAGATTTGTTATATTTGAGATTGTTCGTGAGAAAAGTTTTGTAACTTTAAGCACAGTGTTTAACTTTATATATACATTTCTTTTCATTTATATGCAAGTCATAAAAAAAGACCTCAAAAGTTTTGCTGCATTAAAAGAGAGGTTTTCAACATTTTATTTCATTTTTGTGTAAGATGCTTGCACCAGTTTAGTTTATTTACATGAAATTTTTCATTTTCTTTTGTGATTTTGCTGGAATTTTGTGTTAATAGGGCTTTGAGTAATTGACATGTTTTTCATGCAAAGTTTAAAATGGACAGACAAGATGTGGGAGAACATGTGGATATGGGTAAATCATCTTGTCTGTGCCAATACATTCCATAAGAGCATGTGTATACAATAGGCTAATGTATGCTGTTATATACATGTAATTTTGTAGCGCATTATTTTCGGTTTACATATTGTTTCCTGCTTCACAAAAGTGAAGGAGGGTTATACTGGAAGCACGCTGTCTAACTCTGCTCTTTTTTTACATGGAGGCCCATGGTGTAACTTCAACAAGTATTTATATAACAAGATATAATTCTACATTTACACTTTATATAGAGTCAAAGTAGCGTTATATAAACTTGAGATAGGTCTGTTAAGTTGTTAACTTGAACATAAAACTTAACGTGCTACATCAAGATCTGTGGTAATCCATCTACTTAGTAAGTACAGTGCAACCTCTTGGGAGCCCTTGGGAACACGGAGATGTGTTTGTTGTAGAGAGGTGTGTTGTTCTCGAGAGGTCGATTCCTTATTAATTGATGCAATGCGTCTTTTTAGGGAGGTTGTTGCTCTAGGGAAATGTCGTTCAGCAAGATTAAACTGTATGTTAAAAACAAGTTATATTTCAGTATAAACCTCTTACAGTGCTATAAAGACCTAAGATAAATGTCATGACTTCGACATAATTTTGTCCTAAAATGAATTTCCTTGTGTTGGTTGTGTGTGTAATGCAGTGCTATAAATAATTTACAGTCATGATATAAGATAACAATGTTTATAAGGATAATTATTCTACCTCTGCCTATAGGAGTTCTTTAACATAACTTTAAAGTTTCGGTTAGATGGCATGTGACAGATGAATACTTCCCTTTTTGTTTTGATTTTTGATCAGTAGAAGTGGTCTGTTAGGGGTATTTATCATTGTCCGAGGTGTGTTCATCAAGAACCTATTTTAGTTTTTCGTAGAGCCAGTAAGACTTTGGGATAATTTTCCCAAGTCCATCAGAATTGAAATGTACATTTTTTAATTGTGACAAAAGGACCTTTTGCTATACAATAGAGTGGTTTCTGTTATTGTTTGTAGAGTGCATTTGTGTTTACATGCTTTAATTTTAAACATATACCAATTATACAGGTATTGGATTAGTAAATAGAGAACAGTTAGGACTCATTTCTTACTTTTGGTTATTACAGACAAGTTACATTTGGTAATTGTAGATTTTACATTTCTTTGTAGTGCAGAATGTTTTCAGATATAGATTTTAATTTCATGTGAAATGTACAGTCTCATTCACCTTGACCATTGACCTTCAAACCGGCAGGTAGTGATGATAACCTGTGTGTCCAGTTCAAACTTTTCACACACGTGCAGAGTAGTGATCCTGTCTCCAAGGGAACGGGTCAAAGGTCATGTCTTACGGACATAAAGTGATTATCAGTTTATCTTGGGAATAGAGATCCTACAGGCAAAGGCAAGTATCCCTGTCTGTAGTCAAGGTGAAGGTGACAATAGCATGAAAATAGAAATTGCAGAGATTACTAAAAATAATGTGTTCCATTTATTTTTAGTTTAAATACTTTTAATCATAATTAATATAGAATTATGGCAGTGAGCTTTGTTAAAAATTGAAGAGAAGATCTGCAAAAAACTATGTGCCAGTACTGTTCAGTTGCCAACACTACTTGAAGCTTGATAGCTAAACATCAACATGGCTTTTAACAAAGTTCGTTAAATTTAATACCAAGGAAAACCATTAACCGAAAGATAAAGAAGGATATAGAAATTATGGAGAATCGTAATGATCTAAGACAATTCAGCAAGTTTCTTTTTATTACTTTTTCATGCAGCTAAGTGTTTACGCATGTGATGAAATAAACAATGTCAGAAGTGACATGGATTGAAGATTTTAAAAATAATATTGTAGAAATATATAACGAATGAAATGGTTTATAAAGAATGTCAGTAAAGAATTGATGTTCATTTGCAGATTGTCAGAAAACACTTGTAAGAGTATATGCTTGCTGTATGTATCATTAGCCTAGCAAATATAGGTACAAAACTACAATAAAGTTATGGTGCCAAAGCTTGTGAAGCAAATATAGACTGTATATAGTTTGTAAGCGTACCCGAGTACTTCTGTGTGCTTCTGGTAGGTCTTGTGATCACTCACTGTTTGGCGTCCATTCGCTGAAGTCTTTAAATGACATCACATTTGTATTCAGTCCATGGAAATTCATGGAACTTGGCATTGAAGTCTGCTGAGCCTCCATTTTATAATTTGCAAAATTTATTTCATTTTATTCAAAAAAATTATTGTGATAGCAAGCAAATAGCTTTTTGGTTTCATTGTATTATCTCCCCTAACATCATGTGTTGTGAATATTTCCTTGAGACTCAGTTGAGCTGTTCAGAGGCATGATGCCCACTTCTGATATTTTATTGTTAACATAATCCTAGCAAATGAACCTGACCATTGATGCAGTGTGCTGGCAATGAAGTTATATAGAAACATCCAACCAACATCTGTACCTTCACAGTGTTAGGTGCTGTGAAAAGCTGATATATCTATACATATTGTAGCCATTAATTATGCAACATGTTATAGGAGTATGCAAAAGTTCTACAAATTTAGTAAATTTTGGTTAATTTGTACCTTCATGATATTATGTAATTGTTAACTAAACAGTAATGGAAAAATATGACATTAAAGATGTTGTCAAATAAACATAAAATACCATTCCAAAAGTAAGTCACCATGGCAACATTCATTTCAAAACAAAGGATTTTTCGTGATGATATTTTTGTCAAAATGCTAGGGGATTTTGTGCTTCAGTAATTAACATGTGTCTGAAACAAAAGTAGATGTGTGTGATATTGTTATTGTATGTGTTTTGCCAGACTGTGCCTAGCTGGACTGTGCCAAGATAATGTATAGCCTTTACTCGCCCATCATTCCCGAACTTCATTAAAATTAACTGCCATTTCAGAAGTATCATCAGACCTCATAAGTATTGTTTCCAAAAAATCTTTTGCTATTTGTATGTCAAATATTTTATGCCAGTTGTAGACAGTGTCTGTTTTAAGGTGGACAGTTTACATTTATTGTTAAATTTTTCTCTGTGTTTTAATGCTTCAGTCATTCCAGATTTTTAAGTGTACTTCCCTTTTTCACATTTGTTGGCATTTCAGTACTTGTTGTATGTAATTGTCTTGGTCCATCAACCACTAGTTTGTCAGTCCGTACCTATACCCTGTAAGCAGTTCTTTTAAATAAAAGCAGTTATGTGAAGTTACTGAATAGCTACATTAAACAGGTTCAAAGGGAAACAACTCTTAAAGTTTTAGAAGTCAAACAATTTTCCAAATTGGAAATTTCCCACTACAGTATATGTATAACTGTATTCTCTACTTATATGTTCATTATTATATTTACATGTTTAAGAATATTTGAGACAGCTTGTTTCTTATTTTACATATAGGTTTACTTGCACATGTAACAGAATAGATCTCTCATAGATTCATATGTAATGGTTTTCATATTGCTTTAGCTTCAATGCACTGTACTTATGATGGATACACATAGTATGAATGTAAGGTATGGCATTCTGGTATAAACTGTGTACAGCTACAGTTGAAGGACTGTGCAGTGTACCAAATGTACCATAAAGGAATTATATACAGTCAAACCTGTGTTTTGTAGGCAACCAAAGGCTACAGCAAAAGTCGGCTTTTACAAGCTAGTGGGTGTTGTATACATGTGTCATCATTGTATGTAACAGTGACTACTGCATGCTAAAACAGAGGGCTATTTTAATCTAGATGATCACATAAACAGGTTCTACTGTACTCCCGTTATGAATGGGGTAACTGATTTTGTAATACAATGTAGAGGGTCTGAAACACTTTCTGTAAGTTAAGGAAAAGGTCACAGTATTTTTCTTAGTGTATATCACTATGGTATTTTGTCAACATTATATACAAGTAAATCATTCTCCACACTAGAGCATCTTGCTGTATGTAATGTAGTTGTGAGTTTGTTTCCTTTTTGTCGAATGTTCAGTGTTAACTTCATAAAAACCTGGTAAGTGGAAAAGCTTGATGCTTCCATAAAGAAACAGGTATAACGCAAAGGAATCTCATTCTTTGAACATGTAGATTGGCTTGCAGATAACTACAGTATGTCTGTATGTTATATTTGAAGAGTCCGTCACAATGTGTATATTTTTTATTCTTCATATTTAAATCGTACAAACTTAGCTCTTCTTATATCCGACCACCCCCCTTACACCCCACTTTAACCCGAGCAAAGTAAGAGCAATCTCGATTAACAATATAATAACAATTAGTGATCATTGCAAATGCACTTTTATTCTGTCATTTCTTACAAACCAGAAAGGTTCTGTTAGACTTTTGGATAACATACAATATTTCCCCAGTATACAGTTTAGTATACATTGTAATCTAAGCTTTGTTAAAGCAATATTTTTATTTATTTAGCAATCATAATTTGTAATTTGCATGTTATTTTGTAAAACTTGTACTGAATTTGTATAATTCTTTTGTTAAAATAAAATATAAATACAAAGTATGCCTTGTGTTTTAGAAGATCATATGTCTGAGTTGAAACTCAATGTCAGTTGTATTTTATTGTTGATGAAGTGAATAACTTGCACAACTAAGTTCAATTTCTGCATACAATGCAGTATCAAAGAGTGGTAGATTTAGCTGACTTTTGACACAGTATTTGGCTATGACTTGCACTATGATGAGTTGAGTGGTTGTGTGTGTGTAGTCAGGTAGAGGCATGTATTTCATGACAATCCCTATCACTCCTCTGTATTGTTTATACACACATTTTTAGCTCGTTACAGTGAGCTATTAGGATTGCTCACCGTCCGTCAAACGTCCATTCACTTTTTTCTTTAAAACAACATTTCTAAAACCACTTGGCCAATGTTGATGAAACTTGGCAGGGATGTTCCTTGCATGAAGCTCTATCAAAATTGTTCAAATAATTCCATTCCATGCAGAACTCTGGTTGCCATGGCAATTGAAAGGAAAAACTTTAAAAATCTTCTCAAAAACTGGTTGGCCTAGGGCTTAAATATTTGGCATGCAGCATTGTCTAGTGGACCTCTACCAAATTTTTCAAATTATGACTCTCGGCTCAAAATTGACCCCACCTGGAGGTTCACTTGAAATGACATAGGCTTATATAGGGAAACTTTAAAAATCTTCCTCCCTGAAACCATGCTACCTAGTGGACCACTACTAAGATTGGTCAAATTTGACCCTGCCCTGGGGTCGATTTATTTTACATAGGCTTGCTTATACAAAATGTATAGGAAAAACTTCTAAAAAATTCTTTTCTGAAACCACTAGTGCTAGAACTAAGATATTTGGACTAGTAGCATTGCCTAGTGGACTTTTACCCAGTTTGTTCAAATTATGACTCTCGGGTCAAAATTGACGCGGCCCGGGGGTCTCTTGATTTTAAATAGGCTTGTATAGGAAAATCTTCTCTGAAGCCTGGTGAGTGTTATAGGGCCATTTTGGCCCTCTTGTTAATGAGGATATCTCTGAACAGAATCGCCCTGATGCACTTCAGGTTTAATTGGTTTCACAGTATCAACAAGTTGATGTTATGTACAGGACAATACAATACCTAACCCTATAATTTCTACTGGGTATGTGCGGGCATGGCTGACGGGCGTACGGACTGTACTCGGTTTGGAAGGTGAATGACAAAGTTGTGTTATAGAACTTTGACTGTCGTGCAACTTTATCTTTTCACTAGGGGCATGGATGTTGCGTTGCTGTGGTAAACAGTTGCATGGAAGCATATCTATGTACTAAAGGTATGCTCCGTAAACGAGTGTGGTGAATACAAAGATTGAGCCCAATGTCGGCATTGTTGTCAAGCAAAAGAGCTGATGTTTCACATTATTACCATCAAACAAAAAAATGTACTAAATACCAGTGCAACATTATTTCAAAACCTCTTTAAGTGTTAAAAGGATAAGCTACGGACATGTATTACGCACTAAAGGTAGTCTCTTGACGAGGACCGACAAGCTAGAAAAACAAATGTCAGCGGCAGATCTTCATTCGTGAGATTATGTAGACAGGACATTTTTTTAAAACGCAGTGCTTTATTGATGTACGGAGCAATACACCGTCGTACTGGAGTAACTATTAAATAGGTGGCTTCCGTGATGCTCACGATAATTAAGGCGCCCCCTTACGCCCGTTTTACCCAAAACACACAAACAGATCATGGTGTGCATATAGACACTATTGCCACCATGCTTGTTTAATCTCTAAACTGGTTGTTTGAAAGGATGACAAATAAGATTTAAATTATCAATTTATCTCATATGATCCTAAATGCCAACGTTGTGCAGTTGACCGTGCAACGTACAGCTAACATTGCTCTTGTGACGTAGTCTCTGACGCCATTTTGAGTATGACGTACACGTGATTCCGTCCTATGGTAACAACTTAGCAACAATGTACGTTTGGTAACTCGTTAGGATGGAGCAAACGGACACAGAAGAAAGGTAACTTTTTATCATAAAAACTGGAATACATGTAGATTCTATATTATATTTGTTAATAACTTGATAAAGAAGACTTTTCAAAATTGTACCGTCGAATATAGAGTGGTGGAACCTATGCTGGTGGTATCCCTATGCTGGTGGTATCTTCGAAAAACGGCTATCTTCGAAAAACGGCTATTTACAGAAAAACAGATGAAGAATTATTTTTCAGGGTCTATCCAGCATTGACAGTCGATGAAATACTTTTACAGCAAATGCGGTGATAGCCGCGCGTCCAGCTCTGTGACATCACAGCAGCCGATACAATTGTACTGGATCCACTTCGCTAGAAAAATTCTTAAAAACAGACATCAAAATCACCCAGTTAAAGTTAGCATTTTTGATAAAACTTATTTCTTTTGTATAAAAATATATATTCTATGGAAACTATTATCTTTTGTTAGTTAATATTAATGCTCTAAAACCTGTTTCCCACCTGTTGGTTGTCAAATATCACATACCGCCAGCATTGGTTCCCTTCGTGGTGAAATTTCAAGTTTTGACATGTGTCGTGTCAATAGCTCCCAGAACGACATAGTCGCGTGGTGACGCACATCAACATCTTGTTTTGATTTAGCAGGGATAACATTATGTTTTCGCTGAGGCAAATCAAAATTGTTAGGATTTCCTGCTTTCTGAACAGCTGATATACATTCAAAATACCTCCAGCATAGATTCCCCCACTATAGAATCGATTGAAATAGATAGGCCTAAGATTCACTTAATCTACAAAAGTCTGCAAACAGAGAATTTGCAAAGATTTTCGCAGAAGAGGGAAGGTTCTATTTATCCTTTTTAACGCTGAGCACGAGGCGATGGAGCCTTTCCGAATGACTACTCTCATCTTTGGTATTTTGATCCCTAAACTGGCTTTCGTCACCAAATGATAATTTTAGACAGCGATAGTATATTTTAGCTCTGTTAGAAATAGAAATATATATCTACAATATGTTCCCGTCGCCGTTAAAATTTTATATTGATGGCGAACATTCAACATTTTATTAACTCAGTAAATTTTATCAAAATATTTATTTCAGTCATGGTCGCGCAACAAGGCATAATTTCTTTTTTTAAACTTCAGAGAAAGCTAACGTGTAACATTGGCCATTGGCTAGATTTTAAGTGATTTTGGCCATCTGTTGGCCATCGTCACCAAAGCATTTTTTATTTCGGAGGTACAAAATACTTCCGCTGCGGCTAAAATAATTATTTAGTGACGATGACACAGTGGCTGAGTTGTAACAAGCGCTTTTCCTCTGTGTTTTTTCCTTGGGCAAGAAACTTCATCACCAATAAGTTAGCCGAACCAACTGTAAATGAGTACCAGAAAATGGCTGGGGGTAAAGTGTGCTTGGTTTTAATTGGGTCGTAAAAAAGCTGTACAGAACTTATGTTGAATATTATGAGAAGCGACATTAGATAAAGCTTACCTTTACCAACAGTACTAGACAAGGCTTTGTTTGACTGGATTAACTTTCAAACCTATGGCATTTGATAATTCAACAAAAAAGTTCCAAACTGGCTAAGTGCTCTACATTCTTAATCATTTTAATAGGACCATGTAAGCAATCATGGCGGACATTTCTATATAGCTCATAGTTTCATCATTGTAGGGTGGAGGGGCCTATGTCAGACGGAGAGTACATCAGAAAAGTAGACCTTAAACAGCGCGATCTGGAAAACGATATCGGTAAGAACTTAAAAGATGATGCGGAATGGATTAAAGGTGAAGATAATATGCATGTATATCGGTACTGAACAATCGAATGTTGATCATGAAACTGATGTGTCTGCTTCATACATATTGATGTTGAATCCTTTTCATCTTTTTGCAATTGTAGAATGAGCTTGATTGAAATAAATAACAAATAGCTGGAATGAAAAGAAGACATAAGCGAGTCCAGTTGAGACTGTGGTTCCGTCTTAACTCGAACTTGCGACTCAAAGGATCGGCGACCGATTTTACGCAGTGTCTTCGACAAGCCCGATCTGTTTACCACGTAAAAATAACACTAAAATATATACAATGTAGTATAATATGTTTACTGGGTTTTGGAAAATATGATAAGAATATGTCAAACTATTTCCGCCTTTTACGATGTTTTCAGAAAGTAGCTCACATTTAGTAAGTGAAATTTTACGCCAGGAGTGCATACGTGACTTCAAGTTGGAGCCGTCCTCAGTCGCCATGAATAATGTGGTATGTTAATAACAATTGTTTATATTCTTCACAACCACTCATTAATGCTGATTATGATGATTGTTTGATTTGAAAGAAATAATATAAAAGGCAGTTCGTTTAAAATGATTTAAGTTTGTTCTGTTCCTCATGACTTAAACTTGCAAGTGTTGTGTACAACTAGCTATATGTATGCTAATTTGTTCTGAAAGTTAGAACTTTGTGATATCTTTCATGATATCACGAGAATTAAAACGAATCAGACAAACGTAAGCGACGCATTATGTAGCATACCTCAAGTCCAGTTTACGACGATACACCAGCAGGTTCAGTGTTAGAAGGTCCGATCTTAGTACCTAAACCTTTCGATTACAGGCTCGGCTCGAGTTCCCCTTTAACAGACACACGGTGACTATTGGCGTCGGTAATGTGATAGTTGACTTTGAAACGGCGCGTAAAGATCACGAAAAAATAAAGGTAAAGTCAATTTTCATTCGTTCGTTCTTCCGTTCTTTCTTTTTTTCATTTTCTTTCTTTCATGCATGCACTCGTTCATGTGGAATTCCTACTTTGTGTACCATTTCTTGGTTTAGTTAGTTTGGGATCACTTGCAAAATCCTAATATTGAACGCCAACCATTTTAAATACATGAAGGTTTTGTGAGGGAATAGTTTTGTGATAGTGCAATTGTATACTCGAGTATCGGGTATTTTACAGGCAAGTATCATATTATATGAAACAATGATATATGATATTAAGGACCTTAAGTTTAGGTCTTTGATGATATAATACTTCTTAATGGTTTCTTAATTCATTTATGTAAATAGATTTTGATAGAATTTTAGCATTTTTTTTCTCATTTGGGTAAACCTTTTATTTGTTCGTGTGTTATATATGTGGCACATCCATGATCAGTCATTTTGCAAAACAATTATGAAATCAGTGAAACATACATAAAACTTACAGGAAGAACAGGACAAATTTGCTGAAGAAATACAAAAAGTGAAGGAAGAGATGGAGAAAGTACGAATAATTGAAAAAGCGTGGTATGATGACTTCCTTAACGACAAATACATCAATGATCTCAGTGTTGACAGATCACGTGGTATTGGTGACGCATGCGCAGCAAGACAAGAATCTTTCTCAGAAACAACTGAAAAACAAAAAAGACAAAAATGGTATTTTACATGTCCGCGATGTGAACAAAAACGACGGCGAGTCGGATGCTACAACAGCGAATCCTAAAGGAAGATATATGGTGCCGTACAGAGAGAAAGTGACAAAGCTATCAAAAGTGTCTTTATAAAATTAACAAAATAATTGGCTTTTTTTTATCTTTTTATTTATTATTTACCTGGCCTTCACTTTGGTACGGACTACCTTTTTGGCCAAACATAATCAGCATCAGGTGTATTTTTTTTCTTTAGTGAGTTGATCAAAGATGTCGAAATATTGACTTTGTAGTAGTTGATATTTGTCTTCAGCATCTTCTTTATGTTGTTATTATTTCTTTCCTCACAATGGCAGCTAATCGAGTCATTCTTCAGTAGCAGAGGATGATGCGGTATAGCTGTGAACTTTGCTGGAGCATGATCATGCAGTACCCAGGTTTTGGTTTGATATCAATACACTTTAACACCATATTCGTTGATTTTGTATACTGGATTCCTACCAGTTGTCGGGCGCTACCAGATCTTCGGGCGTTTTTATGTTTCGTACCGCACAGGCTTTATACCGTACTCAAGGTCCTAGATTACGCAACCGTGTCACTGGGACGATTGTTCTTTCGGTGTAAGAGACTAAATAGGTAACTCAAACTTCTCATATTTTTTAAATATCCCGCATAAATCACTTCTCTATTGTGTTACTATTTATAACCTAAGCTGCCAGCAGTTGGGGTTTTTCCTATTTTATTGCGCACGCGCTGAGATAAAAGCAGGGGTTCAGTTTGTAAAGGTACACTGAATATCGATATTGCAGACAATGTGAACGAAACTATGTCAGATATATAATTATTTTAATAAAAATGTGTAAAAGTAAGTATATAACCTAAGCTGCCAGCAGTTGGGTTTCTTCCGATTTTATTGCGCACGCGCTGAGATAAAAGCAGGGGTTCAGTTTGTAAAGGTACATTGAATATCGATATTGCAGACAACGTGAACGAAACTATGTCAGATATATAATTATTTTAATAAAAATGTGTAAAAGTAAGTATATTCAAGAAATACAATTTAAACATAAAAAGACCGTGTAACGGATGAGGCGTAATATAAAATCGATATGACATAAGTAGTTTTAAATACAATCATACAAAGAAGTTATTAAAAATGGTCCAGTGGTTACGCTTACAGTTTGCCACCCACGCGGACAGGATTCAAGGCTCACACTACGCTTAAAATTTTTTTTTTGCTTCCCCCTTTTTTTCTTTTTTAAGGATCAGCATGAGCAAGAAACATTATTACTGTTCATATTTTATCCTTGTGAACATGAAAACTATAAATGTAAATAATGCGAGTTCAATGATGTGTATCTTAATTGGAATATACTTATATTTATTGTTTTTCTTTTCGTACATGTATTTAGAATAGAAAAACAAGCACTAAACATCTTTGTTGCGAAAAGTGCTTTGCACAAAGTTGAGTGCCCGATAATTGGTTGCCCGATATGGCTTTAAAGAGGGAAATTGTAACCCTTTTCTGGCCTCATTTATAAACAAGCTCTGGTCGCAGTCGATAAACTGACAAGTTTATAATGTCTTCAGAGAACCTAAGTTTATCCTGTGAAAATTTTATGGGTTTACTAGTATTTGTTGCTACACAAAATACAAAAATGTTCATTTTCCGCCCGAGAACTGGTAGGAATCCAGTAAAGTACTTGAAAGTGAACCAATTTTTATTACTGAAAAAATATTGACCCATTATGTCTACGAGTTACCTAAAGCTTTCAACATTTTAAATTAGGCTAACCGTTTTACACAGCAAGAGTACTTGTCGGGCTTCGGAACCGCATATAGTTTATAAAGTTAGTTTTATTACAATATTTTTGCAACATTGCAACCCAACAATATATTTTTCAGTTTTCCCAGTAAAACAATGTAACTTCTTCATTACATCACTGATTTTTAATTTCGTAAACACTCTTCTAAAGCAAAACATCAATATTTCGTTCAGATATATAGATTATTATGTACAGCGCCAAGACAGATAGGCGGTTGATATAAGTGCTGACTTCATTTCCATTTATTTGAAGTCGTACCATACAAAAAATAAAACCATAAACGTAAGTTGTAAATAGCTTCTATGAAATAGCTTTGCAACCTGACATCATTGCTGTTATTAGAAACACGAACATTACTAAAATCACAAAGCTTCTAATTATGTAACTATTAGTAAGACTAATGTTATTTGGCACACATAACATACTTATGTCCAAACCAAAACCACCTGGATCGGCAGGGTTATAAAAGTCAAAACATTGTAAAACAGAATGCTCCAACGAACTTGCTAGGTTAGCGACATGAGTTGCGGATGCACTGACGTAATTTAGCATTATTCTTTGTCATTTTAACATAAGAAATTGATTATAACAGTCGCTGATCAATGGATCTGAATTCCGACAGTATCAGAAATGACTCAACAACTGATTTTATCTTAAATTGTGCATTTTACCGTGTTCAAAAGAATGGTATTACATGTACCTCTTTAATTCCAGGCAGAGTTGTTCTCAGGAATTAATTGATATTAAACTGTTTATAGTGGTGAAATATCTAGTATTCTATGAAAAAAAACCTTCAACTTGGGAATATGAACATCTATATGCCAGTAGTCCATTAATTTCGCTACAGTTTGCAGAATAGTTTTGACATTTGAAACGATAGACCCATCATAATATAAATGTGTGTATCTCAATTTTACGGGATATATTTCGATTCCAATGCTATTAATTTCTATATAGAATGAACGTGATATTTGCAACAGCAATACCAAGTAGAAAGAAACCCACATTTTCCCCAGTTTTATATAGACCGCTGCTGAACATTATACTACGTGAATTAAACTTTATGTTTGCTTTTAAGAATCGGCTAACATAACGATCGGTTTGAAATTTAAACTTGTTCAGATCTGTCAAGCGTATTAAGGCCCTGGAAAAACATTATTCAAACATGCACGAATTTTTGTCAATAAGATTTCAGATGAAATTATTTTTGAATTGTTTATTATCCTGCATTTTAATCATATGAGATTCTTTTCTTTGTTAAAGTCGGGGAAAATTTTGTAAGGATAAGATTTGACCATACCATCTCGGATGCTGCTTTTGAGTTTCTTCTGTGTGTGGTGGTCAAGCGAATTCAACCATCTTACTACCGGTTCGTAATGGCATGGATAAATCTACACCAAGAGCTGCATTGGAATAAACTGTACCTTCTTCCTTTCTGGCATATTTCTTATGTTTTGTGTTAAAGATTTTTCCCGTATACATTTTACAATCATGGACTTCGACAAATGTCAGTACGTTCGACCACAAGTTTTGACATGAAAATTTTGTAAGGATAAGATTTGACCATACCATCTCGGATGCTGCTTTTGAGTTTCTTCTGTGTATGGTGGTCAAGCGAATTCAACCATCTTACTACCGGTTTGTAATGGCATGCATAAATCTACACCAAGAGCTGCATTGGAATAAGCTGTAACTTCTTCCTTTCTGGCATATTTCTTATGTTTTGTGTTAAAGATTTTTCCCGTATACATTTTACAATCATGGACTTCGACAAATGTCAGTACGTTCGACCACAAGTTTTGACATGACATGACTGTCAAGACAGTGCTTAGACAACGCTTTTAGAATTTTCCTCATACAGCGCTGGTGAAAATATAAAAAAACAGTATGTACCCCAAGCTTATAGCCTAATAAGCGAATGAAATAGTTTCGCAAGTACATAAAGAAGAAAGTAGAAATAAAAGGTTGTTCCTATAGTTTACAGTACATGTTTCAATTTCTATAATGCTTACTTTTTACAATGCAGCATTTTACAATTACAGACAAATGAGGAATAGCTATAAGCATTGACAGGTTACAAATGTACTTATTTCTGAGAAGGAAATGAGTGTGAGAATATTGAAGTACAAACACTGAATATTACGGTATGGAAGCGCGTTAGCAATGTGGACTTTATCAATGAACTGGAAACTTTGATGAATCTTGGTTGCTTTAAAGGGGCACTCCCTACATCTAGCATATTATATTCTCAAAACATGGATAATGTGTTCAATGAACGTAAATTAATAAATAAATACAATTTCAAAGAAGAACGTATGGCGAAAAATGCCTCATTTTACCACAATTAAGAAATAAAGAGGCTTTCTGTAATAAATTGCATCCACCCATTAATTGTACAACAACTTTACATAGATTACAGAATGGTTTACGGTACTGCAGTATATTTTAAACAGCTGATTTTATCGATGATGACTGGGAATGCATAGCTGAAAGTTTTAGGTTAAAGTGACATTATGCGCATTTTTTTCAAGTAAAAATCCAGCTGAATATGGTGTGTGTACAAAAGCGTAGAGGAAATAATAACTTTTAACCCAATACACCAAACTCTTCACGCTACCAGTATGAAATAATAACTTTCCAAATATTGATTTTCTTATTTGACTGGGAGAGTCAATTTAAGAAAGGAACAACTGCATGCAGGAGTTGCTTCCCTTCCACTGCCGAAATCTCTACCAAGACACAATCGACTATCATTTTATGAGTCCGATTTTTTATATCTAAAGCACCAACTTCAAATACTAATGCGGCATAATCATTAATTTAACACATTTAAATGAACAGCAACCAAAAATTGCTTTTATAAAACTGTCACCAAAAGTGTACTATGTCGAGTAAGATGCGCATAATGTCACTTTAAGTAATAATACTTCTAAAGATTCTATTATTAATGTTTTGAAGGTCATTTAGTTTGGCATCAGTTATAGGGTATGTCAAACATTAAACTGTAAAACATTCAAACAATTTTTCTGCATATCCTAAATAAAAATCAAGACCCAGTATCTCAAACATAAATTGTAATAGGCTAAGATTGTAAGGTAGACACTCAAAAATTTTCTCTGCCTGCACTACTTACAACAGCCCCATGTCTCAACTGCCGAACTACAGCCTTGTACATTCCTTACTTACAGCAGCACCGTGCTTTTACCGTTCACTGCACAAACCCACACCTTCTGTGCTTACTAAAGCCCAATGTTATCGGTGCTCACTGCAGCCCCTTGTCTTAAATGTTCATTACAGCCCCGTTCTTTCAGTGATCACTGCAGTCCCATTCCAACGCTGCTTACATTAGTCCCATGTCCCAACTACCTGCTACAGCCCTGTACCTTCACTGCTCACATGTAGTTACACGTGTAATCTCTTACTGTAAAACAGTTGGTCCTCAGTATTAACTTTGTTATTGCACGAATACCTATCACGTTAAATCTGTTATCAATACTGTCTAGCTAACAGTCTTTTTATTTATACGAGTTTCCCAATGTCGGCTCAGATATGATTAATAACACATACATAATTAAATTGAAATACATTTTACATCGACATTAAAACCTTGTTTATTTGGGCGTTTTAGTGCAAATCGTACATCTTATTACTTCAGAAATCAAAACCAAACGTTAATAACGCGTATTACCACTTACCGGATTGATTTCTACTCCGTATCACATAAAATGAACAATTGATTATTGTCTGTGAGAACAGACGTTCATTAATGTTTGACGGCGTCTGGGTTCGTCTTACGTGCCTGTCTGTATTATGCAAGGCATATTATATCGGATTATATATAAGTTTGTTGTCCCTTGTACATGACAATGGCTCATATTTAAAATCGGACATATATTGACCATTGACAATACACATCACTTTTCCTGGTATATATATCACATCTTTTCTGATTCATACACAGCATCTTTCTTGGTTCCTGCAACAGCCTTTCCTGGTGTCTTGCACTACACCATGTTCAGGACCACGTATTTCTATTGCATTACTCATTTCAAAGGTCCTTCAAAACACCTTCCTAGTATCTGCATTACATATTTGCTGGTTCCAGCGCTAATGCTTTCCTTGTTTCTACACCATACTTTTCTTGGTTCCTGCAACAACCTTTCCTGGTTTCTTGTACCACACCTTTCTTGGTTCCTGCACCACATTTTCCCCGGTTCCTTCACCACACCTTTCTTGGTTCCTGCGGTTCCTGCATCAAATATGCCCCCCTCTCTTTGAGGTTGATTCCATCTGGAATGAGTCTCGAGAGCGATTAATACAAGTTGTAAGAACTTGTTTCGCAATCGAGAATAAATAAATTAGTATAAACTACATCTTCCCTGTTTACCGTATCAAATCTTTCATGGATCCTGCACCACACCTTTCCTGTTTTCTGTATCAAGCAATTCTTCTTTCCTTCTACGCATTTGATTCCTGCTTGACTTAAACTAAAGTTATTTTTGTTATTAAAAGTAAAGCCCATTCTTTCCAGCTATAAGTGGTTTACCATAACAAACTCATCGAAGGTACTAAAAGTGTAACTTTAATAACAGTAGTAGTAATTCATTTACAATCATATCTTTAATGTTGTATAATTTTTTATTATGCACATTCATTTTTTTCAGACTTAATTACCTTCTTTTTACTCTAAAAAAACAAACTCAATACAAATGCAAGATTTCATTGCTTCAAAAGTCTGAACAGGACGTCATCTTTTGAAGACACATGAATAGAAGAACGTGAATAAATTATTTACAATATGCAATGGTAATTCTTACGGTAATTTCATTTACGTATCAAACATCATGTATAACATAATCATTACATACAACTTATACGATGATTAGTTTAGACAAAATGTGACTGCACATGTCAAAAGTCTTGAAATTGATTGTGGCAGTGTAATGAATGGAAATGCAACAGCTCCTGTGGTAAATTAGCTTTCTCAATTTGGCATCTGGTTAATATTTAACATGAATTTCTGTTTTCATATTGTCTGCATTATTACTTTACAAAATGTTGCAATCAAAGTAGGACGAATAATCGTGGTGGAATGTAAATATGCGTGTCTGACATTCAAAGTACTTCTACAGCTGCTAGCAGATTAAAATGAAACGTTGCACATAAAACATGTTCGCAGAATCATGCAGCGCAAATATTTCTCATGATTTCAACAAATTTGCCGAGACTTTAAAGCATACTAATTATTGTCTTTGTATTAAAAATATTAATTTAAGCAAATCAATATATATATATATTCATGAAAATATTGATGACGAATGGTAGATTTCTACAAAAATGTAAGAAATTATATCGAATATGTCGATCTGTTATTGACATATATAGAAGATAGCAGGAAAGGATTGGCTTTCTTCTTTTTTTTTTTACATTGGATAGCGAGCAATATTTGTACACGTTTACTCTGTATGCAGTGGGAATAGAACTGGTAAAAAGTTTCATATCCTTTGTTTATAATATGGTAACTTTATCTAGGTCAGTATATGTCAGTAATTAATCGCTTTAATAATGATTTTACTTTCAACGGTAATATCACGTTAAGATTTTTAAAATTTAGTTCGAGGTAATAACGTTACGTACTTGTGATAACCCACATTTCTTGTAAAACGATAAATGTTTTTGATCAAGTAATCTACACCGAGATAGATATTTCATATGGACAATTTTGTGACATAAATATTTGCTACGGCCACATATGATGTAGAGCGACCATTCAGATACACTGATTTGTAGTCTGGAGCTAGACTGGCATTCAGTCCTTACATTTACTATTTCTTACTCAATTAACTCCCTTTGCTGCCAAAAATGTAGATGATCGAGCCCTGTTAGAATAAAAGACTGAAAGTATTTTTACTTGGAGATTATGAAATATATTATCATCTAGCCTGGTGGCGAGGCTAGTCTGGAGCATACAATGATAAAATCTCAGTCAAGACTGTTTTCCCATTTAACCAACAGTATCCTATCGCAAACCATTCTTTAGTGACTAGAGAGCATTTATAAGAGGGATGCCATTACCTTCTAAGATTAAGTGAAATTGTGATGTAATCAAATGGGGGAAAAGGTTTAGAAATGAGCGACAGTACGATTGATTTCTGAAACTCGCTATTTGTAACAAATACTTATGAGATTATTGTTCTATGTTATTGTATTACTCTGCATTACAAACCTATTTGCGTTTTACACAAGATCAACATGGGCAGACGTATGTTATCTATTTTTGAAAATTCAGAATTTTGATTCTATGCCCTTCGGCAAAATCGAAATGAATGATTCCAGTGTAATAAAATCTCAGTCAAGACTCGTACCCAGCTGGGTATTCGTCCAAATATATCTCCGTATTGTATAGTACAATGTTAAATAATCTAATATTAATGTCCAAGTATCATGGTAATTAATTCATTTATGCAACACGATTTACAACACAGATTTTTCTGATTGATAAGGACGAATTCACATTTAGAAGCATTTTGACTGAAGAGAGTACAAATCGTGTATCACCCCCATGACGTACAAATTGTGTATCACCCCCATGACGTACAAATTGTGTATCACCCCCATGACGTACAAATTGTGTATCACCCCCATGACGTACAAATCGTGTATCACCCCCATGACGTACAATAAATATATTTCATTAGAAGCTGAACTGTCAGAAAAGAAAAGAAATATGGGACTTGTAAATTTTTTTAAAACGACCGCAAGACATTTATATACTGTTCGTGCCCTTTTTTCTCAGTATTTTTGAATTATTAATTCTAGTCCAGTCAACGTAGCCTAAAGTTGAAGTTTGATTCAATCATATAAGATTTCCTACAAGATTCAAGGAAGAATTTACAGAGGCGGGTACCATTCATTCAGAGCCACTGCCACGATTTTAGCATGGATTTCTTCTCGCCAAATATAATTTGCAAATTTGGTAAACATTCCAGCTTCATAATTGTATGTGATGGCAATCTTTTATCTATTGTGCGTAAATGTCTACATATTCTTGACGCGACATCTGGAAAGAACTGATTAATTTTCAATTTGGCAGAGGTTTTCAAGAATATACAATTGGAGACCTCATACAAAAAGTTCAACTGTGTGTTCTTGCTAAAGAGAAATGTCATTTCTTTTTAAGTAAATATAAACATATTGTGACATTTAAGCCGGACAGTCAAGCTATGGATCATTCCCTACCAATGCTGTTGAAGTGTTTAGGTTTACTCCCTAAAATGGAAGACAAATATAACGATAGGGATGAAACGACATCTTCTCAAAAGCAGTTTAAAAGCCCCATCGTGCATTTTACTGCAATCCATAGCAAGTTTAGCTTAAAAGTAAACGATGTTTTCCTTTCAACGACTAAACAAATTTGATACATAAAATTTTTGCATTTTACGAAAAAATGATTCAAACTTTTCCACGTGCTTGACCACATAATAAGACGGTAAGATTTTGAATGGATAAAATATCATTAAATTGTAGTCAGCACTTTACGCCTATGACTGTTTCGAAACCGTTTCTCTGTGGCTTTGTCATCAAAGTGCTAAATGATGAAATACTGATGAAAGTGTCAGCTTGCAAGAACTGAGGTAGGATAAGGCCAAACATCAAGTTTAATTCTTTAAATATGCAGGTAAAATTAATTACATACAGAAGTTTGAATTTTTTTCGTCATTTCATGAAGTTAACTTTTGAGATTTGTTTTATATACTGTAACTACTGAGTTTACTTATCGTTCATATATCTATTTTTAGCCGTACTTTCCCAGTCAGCTGATTACGCAAGTGCGCGCGTTTTTTAAGCACAGCAGATAGGCACATGATTATTTGATATTTTCGCCTCCTGACGACCTTCACCAAGCCGACAAACTTTTCAACAATGTGGACAGGAAGTAGAACATATGAGGCATCAAGAAACAACCGCTTACATCTGTATTGGTAAATATCGCAAATATGTCAATTGGGCGAGTATGTGCCTGAGGTAACTCTAGTTCTTTAATAGAAACACTACTTACTACTTATTTGTAGTTGAAACAAATTTCCAGACATTGATCATGCTCGTATAAAATTAAAGCGAATGATTTGCATTTTTCAATTGCTAATGTAAGAAATTGTTTTAAAATCGATCTTGTTGCAGGAGATATTAAATGGTGCATTGCACTTACTGACCACTCTGTCATAGAGAAAGGCGAATCCAAGTATAATTTTTTATTTTCCATCACAGAATCTCAACCCATTAGTTCATGCTAAAATTCCACATTGACCGTTGTATAATCTTAACGGCTATGAATATTCATTGGTTACTTACAAGCATTTCCGGAGCAAGAAAATATCAGATCTCACTAAAATGGCCTGTTTCACTTATTTAAATGTCGCCTGTTTCAGAGAGTATGTAAGTTTGTATTCTGTGTCACGTTTAAGAAGTCCAGAATGACGACGAAAAGGACATATATGCCGGAAGCATGAATGTTATTTTTATTTTGTTATTCCTACTGAAGAAAATGTTATAATATCAAATATCTCAGTAATATCTAATTTTTATACCATTGTGGCTTTCACAGAATTCACATCTTTTCTTTCGGAACATTGTTTTCGCATTAAATATGTTAACGTTTCTGAAGTATTGTATCGTTAAAACGATAATCTGCGATGTCATTAGCACTAGAAAGGAATGTTTTAAGAGGTGGTTAATGCTAAAATGCCAACTATTGTAATTGTCAATATAATCTAAAGCAAAGCTTTAATGTATCTGGAAACTCGGTTTTCATAGAAAAGACCACATATTTAAATGTGTATTTCTTATTGACTGGAAGCTGATGTGAGGGTCAACCAGAGCAGTCTTTTGAAGAATTATTATGATATTTCAAACATGTGCAATGAAAATTTGAAATGCCTTTCGGTTGGAAAAACCTTTGCCACTATACCATATGTCGACAGAAACAAAAAACATATTATTGTATCATTTTACCCTTAAAATAAATATCCGGGATAACCACTGAAGATAGAAGTCGCAAAGATTCTTGATTATAGAAGTCGCAAAAGTTCTTGAAAGCATCGATTTTGTTTTCATACATTCTATTTAGCTTAATGGAAGAACTATATCTAACAGACAATGTGAATGACAGAATTACCAGAGACTTGATATTAAAACTTGAGGTTTAAATTGGAATATTGAACGAATATAAATAAGCACCTTCTTGGTGTTATGAGTATTTGTCACAAGAAAACTCTCTTTCACAAGCTGTATTTATACTTGGCAAATTGGCATTTTTAGTAATTCTGAGTTGCAAAGAGGATTACTTATCGTCCGATTTTTGCAATTACATTATTTGTAGATAATATACAGTGGTAAGACAATAGTGAGTATGCCGATAGACGGGTGATTCAGGTGCTCACTGCTGCTTAAGTCTTTTTATTACTCTTCAATGAAATATACAGCCGTTTGATTGGCCAATGATCCGTAAATAGAAATTGATATTAACTGGCAAGCCGGTAATTTACACTTTGCATACCCCATCATTGTACTCCATACTAAAATGGCTCGAATTTTATGGTACGCAATAACGACCGATTGGTACGTATACCACAGAGCATTGCTTGATAAGTAAATGAGGTCTCGTATGGAACAATGATAAGAAAGATGAAACATGTTTAGGAATGTACATTAAAATGATTTATCAATATTGCATAATACAAACATACATTCGTAGGAAACGTTTTGCGTTTTTCAAAAAATGATTGCGGATGGCAAGTTCAATAACCTAATAATAATAAAGTATCTGGTATTTATGACTTTGTTTTGTGACGTCACGAAGTAACAATTAGGTATCACATTGGCACTGGAAGGTCTACTTACGTCGAACCGTAAAATTAATTGAATCCTTCAACATTTAGGAAAGGAAAGGGCAATAAAATTGGTATTTGTTTTTATGTACGAGGTTTATGGGGATATATTACCCGCCTCGACATAATATCACTCTAGCTGAAGGGCTGGGGAATTCAAAGCGATTATATAGCGCAATATACCACTTTTAAAAAGCAAATCACATATAATATACAAACTTGTACTGTTTTCCATTTAATAAATGTGGAGAGTAACAATTACAAAAACGTTTTGTAGACGTTATATGAACATCTTTACCGGACATTATTGCTCTAACTATATACATGTACAACGCTGTAAAATGTAGATGCTTTCCATGCGAAACTATCAGAAAGAATTGATTTTGTTTGGCACAATACATATATATGTCAAGTATTTGTGGTTAGGACCGCGAGGACTTGTTCATTGGGCTGACACGAGGCTTGCCGAAGGACGAACATTCCCATCTCAACTGCATTTTTGTCTTGCAAATCAAATTGGTATAAATTTCAATTCATTGTTATCATCCTTATCAATACGTAATTAATTCTTTATAGTAGACGAGTAATTTATTAATTTTATACTAGATCTACATGACGTCATGACCTCCAAACCAAAATTGCCCAAAGCAAAAATCACTCCATCATAAATGGAATCGGCATTGGTTATAAATAAATCTTCAGAAAGCTTCAATTAAAAATTTAGGTTGAGAGCAGTGACGTACATTGTAATTCACCATTATATTTCTATTAGCCTACTATATCAGTAGAAGAAGCGGATTAATGACTCGGAATTCATGCAGCATCAGAGTAGAAGAGAATGTAAAGACGCAATAACTTATTTTATATTTTATTCTGCTAGGTCAGACAACTATATAGAGGATAATTGTTGGTTTCGGTATAAGATCACGTTATAATTTCACCGAGTGGGCACCAAAAGTGATATTTTCACGAGTGGCGTAGCCACGAGTGAAAATAACAACTTTTTGTGTTCACGAGTGAAATTAACGTGATATTACACCGATACCAACAATTTTTCTGTTTATTTTATGGTTAAAACTCTACTTTTATTGAGTTTGTTTCTATAAAATATAGAAAATCGCGGGAAACGTCATCAGAAAACATAGCGCAAATGACGTCATTTTAACGACGTCATCGTCGCGTGGTTTCCAGCGTTAATTACGCTCGGTATACTTTTGACGTAAATCCGGGTATAAGATTGCAAAACAGTGAAAAATAAAAATGGTAATCCACTGTTTCAAAACTGTGGATTACCACTTTTATTTCACCGAGAAAACTCTATAATTCAGTGGAAAACATAAAATAATATCTATTACTTCTATTGATAGTGGATATCTTCTTCCTTAACGTCATTTCTCTTAGTACGTTTATTGTGTGTTTTACCGCGTTTGTCTCTTCAATGCCAGTCAGACTTATTCAGAGGAATTCATTGACGAAAGAGGAAATAATTGATAATAGTAAACGATATTTAAGTGTTCTGAAAAGCTTTTAAATCTGGGAAATATGTTTATCTAAATTGTAGTATTCTCTCAGTTTAGCTAAAGTTTGCAGAGTAGTGTTGACATCTGAAACGGCAGACCCATTAAAAAGTAAAATGCTAGGCCAGACAACGATTCTCTATTACACTTCTATTGATATTTGATATCTTCTTTCACCGTTTTTAACTCTAATTCTGGGCAGACTTGTTCACAGGAACTCATTGATGAAAGACTACTATAATGGTAAACGATCTCTTAGTGTTCTGAAAAGCTTTTAAAATGGGTGAATTTGTTAATCTATATTGTAGTATTTCAGTTTGCAGAGTAGTTTCGACATTTGAAACGGCAGAACTATTAGAATGTAAAATGTGTATATAGATTTAAGAGGACACATCCCCCCAATACTATTAATTTCTAGGTAAAACCGTCTGTAGCTGCAATACCAAGCAAAAACAGTCTAGTCAAAATTTTTCAGTTTTATAAAGACCGCTTCTTAACACATTATACAACAAATACATTTTCTAGACCAATCTTTTCATAGAAGAAATGATTCCTGTACAGTGTAATCGTTTATGCTCGCCTACACGATAAAAATGTCGATAACAGAGATCCCTGGAGAACTGAAATTGGAAACGTACCTGGTATTTAACTTTATATTTGCTGTAATTATTGTAATGATCTGTTCGTAACTTGATCTTGTTCAGATCTGTCAAGCCTTATACTTAAAGTGGAATTATGCGCATTTTTTTTTCAAGTAAGAATCAAACTGAAATAGATGTGCGTGAAAAGGGTAGAGGAAATAATAGCTTTTAACCCAATACACCAAACTCTTCCTGCTACCAGTACGAAATAATAACTTTCCAAATATCAATTTTCCTATTTTGACTGGGAGAGTCTTTTCAATAAAAAAAACAACAACTGCATGCAGGAGTTGCCTTCCTTCCACTGCCGAAATCTCTACCAACAACAATAACACAAGTGTGATCACTGCGAAGAAAGGAACTATCATTTGATTAGGCCGATTTTTTTTTTATTTATAAAGCACCCAACTTCAAATACTAATGCGGTATTATCATTAATTAACACATTTAACTGCACAGCAACCGAAAATTGCTTTTATTAAACTGTCACCAAAAATACACTATGTGCAGTAAGATGCGCATAATGTCACTTTAAGCTATTGAAAGATTTGTTAAATCAACTGTATATTCAATAACTTTATTCAAACATACATATTTTTGTGTTTTAAATTTTTAGATTAACTCACATTTTTTTGATTATTCAAGTTGTTGCGTTTAAATCGTGAGGGGTTCTTTGCTTTGTTCAAGCATATTTATAGCATCAGTCAAAACAATGTGAATAGGATAAGCAATGACTGTACCATCTCATATGCTGCTTTTGAGTTTCTTCTGTGCGTAGCGGTCATGCCAATTCAATCATCTGCGAATTACTTCTGGTTCGCTATAGCATTACCACAATTAATGTCAAGAGCTGCATTTAAATAACATGCAACGTTAGGTCCGCCGCCATTGTCGAGTTGTTAGGGTCGCTGCAATGAAAGTATACTGGTGGGACGGTTGTGTACATTAAGTTTAGGCAGGATTACTGAAATGTTCATCTCCAAATGAAATACCGAATTTTTCACTCCAAATAGTTCTTTTTACATGAACTATACTACAATATTATGACATCCCGACCAAAAGAAACACAGCTTACATTATAGGAAAAAATAAAAATTGAAAAAAAAAAAAAACATGCACCCCAACCACTTAAGACAATAGTGCTCTACCCTAATTCATAACTCAAGCATGTGGACTTCACAATCTAGTAATGTGTTATAAACTATTGAAATGTAAGAGTGAACGAACTGTTCAACTATTTCTGTGGTCGAGCATCTGGAGGAGGAGGCATTGAACTAGTAAATAAGTGCTATAATATAACACTACATTTTCCAGTCTTAATGAACTAAATTGTACATTTAATGCACAGCACAAATTCAAAAATGCAAATGTGGCTTGGACATTACAGATAATGTTTCATTTTTAATTTGGCGAGTATACGAACGTAACTAATTTGCAGAGAAAATCATTATGGAATGCGGGTTGGGACATGCCACTTGCTAATTGCTACTTGCTAATTGCCACTTGCTTATTGCTGATTGCAGGTTTGGACATGCCACTTGTTATTTGCGACTTACGTATTGCCTATTGCTAGTTGCTAATTGTCACTTGCCACTTGCTTATTGTCACTTGCTAATTGCTAGTTGATACATGCCACTTGCTAATTGCCACTTGCTTATACTTAATTGCTACTTGGGATATGCCACTTGGTTATTGCCACTTGCTTATTGCTAGTTGGGACATTCCGCTTGCTTATTGCTAGTTGGGACATGCCACTTGCTAATTGCCACTTGCCAATTGGGACACTTGCTAATTGCCACCTGCCATTTTATTATTGCTACTTGGGACATGCTACTTGCTAATTGCTCATTGCTACTTGGGACATGCCACTTGATAATTGCCAATTGGCATTTTCTAATTGCCACTTGCTTATTGCTACATGCTTATTGCCACTTGCTACTTGCCATTTTCTCATTGCCAATTATCATTTTCTAATTGCCGCTTGCTAATTGCTATTTGCTTATTGCTTTTTGCTAATTTCCACGTGCAATACAAATTTATGCATTCAAAATATAGATTGAAATTTATTCTTTAATTATGAAAATTACCCAAACCTGCAAAAACAGCACCAAACGTACCGTTCTGCATAAGTTTCATCAGTTCACCGTCATGGGTCTACATAGACATGTAGGACATGTGTCTGATTAAGAAACGTACTATAATTCAATTTGCGCTAAAAATTTAAGCGGATAATTGAATTAAACAAAATAGTTGCTATTACTTGTTCATCGATGACATGGCTGTCATAATAATTTAACATTATAGAGTATATTAAATCATTTTAATTCGATAGCAAAATATCGTTGCCATTGTCATTGTTCATGTCATAATTCATGTTTGTGTTTTCATCTCCGTCCAAGAACATGAATCTCCTGCGCATTGTTAACAAGTGGTATCAGATTTGCCCATTTATTACTTTTGCCGACTGAAAATAAAATCTTATCTTATCTTTCATTCATTAATATTATAATAATGATTCATGTTCGATGTTTCTGGTAGTCTACGAACACGAGTATTCGGCACATTGAATTGATTGCGTAAAATTGTATAAGAATGTCTACTCGTATTATATCACATATTTAGAACAAACACGAATTTATATCGTATGAATTTGATCTAGTTAAATAAAAAATATATATTTTAAATATAAAATGATCAGATGATGGTTCATGCTCGGTGTTTGCTCATCTAATTTGTTCAGACTTCAGCTGCAAGATTATTTATATTAAATATATTTTCAGTATGAAATATTATTAATAATTCATAATAAGCTTATAACATATATAATCTATACATACACCATTATAGATGTCTTGTTTACTTTAAATAGTAACTCATGTTCAATGTTCATGAACATGAATCAGATCACGCGTTTTGAAATTGTAAAAATTAAAAGCTTGAATGTGATTTAATGTAATATATTTTTGGTATGTTCCATCAAAAACTTAATATTTTACTTCAATAAAATAATAATAGCTAATGTTCGTTATTTCCTAGCCATTTTCGATAGTCATACCGATAACCGATTGGCAACAAGCAATTAACAATAAGCAAGTGGCAGTTAGCAAGTGACATGTCCCAACTAGCAATAAGCAAGTGGCAAGTAAGTATTAGCAAGTGGCATGTCCCAACTAGCAAATATCAAATGGCAATTGGCATTCAGCTAATGACAATTAGCAAGTGGCAATTTGCAATTAGCAAAACCGCAAAAAGCAAGTGGCAATTAGCAAGTCGTAACCCGCAATAAGCAATAAGCAAGTGGCAATTAGCATGTGGCAAGTAGCATAAAGCAATTAGCAAGTGGCAAGTGGCAATTGGCAATAAGCAAGTGGCAATTGACAAAACCACTATAAGCAAGTGGCAATTAGCAAGACGCATGTTTCAACAAACATTTAGCAATAAGCAAGTAGCAAGTGGCAAGTGACAATTGGCAAAACCGCGATAAGCAAGTGGCAATTAGCAAGTAGCATGTTTCAACCAGCATTGATCAAGAAGCAAGTGGCAAGTAGCTATAGCAATAAACAAGTAGCAAGAAGCAAGTGGCAATTAGCAATTACTAAGTGGCATGTTTCCACCAGCATTTATCAATAAGTAAGTGGCAATCCGCAAGTAGCAATTAGCAAGTTTGGCATGTCCCAACCCGCATTCCATAAATCATCGTTTAGAGGTGTATTTAAATCCCGAAAGGTCAACATTTACAATATACAACAACAGTTATACTATAATTGTATTGGTAGTTTCGCTTTCATCATGCATACCATAATTATACGTAAAGTCTTTTTTGCTACAGTTCAGTATTCACATAACAACAATAAGCTCTCACTTCGAAGCAGACAGTACGATGATTAGTTTAGACAAAATGTGACTGCACATGTCAAAAGTCTTGAAATTGATTGTGGCAGTGTAATGAATGGAAATGCAGCAGCTCCTGTGGTAAATTAGCTTTTTCAATTTGGCATCTGGTTAATGTTTGACATGAATTTCCGTTTTCATAGTGTCTGCATTTTTACTTTTCTAAAGCTGGACTTTAGTGTTTTGCAATCAAAGTAGGGCGACTATTAAATGTAAATATGCGTGTCTGACATTCAAAGTACTTCTACAGTTGCTAGCAGATTCAAATGAAACGTTGCAGTGTTTTTGCGATATCACTATTATAAGTAAATCACCTAAGAATGAAGCTTAAAACACAGAAGATTCCTTAAAACATGTCGCATATTTCGTTTCATAGTTGTATGTGATGGTCATCGTTTATCAATTTTACGTACATAATTGTACAAGAATGTCTGCAATTTCTTGACACGACATCAATTTGGCAGAGACTCTCAATAATATATCATTTTGTCGTTCTGCTGAAGAGAAATGCCATTGCTTTTTGATAAAAAATAAAACCATACTGTGACATTTGAGCCCGACAGGCACTCACAGATCAATCCTTACCAATTTTGTTCAAGGTTTACTGTCCAAAGTAGGAAAGAAACGACATCTTCTCAAGAACAGTTTTATAGCCTCATCGTGTATTTAACGGTAATCCCTAGCGTGTTCACCTTAAAAGTAAACACAATTTTCCTTTAACTGAACATTCAATGGCATAACAAACTTAATAAGAATTTGATATTGACTCTCCATCAAATTTTATTTTAAAAAATCCAAACGGTTCTTCCTAACTACGTATGATGTTGAATAGATAAAGTAACTCTACGCATTTGACTTTTTGGAAACCTTGCCTGAGACATATATGTATGTCCCGATATTGCACGGTTCTTTTCTGCCAGCTTAGATGCTAAACTTAATGAAATACTAATAGAAAATGTCAATTTGCGAAAACTGAGGAAGTCTAGAATATGGCGCTATTTAAGCAGTTTAATTGCCCGCATTTCTCTGGTAAAAATCAAGTTCAATTCATGAACTATACAGGTAAATTTAATTGCATTGAAAAGCTTTTTTTGTCATATTATACACTTACTTCAAGTTTCGTTTATATAATATAAATACTAAGTGTAATTGTCGTTCGTATATCTATTTTTAGACCGAACTTCGCAAATGCGTACAAAAGACAGAAAAGTGATTATTTGATAAACATTCTTTTATTATTTGCCGAAACCGTATTTCTTCGTCAAACTGAAAGACAATTTGTACACTATATGATTTAACTTCGAACATCGAACTGTATGGATAGGCGTATAGGTAAGTAGAATAAATATAATAGGGCGTACAGTCCGCATTTAGACTGGGTTGGTTGCATAGAAAGGTGAAAACAATCATCTCTCATATAACAGCTTAGCCTAGTCGATGTTCTTTTTCATCTTGCACAGCGTGCTTTTTCATGCTACGTAGCGTGTTTTGTTAGTCTCACGAGACATTGATTCTAGATAATCGTTTCACGGTATAACGTATCATTTCTTGACACACGCAATATCACCATTACGAAAATTGACTATTTAGCTAATTATGAAACGAAATCGGCGGTTACATTGCCATTTGGATAGCTACAGCTGATGAAAATTCAATAAAGAAGCCAGAATTCGAACCTGTGCACAATTTAGCAAAGTAATACCTCCTTCGAACGCTGCGACCAAGCAACAATTTTCTAGAAAGATATAAAAGTGACTACATTAAACTGAACATTTAACGAACTCCTTGGGACCGCTTAAATATGCTCTTTGTATCCGGAGTTCGTCACATTCATATAGAATTCTGATATTGACTAAAACAGAAATTAAATCGGGCCCAAACAATGTGTTCCTTATATCCGAGATTTCGCTATATCCGGAGTCGTCATATACGGAGTTTACTGTACTCCACACCATATCTGTACTTATAAGATTATATATAACAGTACGGTACATGTTTTGATAAAGATGCTTATGTTTTATTGCCATGATGCACCGTGGTTTGAATCATTTCATCTGCAATTAAAAAAAGATAAAACAAGTCTGCCGTTAAACATGCTCATGGGATGTAACTACTACTCAGACATGCATTACAATAAAATAAAAGAACTTTAAAAACAAGAAGATGCAGCATGCAAACCCGCATAGACCCTGAACCTTTCTTTGAACCAATTGCCTCATTATTTCTTTTCAAACGCAGTAAAATTTCCACAGAAGTATTGAGTGACAGATTATTGTGTTTTAATGAAGTATTGTCTCAATAGTCTAGCAAAGCCTCAATTTGTGATAAGACTTAACATCCATTTCGAAGAGATTCTCATAAAACGATATATAATTCTTAAAATAATTTCATTTTGCGTGTCAAGCGATAGTATAACTAACACAATTAAGAAAAACACACTGAGATGTGTGCTCAAAAAGATATTTACGTATTCACATTATCTTAATATTACTTGTAAATTCCACTACATGTATACTGAATTGATCCTTTAAGGGCATCTCTCATTAAATCTTATGATAGACTGAAAAGGAACAATACCTTTATAACATACTTGCCAATAACAGATAACTGACAAATGATTTGTTTTGGAAACATTGGAGCCTTCAGATGAGCTGTAACGTAATAAGGTAGAATAAATTTATAGGGCGTATTCCGCATTTAAACTGGGTTGGTTGCATAGGAAGGCAAAAACAATCATCTCTCATTATAACACTACTCCCTAGGTTATTGTCAGACTTCCCGTGTAGTTTCCAGCTCATGTTGATCGTCTTCAGCTTAGCCTAGGCGTTGTTCTTTTTCTTATTGCACAGCGTGCATTTTTCATGCTACTTAGCGTGTTTTGTTAGTGCCACGAGACATTGATTCTAGATAATCGTTTCACGGTATAACGTATCATTTCTTGACACACGCAATATCACAATCACGAAAATTGATTATTCAGCTAATTATGAAACGAAATCGGCAGTTAAATTGCCATTTGGATAGCTACAGCTGATGAAAATTCAATAAAGAAGCCAGAATTCGTACCTGTGCTTTATTTAGCAAAGTAATACCTCCTTCGAACGCTGTTCTAGAAAGGTATAAAAGCCACTACAGTTAACTTAGCAAAGAACGAACTCATTGCGACCGCTTAAATACGTTCCTTGTATCCGGAGTTCGTTGTTTTCATATAGCAATTTCATATTGACTAAAGAAGAAATAAAATCGGGCCCAGAAAATGTGTTCCTTATATCTGGGATCAGGCTATACCCGGAGTCGTCATATACGGAGTTTACTGTACCATTTTTTATATGTGTTAAAGATTTTAAAGACGCTAATGTTTTATTGTCTCTCCATGTACAAAGTACCAGTTCGATTGTCAATGCCATTACGTAATATACACTGAACAGTAATATTAAGAATATGTGTAGCAGCATTCCGATCTTCGTCTGCGATTTAACTTATGAAGAAATGAACTCAGTGAATTTTCTTTATGCCATGATGCACCGTGGTTTGAACAATTTCATCTGCAATTAAAAAAAAAGATAAAACAAGTCTGTAAAACATGCTCATGCGATGTTACCATTACTCAGACCTGACCTGCTTTACAAGAAAATAAGGAACTTCATTTACAAACATGTATATTCAACATGTAAACCCTCGCAGACTCATAACCTTTCTTTGAACTAATTGCCTCATAATTTTTCTTTTTAAACGCTTTAAATTTCCATATAAGGATTGAGTGACAGGTTTACATTGTGTTTTAATTAAGCAGTGACTCTAAAGTCTAGAAAAGCCTCAATTTTCAAAAAGACTTTACATCTATGTGGAGGAGATTCACATAAAACGATATTTTATTCTTAAAATAATTTCATTTTGCGTGTCAAGCGATAGTATAACTAACACAGTTAAGAATAACACACTGAGATGTGTGCTCAAAAAGATATTTATGTATTCACATTATTTTGATATTTCTTGTAAATTCCACTACATGTATACTGAATTGATCCTTTAAGGGCATCTCTCATTAAATATAATGATAGACTGAAAAGGAACAATACCCTTATAACATACTTGCCAATAACAGATTGTTTTGGAAAAACGTTTTTTGATCATCAGAAAAAAACAAATATACAAATAAGTAGAGATGACTGTAAATTGTTTGCTTTTGATATAAACATAATTGATGTTGCTACGCATTTTCTCACTTAGATCATTTTCTGCTTATCTAAACGATTCCGAAGCAGAATTCAGAAAATAAAATGTTTATTTTGATTCAACATGGAATTTCATTTTCAAATCTTACAAATGGGTTTTGTTTATCTTGTGTATATAAACTGGGGCGTCGCCGAGTGAAAAAATCTTTGTTTTGTTTCGCAGGGTTAATGATAGCCTCGCCAAAAGGCTAGATTTTATTAAACTCCAGGCAAAATACTTTCAGCCTTTTATTCTAACAGGGCTCGATCATTTTTGGCAGCAAAGGGAGTTAATTGAGTGAGAAATAGTAGATGTAAGGACTGAATGCCAGTCTAGGTTAATGAATGAAAATGCCATTATAGGTTTTGCGAACGGGCACGGGCCAATACAGCTACCCTTCGGGACAAATAAGAGGACCAGTATAAAATCCCTCTTAAATTTATATTTATATTATAAATAACCTGTTATAATAAAACCGCAGTACTATTGTTTTTCATTTTGCTTTCGTTTTAAAAAGGAGTATTAAACAATCCGCCATCTTTCACCGTGGACTGCTATTTTGCAATGCCTGCTAGATAAATAACACCAGCCATATTGCATTATTAAAGGCATAATGCATTAAACGCATTAGACACTATTGTTATCGCTGCAAATTGCCTGTGCACGAACAGGAAACTTATTTTATATTTGTCCGATGAGACACAATTGCTAATGCCGCACTAAGCAGAATGAATTAGTCCTTCTTTAAACACATTGAGTTTATCAATTATTCATTTCTTGTCTAGCTGAAGCAATTGTAGTTTCCTCAATTCTGGACGTAAACATCAATATATGTGAAATGTTTTCATTTTGTAAACAATTTGACGTTTTAAAGGATGTGTATAGTATTTCCGTCTTTAAAAAAATAGCATTGCTTTCTTTTCGCGAGAATAAAAGGAATACTTTCAAGACTATGCAAACCTCTTTGTTAGCATTTGAATATTGCTTATGAACATAAGGTGGTCACATTAGGACTAAGCATGCTAAAGTTTGGTTTCAGTAAAATACATATGAGTTAGGATTATAAAGTTATCTATTATTGCAAAGAAACTAGTATCAAATGCCATTTTTAGAGTCGTAAATGATCTTCTATATGTTTCTGTTTGCTTAGAGTTTGCAGAACTGTGTGCCAGCTAGTTACAGGAAGACAGTTAACGATATCGATATATCAGGGCGTAATATATGGACCAATTTGAACGTCAATATAAAAAGAGAGAACGAACTGTAAGTGGTGGCAGACGGAGCAAGATCTCCGAGAAACACATAATAAGGGGATGTGTTCAAACAATATACAGTAAACTCCGTATAAACGACTCCGGATATAACAAAAAATTGAATATAACTAAATAATTGTGTCTGCCCGAGTTTTTTTTTCTTTATTTATTTTATATGAAAATGTTATATAGATATACCAAACTACGGTTATAAGAAACACATTTAAATGATCACACGGAGCTCGTTATAAGTTGAGTTTACTATAGTATATATAACTACTTTATGCATGAGAACTACTACTGTTTCCAGTTCGCTTTGATTTAAGCCGAATTGTTTACTCTCATAACAGTACCTGATACAATGTCATCCGGCTCAGAATAATTATGTCTTCGCGCATCCCTCTTCTAGGGAAGTCTTTGGCCTGTGAATTATTTTCTTTGGGAGTGATGGAGGAATTTAGGGGACATGTATTTTTCTTATTAAAAAGCTATCCCAGTTGTATATCATTCAAAGTTTGTCGTGATGAGGTAAAAAGAAACCGATCTTGAAATAAACAATTATTACCCAGGTATTGTTATTTGCTTTTTTTAAAATTTTAATATAATTTTGCATAATCCATGCATGTCGTCATACAATCGAACATATAAACATAAACCAGTGCAGCAATAACCATGGGCCAGAAGAACCAAAAATGTCTTTCTTGACAGGTGGTCTTTATTCACTTCAATAATGCTAAAATGATACTAGTAGATGTTCATCTTTTCCACAGGATGGTAACTTTTCGGAGATCACATTCAGTAAATACCAACTGATTCACTACGTTCTTAAATATGACTAGTTTTTAGAAAAGTATAAAACTCAAATACGACATTTTAATTCACAAAGAGGCGGTGTGCAATAGCATCACGACAGAAGGTGCTTATCACGCCTTATTTGAGAGACTACGGTAATCTGCTCTTTCGCAATTAGACTAGATATTGATCTCAATAGACACACTGTCAGTAATTGATAGGATTGTCCCCGTGGAGTATAATTCCTGAAATGCTTACTCGTATATACTCGTATATATCATATAAATATAGATATGCATGCGTATATAACAATTAGTTGTTTCTGTCCTTAATCCGTTTACGATGGGATCTACTGACTTCCAATTTTTGCAAGTCTGTTCTTTCAATAGGGCTAAGTACTAAATCCTGATCAGACATCTGCCTCGGGGTGTAGCTGCTGGAAAAGGATATATATGTGTGGGGCCTGGGCCCAGGATCTTTTTGATTATACTGATACAGTAAAATGAATTTACTGACAAGATAATGATAGAACCAAGTTCTATCCTACCTAAGCAATGTTGACATAATGTTTTTCTTTCGAATTCAAGTCGTTTTTTCGTGAGAAATTGTTGTTAGAAAGCCTTTCTTACTTTTTACAATATTATTGAAATAAATACTCCAATTCATTTCTAACATCTAAAGCAAAGTTATGAATGCTTTTGATACAAATAAAGGCCATTTTTGCCGGTAAGACATCTTTCCAGGTAAAATAAGAGCAATGTGTAATTGTGGTCTTAGGAATTTGATAGTTTACATCTGAAATATCAGTATACATATTTATAATATTTATATCACCTAATTGTAGAGATTTATCTTTACATTCTGTATTTGGATACAATATGACAATTGAGGGAGTACTGTTTTGTTGAATTATTTTAATGTGCAAAGTTGAGCATTGTCTACAGACATGCAAACATATAGGCTGTTCCTACATGTAAGGGTATATTTCCAGATAGTTCAAAAGAGGCGTTGTTAACTCAATCAAACAGAAACAGTTTTAATGTTTTTAAACGCGTTCATTCACACACACGGTTGAAGATCTAATCCATGGACTGTCAACTCGCAGTTCTAAGTAACTTACGATGAGAAATAATGTACTATCTAAATTAAGTTCTGTCGCAGCGTAATGGGGAAATCATCGTTCGAAAATATGAAATGGATATACCAGTTCAAATTAAAATAAATTTTCTTACTCCGTCAGTTACACTTCCAAAACATGATCGCAGGCAACTTAACAGTCATTAAATATCGCCATAATACACTTAATACTCAGTCTGAGACAGGGAAATCCACTTTCAGCTGTGCTTCATTAGACGTCATAAAACCTACTTAGCAAAAGAGTTAATCGACGCGATGATGAAATAAATAGCATTCAATTTTGAATAAAGAAAGAATGGCATGAGTTACTAGTTAATATAACAATTGTTAGAGATGGGAATTCGTTTACAGTTTAAGAGCTTCAGACGAGTATCGAGTGTTTTTGTAATTTCTTGGTGGCATTGGATAATGCTTTAATGTTGTCTATTTCGCTGAACTGACCTGCAATATGTTTCAAAGAAAAATAGGGCACGAGAAGAGTCGTCGTAATAAATATAAATTATGTCACCTGCCGCAATAAAAAAAAATTAAATGATGCTATCCGGTCACATGCCGCAACAGCATTCAAGCCAGTCTCCCATGACCTGTCTCAATAACATTAAAGATATTATTCGGTCATCTATTAGTGACTTTTTTTCAAAAGCATTTCGTCAGGTGTTCAAAAGTTTTGAAAACATTAAAGGACTGCAGTCCCCTTCCGCCCCTATTTGAATTAAATTGACAGTGATTTCATGATAAGAATGAAATAGATACAGTACTATTGGCAATAATAATAACCTTTATTCGAGGAATGTCGTAATTATTCTAGTCAACAGTACTCTACTATTGTAACTGTGGTCTATTGTAGATATAGCATGTTCTCTATTGTAGATAGGTCACAGTTAAGCTCCGCCTCCATGCACAGTGCAAATTATCAGAAATACGGTACATTGTCTTCCTATTGATGTATGCAGTAAATATAATATAAGTAAATGAAGTTCTCAACAACATCAAAGAAAAGAACACCTCCCCGCTGATTGTAAAATACATAAGAGGAAGACAATATATCCTAGAACTGAAAACCTGACCCTCATGAGCGGAAGTCAACAACATAGGTCCTTGTACGAGGCTCAAACAACCGTCATTGATACAGTTGTTGTAGACGAAAACGTTACAGGAAGTTACCATAATTTTTTTCGCAACGATTGTAAGAAACAAGAATTCAAACCCTTAAAGCAGAAATGTCGACATTGGGCGTTTTATTGATTGTTTATTTACACGCAGTATCAATAGAATCAATAGTATATCGTACCCAGTTGACCGTGTAGACATTTTTACGTATACAAAACCGATCCAATCTTTCGCAACACCTACTGCCTGAGATATTGATGTCACCCTTTATCAAAATAGTATTTTCAGTGTCATACATGTATATTATTTTTAAGAACACAAACATTCCAATATGTACTAAATACATTTCATTTCATTATTCTGATAAGCATTTTTTAAATTTCTAAACAAATCCTTTTGAAGCAATCAACTGATGTTCTTTAATAGCTCGCGGTTTTTCCTGTCTCCAATAACATAACCTGACTATATTTCGGATATGATGTATTTTTAATCACGTTTAAAGTGACAATTATGCTTATTTTACTGCACATAGTGTATTTTTGGTGACAGTTTTATAAAAGCAATTTTCGGTTACTGTGCATTTTTAAATGTGTTAAATTAATGATAATGCCGCGTTAGTATTTGAAGTTGATGCTGAACAAATAAAAGATCGAACTAATAAAATATTGGTTCCTTTCTTCGCAGTGATATCCCTTGTGTTGTTGCTGTTGGTAGAGATGGAAGCAAATCCTGCATGCAGTTTTTTTTATAAAAAGACTGCCCCAGTCAAAATAGGAAAAGTAATATTTGGAAAGTCATTATTTTGTACTGGTAGCAGGAAGAGTTTGGTGTATTGGGTTAAAAGCTATTATTTCCTCTACCCTTTTTTACACACACCTATTCAGCTGGATTTTTATTTGAAAAATTGCGCATAATTCTACTGTAATAACATTCCATTTATTATGAATTTGAGAAAAAACGTTCGACGCCATTGTCAGTTAGGAGAACCCTATATGTTGCCATGTGACAAAAATCTGCTTCCTTGAATTTCATAGCCAATCATTGCGATCATATGCACATACAAGTAACATAGTATACACAATTTGCTTTTGATTTTTAATGAATAACCCATTTTAAAAATAGTGAAATACCTATATAAATTTGCAAATAGAAGTATATGTATTTACATTCTCCAGGGACACATCATTGATTATACCAGCAATTTCTGGTCCTAGATTTCAGAAAGAGAAACCTTATGCTCGGCAAATTAGAGGCACATCGATTTGCCATTCGTTGTCACAATAAGAGAAATAATGATTTTAGTTAAGCAATATAAAATATTTGTATTAAAAGCAAACATTGGTTTCAACCAATATTTTTACATGTATGAAACAGTTCCTCACATGGCGATGAAATATGCCGAGCAATAGTTAATTCTTTTAGAATTAATGCTATTTTAATAACAATGTTTTGTTTTCATTAGGCCTCTTTTTTAAAATTGACCAACATGATGATTATGAACATTTTCGTACTGTTCCTCAAGTTGATATCTATATCTATAATGTATCTTCAACATACTCGCCAACCACCTTTAACTGCTTTCACAAATCAAGCATTTTTCAACTGCACAATTATTTCCATCACTTCCATCAATTATTTCAAAAATAGAACTCCTCTGTTAACTAGGCTATGAATTTGAATCTTCGCCAGGATCAGAAATTTCTGTGAGCCACTTTCTTATCCGCCCTTCACGTAATGATGCACTTCCGGTTACAGCCGTCACGAGATTTCGTTCCGATTGTCTGTCTCCATTAGCACCGTCGTCATTGTACGCAGTTCTACGAGCCAACGATTCGTCAATATCACAGCTAGGTTCGGAACTATGTTGAAAATGTTCGTCCGTAGTCGAGTCACTACCAAAGTCAAACGACACGAAATTTTCCATGTCCTCTTGCTGCATATTTCCCATAGATTTTGAATTTCGTCTAACAGATGATGTATAGTTCAAGATGTCTTCGTCTTTCTCCGGAGTAGAATAATACCTTTTCAACACGCTATGTTTTTGTACGGAGCCTTCCGCGATTCCAAGCGAGTAATGATGAGAACACTCGGAATTGGAATCGTTAGAAATAAGACCTACACTTTTTGCTGTGTATTCACTATTTAAAGACACTGTACTACCTACACGACTGCCCGGATCAAGGTAGTTTAAACTACACGCATTTAGTGATTCTAAAAATATTCCGGGTTGTTTTTGTGACGGCTCTTCCGGAGTTTTGGCTGTACGTCGAGTCATTCTTGGTGAGCAATAAAGTCCAATAGCATTAACTTGTATTGGGCTTGAGTCATGTATTCCGTCTGATACTGAACCAGAAAATTTCGACATCCCCTTTTGCTTTCCAGTCATTTCATAATCGCCAATGTCTAAGGCGGTATCCAAATCTCCTGCCGACCTGGAATGTGAAAGAACGGCTTGCTCAGACTTTTCTGAATTATTTAAAACAATAGTAGGCACTGGCATGCAAACAGAATGGATTTCACGTCTGTCTGCCCGGGTTTTGCTTTCTCGTCGTTCCATTTTTTCACGCTATTATCCTGGGAAATAAACGTCAAAGACAGGAAGGCATGTCAAGAGTTCCTGTTATAGTACATGGACTGTGATCTTTAAGCAGCTTCCGAAGTGTGTCTTTTCTCATTTGCATGTCTTACAACGAAATGAATACAGATCCGCTTTGTACGCAATATCGTTAGTAGTTATTCAAGTTGCTTGCTGAGAGATTTACTCCGTCATGAAGTATTGAGCTTTTCCTCCGTTCTAGTTAGCAATCAATAATTGCTTTGATAAGCCGAAGTGATTCAGTCACCGTACTATTCTTTGAAAAATAAATACTAATTGCTGCACGAATGGTTCGATCGCAATTTTTTGTTAATCACAAGCTATTTTCCTCTTGTCAATACAAATTTGCAGTTTATATCACATTTTGTGTCTTGTATTCATTCAATATAAAGCTGTATGTCACACTCCTTCTAAAGCCTTAGTACTCCGTGATTCAATATAAATGCAGGTCTTTTTCCATATAATAATCCAACTTCGTTAGGTAATTTATTAAAAATATTTCACTTTTCCTGTATAATCCAAATTTTACTTTGGAATGTAGATCTTAACGTGTATCCTCTCGTCATAAGTGTTACCGTCCTATCAAATCGGATGTGTATAACTCCTTAAATGAAAACACTTCAAATATAAATGTAAGAGATAAAATCTATAATACACATGTCACATATTGTCGGTTCATGTTGATTTTTCCTCATCTCACATGCTTACATCAATATACGCAGTATCTCCATGGCATATCTCTCCAAAGCAAACACACAGAGACTATGCTATCCGAGATTTTGCGCAAATAAAGTAAGAAGATCCTTGTTTACACGAACTACGAGTAATAAATCTAGCTATTGGAAGAACTCCTGCTTTCTTTGAAAATATTCCTGCCAGTCAGTGTCCCATTGGAACCCGAGCGACTGAACATTATCCTGCGATAATATGTTCGCTACAGACATGTTCTATAATAATGCCGATATTGACTTTGGACAATCATTTTGCTTTTCAGTATGCATATAGCTCCAGACCTATCTGTAAAGTCATGAAGTGAGACACTTTTCCAGGTTTTCAGACAAACGATAGTAAAAGTAGAGCATATCTGATGCATACATGCAACTGTCAAACCTAGCTGGGTGCCATATTTTTACACTGGCAACACACTCTCACAAAATCTTTAGCCTACAGCAATTTCATTACACAGCTCTGAATTGTGAAATTGCAAACAAAAAATGTCAGATGAGTAATTGATCTAATGGTATCAAGTGAGTTGCAGTGATTTTAATTGATAACGAAATCTTATCTTTCTTTTGAAGTTCCCGCAAGACCTCACAAAACCCGTTTTGTTTTCTATGTAGATATATCAGTGTCGAACATTTCGAAACAGTGCTTTTGATATTTCGGAACAGTTGTATAACGCTGTTGTAACAACTTTTATTTACATGTAAATAAAAGTGTATGCATAGTGGTGAAATGTTGTAAATGACACATTCCATCTCTTCCTTTCAGATTACCTAGTATAATTTTTTGTTTGAACCAGTTATGTGCTTTATCCTTGTAATTCGTTCAAGTTGTATAAACTGGTTGTTCTACTTCCTGCATAACATTATTTTACAGTGGCCTTTTCAAGGCAAGTGTATTGTTTACAGAAAATACGACAGTTTGATATAATTATTCAGACCAATACGGCATGGTGGTGAACAGATGGTTGCCTACGTATTATGCACACTTGTTGGTATTATTTTCAACTGTGAATTAGAAAATATGATGACAAAATCGAAAGTATTGCAAAAAATCAATGTTGTTTTGACTTTCTTTCTTATACTTTTATCGTGTAATGAAATCTCCTTTAAAGTACTTCACATCTAACTAACGATTTATTTACTTTCTTGGAAATCTTTCATTTTTTTATAGATCTATATGCAATGTACGATGCATGTGCTTTCACGTGGTGCTATTTCATAAGAGATGTGCACTTGACGTTGACGTCCCAGCGACGTTTAGCAGTTTTCACGTTTCTTCGTGAAACTAAACCCCCCGAGTTCGATCGTTGGGGAAGATTCCATATGCCACACCTGGTTCTTTCTGTCATAAGTGACCTGTTCGTTCATTGGTCATAGGTAACGCCCTCATCTGGAGGGCGATTCATCTCAGTTAGAAGAGCTGACTCGCACACAAACTAGAATAAATGCTCGATAACTTATTTCCTGTTCGTCTCCTTTATTGATGATAATATTTCGTGCTCGCTGTTTTAGTCCAAACCTTTCTGTGCCTCTGGATTCTCTCGAAATTTTCCGATTAAGTGGATTGAGTGCATTACAATCTGACCAGAGTCATAGCGCCTATTTCACAATGCAGTTACCTTAAGCAGTTCATAGACATTGGTATACGAGCTGCACTCGCAAATATGTCATTTATATAATCGTGGCTCATCATAGATTGATGTTCGAGTATATCGGCAAATAAATCAACTTTAGCTACCGTCTATATCGTTTAAAGTACGAAATTGCAACTAATCTACCGTCAATTCCTTGAACTATCAACATGATCGCAATAGAAAATGTGCATAAGATACTAGTCTTGAAAGTTTGCCAGTTCCTCACATTCACAATCAGCTCGGTTTTTTTGCCTTCTTGTGTTACATGCTATTACGTTTGTTAATTGTAAATTGTCTGGAGTCAGTGCTCCATTGAAAATTGTTTTAGGTTTGGCTACACATCAACCTACATAATAAATTATCTACCTAGTATAACATTAGGCTGCAGTATACATGTAGTTCTTTTATTTGCAAATTGACAAACAATCGAATCAAGTCGTTTAAGTTTGAAAACGTCCAAATTCTTCGTAAAGTGACTTATTTTGTTTGGCGCTATATATAATTTAGAATTTCATTCTGTACAGTTATACTTGTATACCTGAAAGTTGATTAGATTCCTTTAAGCAGACGACCCAAAAGTGTGATGATATTACATGATAGCCATATTTCTAAGGAAAAGGCGTCATCGAACCAGCTTTGGGTCAATAAATGTATTTGTATTGAATGTATGGAAGTTCCTGCCGATATACTTCGATATACATTGTTTTCATTAATTCATGGCGGCTTTTATCCATTTATTATTCATTTAATGCAACTAGCTGAGATAAAATGATGTCTCAGGGAGGTATATATAAATGTGATTTATCAATCAATCTACGGAGCATTCATAAGAGAATTGGCATCTAAATTAATCACTTAAAGAGTAAGTCGTAACCCCTCATACAATAAATAACAAACGTAAGGTAATAAACAACCGGAAGGTATATCTATTAGTGTATGACTGCATGTCCGTCTGTCTTCCACAGCTCGAAACCATCGCACCCAGTCAATGAGAGGTTAAAGTGCTTTCAAGACAGCAATTTTAACCTAACCACTCGACCACAGAGGCGGACTAACAAGCGACTATAAAGTATAAATAAAATCCCGCCATAATGAGAATAGAATGACGTAAAAAGAGCCTGTTTTCAGATTTGGACACGAGATCACGGTCACGCTTTGTTTTGATTATGTTGCATAGTAACAAGCATGATAATAAAGAATATTCCACTGCTCTCCCCCACGTACCTGTACTGTCACATACTGCCCATGCAGTTGTCATTGATAAATTACTACTCATCTGTCTCACTCAAGTTAACATTCCTATTGTTTCAGCTGCTTTGTCATGTTTTATTAAAGTCCAATGATCACATTTACAAGTAGCTCTTATTTTAGCAAGAGTGATTTCCTACCGGCTGCAATGACCTTTATTTGTACCAGAAACAATCCTAACTTTGCTTTTTAAATCGATGTGCATGTTAGATAATTATATAGTGCAGTAATGCTTTCAATGATATTGCAAAAAGGCTTTCTGGGAGTTCTTTTCCTGAAGAAATGACTTGAATACGAAAAAAAGAGATTTGTCAACATTGTTTTAGAGTGAATAGAACATGGTTCTATCATTATCCTATCAGTAAATTTGTTTTATATATCAGTAAAATTAATGTGATCCTGGGATTTAAGTTCCAAAAAGTATATAGTGTCACAAGATGCTCGTTATTGTGAAAATAATATGCGGTACGTTTTTCAGATTTTATAAGCAGTGGTTATAAAGAAACGGTGGACAATACATCATCACTTCACAGGCATACACGCGTTAGATATTTTGTTAAGATTTTTTTCTACTAGGTTCGATACAATTGATCCGAAATTGGGCAATATAGAACCCATTGCTCGTGAAAACTTTATAGATACAAACAGTGACTACATGCGTAGGAGATATTTATTTGGAGTTTATTCTTTCATTAAACAATAACTAATGATACAAACAAGTTGAACGAGGGCGTTATGTGAAACATGTAGACTCCCACAAACTCAAGTAACAATGACACAATATGGCAATTAAGCCAAACATTGGAGATTGAGACTTCTTGTACTGTCGTTGCCAAGCGAACAATGAGTCTGCTATACACACTGTAAAATTTGTTGAAATACTTTAATTCACAATAACAGGATAAAATCTGCCTCTATGTTTCAATCTTATTTATTACTTTGTTTAGACTACTTTTATAAATGGATCTAGTTCATTTGGCCAAATAGCATTAACATAAAACTGGTAAGGCGACAAACGTAAAGTTATTGTCATTAGTGAACTCTAACAGTATTAGGAAATAGATTCATATAAGCTGTATAGCTGTCTTCTCAATCCTGGATGCTGTTTGTAATTGTATTGTATTTGCTCATGCTTTAATAAACGAATAAATAATGTTTAAACTAACAGTATTAAGTCAATCTACGCCTTCTGCAAAACCAGTGACGATCTTTTTATTGCTGCATTTAATTTTACAGACAATCTCTGCTTGAATGTTGTGGTCTAAATGCAGATGGGTACCAGCCTAATCCTTAGTATCAGTGTTGTAAGAATATCTGCAAAGGGAGTGCGCAAAGGGCATATATTTTGATCACATTGCACCGGTCAAGTTCTATTAGTCCTATATAAGCATATTTTCATCAAAATAAATTCTACTATAATTGTAAAATATGATGCTATGAGAAGATATTTTATGATTGGTTAAGTTTATAATATTATGCGCGTAACTTATAAGTGTAATAACATACGTTTTTTATGAATATACTTATAAGGCTAAGAGAATTAGACCAGTACCTGTGAGTTTGATTATGAACAGTATAAAAATGTCATATTGTACTTTATGTAAATCATGTTGGCAGAGTTATGCGGTTTCTGCGTAAATATTGAAATTCAAAGTTTTCGGGCCGACAACTATTAGATTTATTTCGCCATTAAGCGTTTACTGCCCGGGACCCTTCGGAATCAATGGTCTAATACGTCACCTAGTGACCATTAAAGGAATACTTGTTATGAATATACCATAAAGTACAAAGAATTAGAGCAGAAGCTGTGAGCTTTTATACAGCATGGTCCCCTTTGTATCTAAGTTATCTTTCTATATGAAAGATAACTTTAAACTACGGTTCAGATTATGCTAATTCCAGGATCAAGTCAACATCCGAAAACATAAAGAGGTGGTTGTTTTGTATACTACGTCATGCAACTAACGTACTTAAATTCATATTTTAAATATAAAACATCCTATTCTCAGTTAATTGACTGAACTAGGTCATTTTAGACAGATACTACTAGTAACCCGTGACAAATTTTAATGTAGTTGAATGCTTGGCAAACATTTTATAGACAACGCTTTGAAGAGAGATAAAATCATGATAATAACACGTGTAACAACGATAGCACATTACTCAATAAACTTATTCTTATACACTTATGTTCAAGGTACTAATAATGAAATAGGTTTGATGAGCTGTTTATTGTGGTTTTGATCAAAACTGTGAAATTATCATATTTATTATTATACCTAAAACAGTCAAAATATTTAACACAACGATTAAAAACATGACGCAATTAAATCCATGCCTTTATACATGTGCTATTTTCCAGGTCAACAGTACATATGTGTTTGACCCAGCAAGTTATTGCTATCCACCATCTTAATTAACCATATATGATAAATATACACTATTGTTTGCAAGCCGTTTTCGTCTTCAGGGAAACCTTCTGTGATAGCAACAACAATCACAGGCTAGTACGTGTTTGGGAAAATTAATCACCAACCCTCGTATATTTTCTGTTTGCAATTAATGTTCATGTCAGACGACAAACATCCCACAAGGAGAAAGGAGGCGAACTATGAGCGTCCGTGTAGGAAGAAAAGCGTCGTAGAAAAACATCGAATCTTGAAAATATCTTTATTACATTGATATCTAAGACATACTGGTTTACCAGGAAAAGGTTATCAATGTCTATGCCGTCTTCACTCAGTAGTCTGATATCTAGGTCAAAGAAAGTGGAATAATAAATTAAAACATACGCATATTTTATATAGAGATAAGATAAATCGTCATAACATTCTTTCTATCATATTCACAAAACATGTACCATTTTATTATTTACCGACCGACATTTTAGACGTATTCGTATATACAGCATATATAAAACAGCGGCTATTTAGTCGTTTTTAAGTGTGAAAACTATTATCTTCGTGTGCCTTTTTCTCCTATGACGAATCAGCAAATTGGAAAGTATTCAAAGCTTCATAACTTATACCATGTTCTGCACTTAAAATGGTGTTAAATATGTACAATTTTGTACTTGTACGTTTTCAATGCTGAATTTATTTTGCTGAAATAAAGTCTAAAATTTACATTGCATTCTGCACTCTCTTTTTATCTTGCCCCATGTATTCGTTTTCTTTTCAGAAATCTTTTTATCTGTCTCATTATTTACTTCATAAAAGATTCAAGGGAAATCATTACCGACCAAGATACTTGCTTTGGTGAGGAATATTGTCATTCCCAATAGTATCTTTAGTCTGAATATTAAAGTGCATGCTGATGTTAGTAGAATTTACATCAGAGTAAAACGTAGGCGTAAATGATATCGCTACATAAAACAGAATCTGTGCAAATTCTATAGTGGGTTATAACTGAATCAGCAGCACATTAGATACAAGTAAACAGATTTCTGTCGTGCGTAGACACTGTGCAAACCTATTAGAGACACTTAAAACATGATTGATTGATAAAGCTTCATTCAAACTGGAATTTCGATAGTATCTATCTGTAGTATTTATCATGTTTAACTTTGCACATATTTAATGTATATTTCTATCCAATGATGGTTAAAACAAAAAGCACAGAGACCCTTTGAAACTTAGTTATTGTCTCCGGCAACATTTACATTGTGAACACAGAGTATATGTTTTATGTTTGTTTGATTTTAAACAAACCAGAGCCTTTATCTGGGTACCATACTAATACTGCGTATTGTATCACTAGAAAACCTATTTGTTCCTCATTTAAATATACAGCCATCTATGCTAACTTTTAAACTGACTCGTGTTTCCTCATTTAAAGCTCTCAGACTTTTGTGAAAACATAATGTTCATTAAATATCTGAAAATATTATATTTTAGAACTAATAGTCAAATAAAAGGGTTCAAATATGAATTCATTTGAAGTATATCTGTAAATTTAAAATTATATGCAACCAAATTGTAAAGCGTTACTACCGCTTTGAAATTCCAATATAAATATTTATTGTTCAACAATGAGTTTTGTTCTTTACTGTTTTAAATTGTTGTTGTTGTTGTTGTTGTTGTTTAAAACCCGTTCCAACCTTGGTCATTTGAATAGGCGGCCAGTTTACCTAAAAATCGAACAATTACTACACCCCAATCTTCCGTAAGAAACTGCCAAGAGACATTGTAAGTAGCAGAGCGCGAACCCATGGCTTAAATCAACATGCTTAAAGCTTGGTTTCAAATCCATGGCGACATAATCGAATAAAATTGTTTTCATTGGTGTTTAGTTTTACGGGAGCGGTATCTAATGGGATGTGTCTCAGAATCAGCGGGGTTAAAACGTCTTTGATTTGCCCATTTTTTAGTTTTGAGTTCTTTATTTCAGGAGTACATGTACAAATCTATCAAAAGTTAGTCTTTATAAAATACTGGTATTGCTTGATTTTATGATGGAAGCAATATATATGCCTAGTTGACTCTCTTCATGTAAGTGAATATGATTTTATCAACTCCGTCTATCTTTTAAAATATGTTTCTTGTTTCTTTTAAATATAGATGTGAATAAATGTTGCTTATGGATCGGCGTTTGTAGAGACCATCGTGGAATCGATTTAGAGTCAATGAATGTATTTGTATGGAATTTATAGTCGATTTACATTGATATGTTTTTCTTCTGCCAAATTTATCCATTTATTACATTTGTATTTATTTAAAGCTCCTGGCAGAGATAAAATGATGTCCCGGTAAATAATATTTAAACGTGATCTCTTTATGAACTTTCGTTATCTCACAAGATATTCACAAGATCATAGGCATTTACGTAAATCACTGAAACAATGCAGGGTAAAATATGTCGTAAAGAATACTCAAAAGAACAACGAAATAAGCTTATAAATACCCGAAAGACATGTCTACTAAGGTGTTGCTGCATGTCCGTCTGTCTTCCTCCGTAGCAATATACTATCATACGGTATCCAGGTGGTAAATGGGAAAAGAATTCATTTAATGGTTTTAACTACTGCATGGAGTAAGTCATTTTAGAGCACAAACCGTCATGTAGAATTCTATCAGCAACTTCCCTCAATTCATTCTTTATGGAGATCTTGCAAAATCCCAGGAGCAGTCACGTGGTCATAGTTTAGATACAAGTTCACTTCAGTTGCCAATCGAAGTAAATAAATAGGCTGAAACAAAATAGGTCAGGGACTTTTTGTTCGAAGTTAGACTTGAAAAGGCGAGAGTAAAGTATTAAAATCGCAATTATGTGTGCAGTCAGGTGTTGTGAATAGTTGGATGTTCTGGATTTGGACATAGGATCCTACATAGAAAATCATTACTGCGAGCTTCAGGGTTCCTAAGATTATTAAGCAATGCAAGATGCTTTCATGGGGAGAAGGATTTTTGTGTGAAATTTCCTAGATATTTTGTCATATTGTCTTTCAAGTATTTCATCCTCAATGATTACTAAGGCAATATAGGCTGGGGTGTTCGTCGAGTGGTTAACGCTCTGGACTACCAATCAGTAGGTCCCCGGTTCGAATCCCGGCCAGGGCATTGAAAATTTCAGAAACGCTTTTCGGTGTTTCCCACCCATCTAGAGATAAACTGGTTAGAAACCCAGTGATAGTTTCATGGGTATCAGTGCTATACATCGGGCATGTAAAATATTATTCATGTAGCACTTTATGCATCAGTTGAGCTATAGACATGCTCAGTAAGATCATATGAAATTCATCACAACTAAAGTTTGTTTGCCTAAATTTGCAAGAAATTTATACCAATACGATTTGGTTTCAACCATTAGGAAAATGTGGATAACATATCCAAAATGAATAGTAGCTTAGCTTTTATCCCGTTCTGGTAATCAAAATCCTTCTGCAACGGTTAAGATTCTCCACAGTCTAGAATTCAGCCAAGGTCAAAATACATATTATGGGTTTAAAGTTTGATTTCTACGGCACGCACGTAGACATTAGCTCTGAAATCAATAGATTTATACTAATTAAAAATTAAACGCCACATTCCTAGGAATTAGACTAGTTTTATTCTGTTTAGAGCAAGAAGGTTACCAAAGGCAGCCAACAACATCTCTGTTTTCATCAGAGCTAGTTTTCAAGAACTCTTCCAACGTATGCAATTCGCACGTTTTTGCTTTGCTGATAATGAAGCAATGTGTAAAGGGCATGTTGATTGAGAATCAGAAGATAAAACGGAACTGCACTTTTCAGGTGAATTATTCGTATGTTATATCGTTAACTTGGATGTGCTACTTGCTCGACCATGTAATTGTCTCTGTACTTCTCTGGTCTCAATACAGAAATGCACGTATAACTGAGGCCGTCTATATGTTGTTTTTTTTCATTTAGAGAATTAGATCGAAACATTTAGTTAGGGCAACCTTGTCGAAGATGTAACCAGGTACATGGTCAACTGATAAACGGCACTGATGATTTCAGACGGATCGTATTTGTCTTGGGGGGAAACAAAACTTTGATTACAATAACATTCATGCACATGCTAGTGAGTGTCAGGAAAATTAATCACCGACCCTCGTGTGGTTCTGTGTGCAAGTAATATTCACGTTAAATGACAAAACTGCTAAAAGAGGAGGCGTAATGAGCGTCCTTGTAGGAAGAATTTCGTCGTATAAAAACATCGAATCTTGAAAACAGTCCTATTAGTTTGATATTTGAGACATACTGGTTTCTCGGGAAAAGGTTATCAGGGCCTAGTTAACAGATGTCTGTCGTCCTCAGACTATAACTTAAACCTTAATGTGATTATAGTGTAAACCAAAGAAATTGAAATATTAAAGGTAATATTGTGAAGCGTTATTTGATTCTGTTAAAGACGCAATATTTTGCAGATAACATACACCCAGACTCAATCCTATTTTTACAAAGAGATTCAGGCTTTGTGGTGCTTAAGTGATTTAGTTACCCGTAATTCCTAAAAAATTCAGCGTCTGGAGTACCGAAATGTGAAATGTCTGACAATTTAGTCAAACAGGATATACGTTCATCGCCATAAAATGAAATATAGTGGTGACCAGAACTTTGACATTGACGTGTCTTTACATTCTGGTCATTAGGAGTGATAAATTGTTTGAAAATACACATTTGGAATTAATCGTGTCTTCCTAGTATAGAAGATTAGTAGAACTCTAACATCTGTACATTTTCAGTTCTGCAATACAGCTTTTTATCTGTCTCTCTCATTACTTCAAAAAGATGCAAGTGAAATCATTAAAGACCAAGATTTTTGCTTTGGAGAAGAGTCTTTCACCAGAGTAATACGTAGGCGTGAGTGACATCGCAACACAAAACAGAATCTGTGCAAATTCTATAGTGGGTTGTGTAACTAAGTCAGTAGTACATTTAATACTGGTAAATTGATTTCTGTCGAATATGGAGACTGTATAAATTCATTGGAGACACAGTTAAAACATATTTGATTGATAGGATTCTATTCAAATTGGATTATGATAGTGAGGAAAATAAATGTTAATCACGTCTGTCTAGGCATGTATTTAATAATTCATTTCATCAAAGGATGATTTGAACACACTTAAAACAGAGAGACAATTTGAAGCTTTGTTTACTTATTGTCTACGGTATTTTCTTGGTTTTGCATTTTCAGGCGTAAGGTTAGCTGTCTAATAAATAACACGACGTGTGAATACCCTGGTTTTACAGGTTTTGTTATTGCATATTGTACTTCTATCGAAGGAACTTTAACTTATTTAAAGCAGGTCCCGTCTGTCGGTCTCTATTAACATTAACATTGTGTACAGAGTTGATACTGTATATTTGTTTGGCTTTAACCAAAACACACCCAAAAGCGTATGTCTGCGTACTTTTCAGGGAATTAATCAATGGAATATATTTATACTTTCTCTTTTAAGTAACCACCATCTGTATTGACTTTTAATCTGACGTCAGAGCATTTTATATTTTAAAGTACACGCGTTCTTTTGAGGATATCTTCTCACTGTCTTGTAAAAGAAAATTGCAAAAATCTTTACTGAAGAAAATAATAATGAGTGTAGATACCGACCCGTTCATTGTTTTAGCGGTCAAAACATTTTGTACTATAACTCCAATATACCGATATCGTAAAGTGATGATTGAAATGGACCTCCAATATCCCAATATCGTAAAGTGTTTACAATGTAAGTATGATTGAAATAGACCTTCAATATCCCGATATCGTAAAGTGATGACAATTTAAGTATGATTGAAATAGACCTCCAATATCCCGATATCGTAAAGTGCTGACAATTTATATATGATTGAAATGGACCTTCAATATCCCGATATCGTAAAGTGATGACAATGTAAGTATGCTTGAAATAGACCTCCAATATCCCGATATCGTAAAGTGTTGATAATGTAAGTATGATTGAAATAGACCTCCAATATTCCGATATCGTAAAGTGATGACAATTTAAGTATGATTGAAATAGACCTCCAATATCCCGATATCGTAAAGTGCTGACAATTTATATATGATTGAAATGGACCTTCAATATCCCGATATCGTAAAGTGATGACAATGTAAGTATGCTTGAAATAGACCTCCAATATCCCGATATCGTAAAGTGTTGATAATGTAAGTATGATTGAAATAGACCTCCAATATACCGATATCGTAAAGTGATGACAATTTAAGTATGATTGAAATGGACCTCCAATATCCCGATATCGTAAAGTGTTTACAATGTAAGTATGATTGAAATAGACCTTCAATATCCCGATATCGTAAAGTGATGACAATTTAAGTATGATTGAAATAGACCTCCAATATCCCGATATCGTAAAGTGCTGACAATTTACATATGATTGAAATGGACCTTCAATATCCCGATATCGTAAAGTGATGACAATGTAAGTATGCTTGAAATAGACCTCCAATATCCCGATATCGTAAAGTGTTTACAATGTAAGTATGATTGAAATAGACCTTCAATATCCCGATATCGTAAAGTGATGACAATTTAAGTATGATTGAAATAGACCTCCAATATCCCGATATCGTAAAGTGCTGACAATTTATATATGATTGAAATGGACCTTCAATATCCCGATATCGTAAAGTGATGACAATGTAAGTACGCTTGAAATAGACCTCCAATATCCCGATATCGTAAAGTGTTGACAATGTAAGTATGATTGAAATAGACCTCCAATATTCCGATATCGTAAAGTACTGACAATGTTATTACGCTTGAAATAGACCTCCAATATCCCGATATTATAAAGTGATGATAATGTAAGTATGATTGAAATAGACCTCCAATATCCCGATATTATAAAGTGATGATAATGTAAGTATGATTGAAATGGACCTTCAATTTCCCGATATCGTAAAGTACTGACAATGTTATTATGCTTGAAATAGACCTCCAATATCCCGATATTATAAAATGATGATAATGTAGGTATGATTGAAATAGACCTCCAATTTCCCGATATCGTGAAGTGATGATAATGTAATTATGATTGAAATAGACCTCCAATATCCCGATATTATAAAGTGATGATAATGTAAGTATGACTGAAATGGACCTCCAATATCCCGATATCGTAAAGTGTTGATAATTTAAGTATGATTGAAATAAACCTCCAATATCCCGATATCGTAAAGTGATGATAATGTAAGTATGCTGAAATGGACCTCCAATTTCCCGATATTATAAAGTGATGATAATGTAAGTATGATTGAAATAGACCTCCAATATCCCGAAATCGTAAAGTGCTGACAATTTATATATGATTGAAATGGACCTTCAATACCCCGATATTATAAAGTGATGACAATGTAAGTATGCTTGAAAAAGACCTCCAATATCCCGATATTATAAAGTGATGATAATGTAAGTATGATTGAAATAGACCTCCAATATCCCGATATCGTAAAGTAATGATAATGTAAGTATGATTGAAATAGACCTCCAATATCCCGATATCGTAAAGTACTGACAATGTTATTATGCTTGAAATAGACCTCCAATATCTCGATACCGTAAAGTGATGATTATGTAAGTATGATTGAAATAGACCTCCAATATCCCGATATCGTAAAGTACTGACAATGTTATTATGCTTGAAACAGACCTTCAATATCCCGATATTATAAATGATGATAATGTAAGTATGATTGAAATAGACCTCCAATTTCCCGATATCGTAAAGTGATGATAATGTAAGTATGATTGAAATAGACCTCCAATATCCCGATATCGTAAAGTGCTGACAATGTAATTATGCTTGAAATAGACCTCCAATATCCCGATACCGTAAAGTGATGATACTGTTAGTATGATTGAAATAGACCTCCAATATCCCGATATTATAAAGTGATGCTAATGTAAGTATGATTGAAATAGATCTCCAATATCCCGATATCGTAAAGTGTTGATAATGTAAGTATGATTGAAATAGACCTCCAATATACCGATATCGTAAAGTGATGACAATTTAAGTATGATTGAAATGGACCTCCAATATCCCGATATCGTAAAGTGTTTACAATGTAAGTATGATTGAAATAGACCTTCAATATCCCGATATCGTAAAGTGATGACAATTTAAGTATGATTGAAATAGACCTCCAATATCCCGATATCGTAAAGTGCTGACAATTTACATATGATTGAAATGGACCTCCAATATCCCGATATCGTAAAGTGATGACAATGTAAGTATGCTTGAAATGGACCTCCAATATCCCGATATCGTAAAGTGTTGACAATGTAAGTATGATTGAAATAGACCTTCAATATCCCGATATCGTAAAGTGATGACAATGTAAGTATGATTGAAATAGACCTCCAATATCCCGATATCGTAAAGTGATGACAATTTAGTATGATTGAAATGGACCTCCAATATCCCGATATCGTAAAGTGATGACAATTAATGTATGATTGAAATAGACCTCCAATATCCCGATATCGTAAAGTGTTGACAATGTAAGTATGATTGAAATAGACCTCCAATATCCCGATATCGTAAAGTGTTGACAATGTAATTATGATTGAAATAGACCTCCAATATCCCGATATCGTAAAGTGATGATAATGTAATTATGATTGAAATAGACCTCCAATATCCCGATATTATAAAGTGATGATAATGTAAGTATGATTGAAATGGACCTCCAATTTCCCGATATCGTAAAGTGATGATAATGTAATTATGCTTGAAATAGACCTCCAATATCCCGATATTATAAAGTGATGATAATGTAGGTATGATTGAAATAGACCTCCAATATCCCGATATCGTAAAGTGATGATAATGTAATTATGATTGAAATAGACCTCCAATATCCCGATATTATAAAGTGATGATAATGTAAGTATGACTGAAATGGACCTCCAATATCCCGATATCGTAAAGTGTTGATAATTTAAGTATGATTGAAATAGACCTCCAATATCCCGATATCGTAAAGTGATGATAATGTAAGTATGCTGAAATGGACCTCCAATTCCCGATATTATAAAGTGATGATAATGTAAGTATGATTGAAATAGACCTCCAATATCCCGAAATCGTAAAGTGCTGAAATTTAATATGATTGAAATGGACCTCCAATACCCCGATATCGTAAAGTGATGACAATGTAAGTATGCTTGAAATAGACCTCCAATATCCCGATATTATAAAGTGATGATAATGTAAGTATGATTGAAATAGACCTCCAATATCCCGATATCGTAAAGTGATGATAATGTAAGTATGGTTGAAATAGACCTCCAATATCCCGATACCGTAAAGTACTGACAATGTTATTCTGCTTGAAATAGACCTCCAATATCCCGATACCGTAAAGTGATGATAATGTAAGTATGCTTGAAATAGACCTTCAATATCCCGATATCGTAAAGTACTGACAATGTTATTATGCTTGAAACAGACCTTCAATATCCCGATATTATAAATGATGATAATGTAAGTATGATTGAAATAGACCTCCAATTTCCCGATATCGTAAAGTGATGATAATGTAAGTATGATTGAAATAGACCTCCAATATCCCGATATCGTAAAGTGCTGACAATGTAATTATGCTTGAAATAGACCTCCAATATCCCGATACCGTAAAGTGATGATACTGTTAGTATGATTGAAATAGACCTCCAATATCCCGATATTATAAAGTGATGCTAATGTAAGTATGATTGAAATAGATCTCCAATATCGCGATATCGTAAAGTGATGATAATGTAAGTATGATTGAAATAGAACTCCAATATCCCGATATTATAAAGTGACGCTTATATAAGTATGATTGAAATAAACCTCCAATATCCCGATATCGTAAAGTGATGATAATGTAAGTATGATTGAAATGGACCTCCAATATCCCAATACCGTAAAGTGATGATACGGTAAGTATGATTGAAATGGACATTCAGTATCCCGATATCGTAAAGTGATGATAATGTAAGTATGATTGAAATGGACCTCGAATATCCCGATACCGTAAAGTGATGATAATGTAAGTATGTTGGAAATAGACCTCGAATACCCCGATATCGTAAAGTGATGATAATGTAAGTATGCTGGTAATAGACCTTCAATATCCCGATACCGTAAAGTGGTGATAATGTAAGTATGCTGGAATAGACCTCCAATATCCCGATATCGTAAAGTGATGATATTGTAAGTATGATTGAAATAGACCTCCAATATCCCGATACCGTAAACTGTTGATAATGTAAGTATGATTGAGATAGACCTCCAATATCCCGATATCGTAAAGTGATGATAATGTAAGTATGATTGAAATGGACCTCCAATATCCCGATATCGTAAAGTGATGATAATGTAAGTATGCTGGAAATAGACCTCCAATATCCCGATAGCATAAAGTGATGATAATGTAAGTATAATTGAAATAGACCTCCAATATCCCGATATCGTAAAGTGCTGACAATTTATATATGATTGAAATAGACCTTCAATATCCCGATATCGTAAAGTGATGACAATGTCAGTATGCTTGAAATAGACCTCCAATATCACGATATCGTAAAGTGTTGATAATGTAAGTATGCTTGAAATAGACCTCCAATATTCCGATATCGTAAAGTACTGACAATGTTATTATGCTTGAAATAGACCTCCAATATCCCGGTATTATAAAGTGATGATAATGTAGGTATGATTGAAATAGACCTCCAATTTCCCGATATCGTGAAGTGATGATAATGTAATTATGATTGAAATAGACTTCCAATATCCCGATATTATAAAGTGATGATAATGTAAGTATGACTGAAATGGACCTCCAATATCCCGATATCGTAAAGTGTTGATAATTTAAGTATGATTGAAATAAACCTCCAATATCCCGATATCGTAAAGTGATGATAATGTAAGTATGCTGAAATGGACCTCCAATTTCCCGATATTATAAAGTGATGATAATGTAAGTATGCTTGAAATAGACCTCCAATATCCCGATATCGTAAAGTACTGACAATTTATATATGATTGAAATGGACTTTCAATATCCCGATATTATAAAGTGATGACAATGTAAGTATGCTTGAAAAAGACCTCCAATATCCCGATATTATAAAGTGATGATAATGTAAGTATGATTGAAATAGACCTCCAATATCTCGATACCGTAAAGTGATGATTATGTAAGTATGATTGAAATAGACCTCCAATATCCCGATATCGTAAAGTACTGACAATGTTATTATGCTTGAAATAGACCTTCAATATCCCGATATTATAAATGATGATAATGTAAGTATGATTGAAATAGACCTCCAATTTCCCGATATCGTAAAGTGATGATAATGTAAGTATGATTGAAATAGAACTCCAATATCCCGATATCGTAAAGTGCTGACAATGTAATTATGCTTGAAATAGACCTCCAATATCCCGATACCGTAAAGTGATGATAATGTTAGTATGATTGAAATAGACCTCCAATATCCCGATATTATAAAGTGATGCTAATGTAAGTATGATTGAAATAGATCTCCAATATCGCGATATCGTAAAGTGATGATAATGTAAGTATGATTGAAATAGAACTCCAATATCCCGATATTATAAAGTGACGCTTATATAAGTATGATTGAAATAGACCTCCAATATCCCGATATCGTAAAGTGATGATAATGTAAGTATGATTGAAATGGACCTCCAATATCCCGATACCGTAAAGTGATGATACGGTAAGTATGATTGAAATGGAAATTCAGTATCCCGATATCGTAAAGTGATGATAATGTAAGTATGATTGAAATGGACCTCGAATATCCCGATACCGTAAAGTGATGATAATGTAAGTATGTTGGAAATAGACCTCGAATACCCCGATATCGTAAAGTGATGATAATGTAAGTATGCTGGTAATAGACCTTCAATATCCCGATACCGTAAAGTGGTGATAATGTAAGTATGCTGGAATAGACCTCCAATATCCCGATATCGTAAAGTGATGATATTGTAAGTATGATTGAAATAAACCTCCAATATCCCGATACCGTAAACTGTTGACAATGTAAGTATGATTGAGATAGACCTCCAATATCCCGATATCGTAAAGTGATGATAATGTTAGTATGATTGAAATGGACCTCCAATATCCCGATATCGTAAAGTGATGATAATGTAAGTATGCTGGAAATAGACCTCCAATATCCCGATAGCGTAAAGTGATGATAATGTAAGTATGATTGAAATAGACCTCCAATATCCCGATATCGTAAAGTGCTGACAATTTATATATGATTGAAATGGACCTTCAATATCCCGATATCGTAAAGTGATGACAATGTCAGTATGCTTGAAATAGACCTCCAATATCCCGATATCGTAAAGTGTTGATAATGTAAGTATGCTTGAAATAGACCTCCAATATTCCGATATCGTAAAGTACTGACAATGTTATTATGCTTGAAATAGACCTCCAATATCCCGATATTATAAAGTGATGATAATGTAGGTATGATTGAAATAGACCTCCAATTTCCCGATATCGTGAAGTGATGATAATGTAATTATGATTGAAATAGACCTCCAATATCCCGATATTATAAAGTGATGATAATGTAAGTATGACTGAAATGGACCTCCAATATCCCGATATCGTAAAGTGTTGATAATTTAAGTATGATTGAAATAAACCTCCAATATCCCGATATCGTAAAGTGATGATAATGTAAGTATGCTGAAATGGACCTCCAATTTCCCGATATTATAAAGTGATGATAATGTAAGTATGCTTGAAATAGACCTCCAATATCTCGATACCGTAAAGTGATGATTATGTAAGTATGATTGAAATAGACCTCCAATATCCCGATATCGTAAAGTACTGACAATGTTATTATGCTTGAAACAGACCTTCAATATACCGATATTATAAATGATGATAATGTAAGTATGATTGAAATAGACCTCCAATATCCCGATATCGTAAAGTGATGATATTGTAAGTATGATTGAAATATACCTCCAATATCCCGATATCGTAAAGTGCTGACAATGTAATTATGCTTGAAATAGACCTCCAATATCCCGATACCGTAAAGTGATGATAATGTAAGTATGATTGAAATATACCTCCAATATCCCGATATCGTAAAGTGATGCTAATGTAAGTATGATTGAAATAGATCTCCAATATCGCGATATCGTAAAGTGATGATAACGTAAGTATGATTGAAATAGAACTCCAATATCCCGATATCGTAAAGTGACGCTATAAGTATGATTGAAATAGACCTCCAATATCCCGATATCGTAAAGTGATGATAATGTAAGTATGATTGAAATGGACCTCCAATATCCCGATATCGTAAAGTGATGATAATGTAAGTATGATTGAAATGGACCTCCAATATCCCGATATCGTAAAGTGATGATAATGTAAGTATGATTGAAATGGACCTCCAATATCCCGATATCGTAAAGTGATGATAATGTAAGTATGATTGAAATGGACCTCCAATATCCCGATATCGTAAAGTGATGATAATGTAAGTATGCTTGAAATAGACCTCCAATATCCCGATATCGTAAAGTGATGATAATGTAAGTATGCTTGAAATAGACCTCCAATATCCCGATATCGTAAAGTGATGATAATGTAAGTATGATTGAAATAGACCTCCAATATCCCGATATCGTAAAGTGATGATAATGTAAGTATGATTGAAATAGACCTCCAATATCCCGATATCGTAAAGTAATGACAATGTAAGTATGATTGAAATAGACCTCCAATATCCCGATATCGTAAAGTGATGATAATGTAAGTATGATTGAAATAGACCTCCAATATCCCGATATCGTAAAGTGATGCTAATGTAAGTATGATTGAAATAGACCTCCAATATCCCGATATCGTAAAGTGATGATAATGTAAGTATGATTGAAATAGACCTCCAATATCCCGATATCGTAAAGTGATGATAATGTAAGTATGATTGAAATAGACCTCCAATATCCCGATATCGTAAAGTGATGATAATGTAAGTATGATTGAAATGGACCTCCAATATCCCGATACCGTAAAGTGATGATACGGTAAGTATGATTGAAATGGACCTCCAATATCCCGATATCGTAAAGTGATGATAATGTAAGTATGATTGAAATGGACCTCCAATATCCCGATACCGTAAAGTGATGATAATGTAAGTATGCTGGAAATAGACCTCCAATATCCCGATATCGTAAAGTGATGATAATGTAAGTATGCTGGAAATAGACCTCCAATATCCCGATACCATAAAGTGTTGATAATGTAAGTATGTTGAAATAGACCTCCAATATCCCGATATCGTAAAGTGATGATAATGTAAGTATGATTGAAATAGACCTCCAATATCCCGATATCGTAAAGTGATGATAATGTAAGTATGATTGAAATAGACCTCCAATATCCCGATATCGTAAAGTGATGATAATGTAAGTATGATTGAAATAGACCTCCAATATCCCGATATCGTAAAGTGATGATAATGTAAGTATGATTGAAATAGACCTCCAATATCCCGATATCGTAAAGTGATGATAATGTAAGTATGATTGAAATAGACCTCCAATATCCCGATATCGTAAAGTGATGATAATGTAAGTATGATTGAAATAGACCTCCAATATCCCGATATCGTAAAGTGATGATAATGTAAGTATGATTGAAATAGACCTCCAATATCCCGATATCGTAAAGTGATGATAATGTAAGTATGATTGAAATAGACCTCCAATATCCCGATATCGTAAAGTGATGATAATGTAAGTATGATGGAAATAGACCTCCAATATCCCGATATCGTAAAGTGATGATAATGTAAGTATGATTGAAATAGACCTCCAATATCCCGATATCGTAAAGTGATGATAATGTAAGTATGATTGAAATAGACCTCCAATATCCCGATATCGTAAAGTGATGATAATGTAAGTATGATTGAAATAGACCTCCAATATCCCGATATCGTAAAGTGATGATAATGTAAGTATGATTGAAATAGACCTCCAATATCCCGATATCGTAAAGTGATGATAATGTAAGTATGATTGAAATAGACCTCCAATATCCCGATACCGTAAAGTGCTGATAATGTAAGTATGATTGAAATAGACCTCCAATATCCCGATATCGTAAAGTGATGATAATGTAAGTATGATTGAAATGGACCTCCAATATCCCGATACCGTAAAGTGATGATAATGTAAGTATGATTGAAATAGACCTCCAATATCCCGATATCGTAAAGTGATGATAATGTAAGTATGATTGAAATAGACCTCCAATATCCCGATATCGTAAAGTGATGATAATGTAAGTATGATTGAAATAGACCTCCAATATCCCGATATCGTAAAGTGATGATAATGTAAGTATGCTTGAAATAGACCTCCAATATCCCGATATCGTAAAGTGATGATAATGTAAGTATGATTGAAATAGACCTCCAATATCCCGATATCGTAAAGTGATGACAATGTAATTATGCTTGAAATAGACCTCCAATATCCCGATATTATAAAGTGATGATAATGTAAGTATGATTGAAATAGACCTCCAATATCCCGATATTATAAAGTGATGATAATGTAAGTATGATTGAAATAGACCTCCAATATCCCGATATCGTAAAGTGATGATAATGTAAGTATGATTGAAATAGACCTCCAATATCCCGATATCGTAAAGTGATGATAATGTAAGTATGATTGAAATGGACCTCCAATATCCCGATATCGTAAAGTGATGATAATGTAAGTATGATTGAAATAGACCTCCAATATCCCGATATCGTAAAGTGATGACAATGTAAGTATGCTTGAAATAGACCTCCAATATCCCGATATTATAAAGTGATGATAATGTAAGTATGATTGAAATAGACCTCCAATATCCCGATATCGTAAAGTGATGATAATGTAAGTATGATTGAAATAGACCTCGAATATCCCGATATTATAAAGTGATGATAATATAAGTATGATTGAAATAGACCTCCAATATCTCCCGATATCATAATGATGATAATGTAAGTATGATTGAAATAGACCTCCAATATCCCGATTTCGTAAAATGATGATAATGTAAGTATGATTGAAATAGACCTTCAATATCCCGATATCGTAAAGTGATGATAATGTAAGTATGATTGAAATAGACCTCCAATATCCCGATATCGTAAAGTGATGATAATGTAAGTATGATTGAAATAAACCTCCAATATCCTGATATCGTAAAGTGATGCTAATGTAAGTATGATTGAAATAGATCTCCAATATCGCGATATCGTAAAGTGATGATAATGTAAGTATGATTGAAATAGGACCTCCAATATCCCGATATTGTAAAGTGATGATAATGTAAGTATGATTGAAATAGACCTCCAATATCCCGATATCGTAAAGTGATGATAATGTAAGTATGATTGAAATGGACCTCCAATATCCCGATACCGTAAAGTGATGATACGGTAAGTATGATTGAAATGGACCTCAATATCCCCGATATCGTAAAGTGATGATAATGTAAGTATGATTGAAATGGACCCAATATCCATTGAATAAAAAATTTGTAAGTATGATTGAAAAAACCTCCAAACCCGATCCGTAAACTGTTGATAATGTAAGTATGATTGAGATAGACCTCCAATATTAGTGGACCCAACGGAAATGGACTCATGATGCTAATGCAAAAAAGAAATAAACAATTTACGAACAGAGGTATATTGGTAGTACATCGGACGCCTATCTTTGATCAAGTAATGAACTTGCTTAATGATATAATTGAGAGTTCTTTGGCTGTTCTAAAATTAGTTTTCATCCTACTTTTTAACCAATCTAATGTTTTCAGTAAACATGATTAAATCGCAGTTTTCACATTTAACCGCGACAAAATTGAATGATAAATTTCAATATGAAGTTAGCTTTTACGGAATGGTATCTAATTGGATGTGTCTAAGAATCTGCGGGGTTAGAACTCCTTAAATTTCTTATTTGAGTTTCTTATTTCCTTATTACATGTACATGTATAAATCTACCAAAAGTTATGCCTTATATAATATTGCTTGATTTTAATTGGAGCAAAATAGAATATTCCCGGCCAAATTTCCTCATCTAAGTGAATAAGATTTCATCAACGTCTATCTTTTTGAAAGTTATTTCTTGTTTCTTTTAAATATAAGAAGTGGATGCAAGTGCGATCTGTTACGTCTTCTGCAGACAACGCATAAAATGGGAGTATTCTGTGATATTATAATATGAATATTTCCTAGGGACCGGTTAATATAGGGACAATCTTCGAACTAAGTTGAGCTAACGAATGTATTTGTATGAAATTTGCAGTTGCCGCTAATTTACTTTGATATATTTGTCTGTTGCCAAATTATGTCGTATTTTATTCGTTTCTTTGTTTAAAGATACTAGCAGATATGAAATGCCTCAATAAATAATATGTAAACGTGATTTATTTATTAATCTTCGCCATGACATGAATACCAAGCATTTATATAATCACTGGCATTTAGATAAATCACTTGAACAATGCATGGTAAAATATATAGAAGTTTCTCCTTTAATGAATAGCTTAAACTTTTGGACGGCACGGCTTCATTTTGGTCTTTCTCTTCAGGAATCTGCAAGCATGTGTTCTGTAAGTGATAAAACATTGTAATCAAAGGACTGAAAGTGCTGGAGGATCGATTGTCTCTGAACAACACAGTCTGCACACATACATGTGTAAATATCAGGACAACACAGACTGTACACATACATGTGTAAATATCAGGACAACCCTTGCATGTTTAAAGTTATAAACTGGAGACACAACTGTCCACAAATTTTGACCTTTAAACATTCGTGAAAACTTTACTTTTGAGATAGGAACCCATGTGCTTACATTTTGCATTCAGTGACTATGTTCAACTACCCTGTGTTGTATTAAGCTTTGAATGGTAACTGAGAAATGGATTTTGACAAAACTGAACTGAAAATTCATAGTTTGATCGACTTTTAATGTCATTCAAAAGTTATGGGATATGGCCATAGGGTTGATTGTATTGTGCCAATTGATTGATTCGGATTTAACGTCGTACTCAACAGCTAAGGTCATATTGCAACTTTTTTTTTCATGGAGGAGGGAGACCCTGGATGCCAATTCTGGCATTATTTCAGTCACGAGCGGCCACCTGGGTAGAACCTAGATAGCTCCCAGACATAAAAGAATTCGACCCAAGTAGGGCACGAACCTACAGCGGTGAGGGACAAGTAAACATCAGTCAGTAACCTTGACCACTCGGCCACAGATGCCATTGTATGATGCCAAGCAATTGTCTGAAGTTTCAAGGCTTTAATGGTTACCGAGAAAGTGAATTTTAAGAAAGCTTAACCAGATTCAAGACGACAGTGCCGACTGACGTCAAGAAGGTTATGACAATGGCTCTTCTGTTTTTCAAAGAAAAGCTAAAAATTGATAAATCAATCTTTTGTTATAAATTGATTCAGTATGTACCTATTGTAGAACAAGTACTTGCAGCTTACATTAACTATCCCCGTGATTGCTTCCAAAAAATGCGAATTGCAATATACCGGGTTTATTGCGCACCCCTAGTTATTACCAGCCTTTCTTCCATACTATTTTAAATTTTCTGGATTCATTCTGTTAATGTTAAGGTAGGACTAGGAAACTAGGTCATCCACAAGTAAGATCTCATTGGTCAATGTGGTGACCTACATTATAAGAACCAATCAAAACAAGAGCATGTAATTAGACTGCAATCTGTCAGTCTTTTGATAAGATCTCCTATTTTCGACAACATATAGATAGGTATTTAGATAGGGGCATGAACAGGAGAACATGCCGGGTCGTACCGATGATAGCCTCGTTAGAGGATGGTGGACCCAATAAGCACAATTACAAACAAGCAAAAAAATGTTTAAAGCATAAAAATATGTTGTCATATTTCAAAAAGACATCTACAAGTGCCTCTGTAAAGTTAATTTGCTGATAAGTTTCAGTTTTATACCTAAACGCATAAAGGCGTATTTTAGACTAGTGTTTCGGCATATCTTTAAAGACACTAAATGACAACTAGTCAGGCCGAGCACTTTTGATGATAGATGCGTTGGCAAGTTACAAAATAATCGTTGTTTTTATGTTGAATTCCGAGTTTTGTAATTTAAAATTCAAGAGTACCTAGTAGTACCATAACATATTACGATGTTCCGATAGTTTATGATCACAAACACAACATCGGATAAAAGACATAACATTATTCGGTCTGACTAGTTGTCTTTTAGTGTCTCTGGTCTGACTAGTACTGATCAAAACCGCGTAGGAAAATAGTTCTATACAGAACAGATACCTCGTTGATTTTAAGTTACAAATTATAAGAAAAACAACAATATAATATTATGCTATTCTGAAATGTTTTGATATTATTTATATATGTTACTATATAATTTTTAAAACGGAAGGCAGTATAATTCTTAACAACTGAATATATGGAACTACTTGTTTGTATGTAAAGCGTTCGGCCGTAAGGAAGCTATACTCTGTTACCATTGGCTCGATTGATAAATCAATCGATCCAAAAAGGATAAGATTAAATAACTTCTACTATTTCGCATGATAAATCATTCTAAGAACAAAGGATTATCATTAGAATTCAATCAGCAACTTTACCGGTCCCTTGAAGAAGGGATCGGTAAAGTTGCTGATTGAATTCTAATCATAATGAGTAGTGAGCTGTCTCCAAATAATATTCTTAAACGAGTCCGCATAAGTTGCCAACAGATGTAAAAGAAAAGCAGATGTCAAGTTTGACTTGAACAAAGATCAAAAAGAATTAATATAAAAAATCCTTGTTACGTGAGAAATCTAGTGATTCAGATGATCTAAATAATTGAGATGTAAAACTAGCCTGCTTTCTGATTTGGACACGAGATTCTACATTAAAAATCACGTCATCCGGCAATGACAAAGGAGAAATTTATTATTTGTGTTTCTTTTCATTAAATTACAATTTATGATATAGACAAATTGTATGCCGACGTTATGTGATATGCGCAGATTTTAAACAGTCATTGGCCCATGTCACATACTGTAAAATTTGTTGTTATAATCATGTTCGCTAGGACAGGATTTGTCCATAAGCATACTGCATGTTTGAATCAATCATTACTTTGTTCACACACAGTTCACTTATCCACATTTCTTCCAGCTAATGTTGTTATTAAAATAACAAAACTGCTTGACATTTAATCGCACTTTACCGATTTATAAAATATTCCTTTAATTAAGAAGAATAACATATCCCGTAGCAGCATATACTATTACATATTATGCTGCGACCACAGATGCTTGTGGTATGGACTCGCCATCCAATCTATTCTTGTCCCATGTTGTACGGAACGAATATAAATACAAGATTTGAAACAACTGAAAACTCCAATTGCATATTTAAGTCAGGTGTGAAAGTAAGGAATAACTAACCAACAATTTTCTGAATAAAGTCCCACTCCAAACTGCATCGAATACGGTTGAATTAAGAGAATTTCGAGGAAAAACACTTCTGTCACTTCTGCACAAATCAGATTTAGTATATACATGAAGTTATAAAAATAGGTTTCCCGCATCGCAGTACATGTATATGAAATAGCGTGCGCGGAGTACCATTACGTTCACAGCGCGGATTTTGTCTTGTGCTAATGCTATAGCGGTAAATTTGAAACCAGATTTATATTTTTGTGTTGCACAATAAAACGACTATAAAACGACTGGTTCCATTTTTACACGATCGATAACGACCATAGCCGGGTGCCTATAGTTTTCGAATCGGTACTATTTTTAGAAATGACATAAACAGTATACCTGAGATGTGATAGAGGAAATCGAGTTGTTTCAAATCTTGTATTTATATACATTGTCACTATAAACATGTGATCAGTAGGTTAGTAGAATAAGGAATTGCATCTGTAATTGGTTAGGTTACATGCAGTTGTAGGATGTATTTAAAGATACTGCAGTGAACAGGGGCGAGGGTTAGGCCTATGGGGATGAGGTCCAGACCCCAAGCATCTGTGGCTGCGTCGGGCTATTTTGATTACAGTTACTTTTCAAAACAATAGCTTATAAATAGCAGCAAATTTGTTTTATGATAAAAATATGCTAAAAAGGACAAACGAGACTGGACCAGTGACTGTGATGTTGATTAGATTAATTGTTTCTCTTTAACAATATAAATATGTCATCTGATACTGTATGCATCTGTGGAGCTGTGCACATACACAATAAAATAATAAGAAATTCATCACAACTATAGAAGTTTAACTTTATTTTACAACAAGCTAATATCAATATAATTCGGTTAAAACCATAGGAAAATGTTGATGTCATGTAGTTTGGATTTTATAGGATGTCCCGTACGGTTTTTTGTCGTTAATGTAGGCTAGTTTCCATGGTTGAGATTCTTCACACTCTGATCAATCCAAGGTCAAAATACTTAAAGTGGATTTTATTTTGATTTCTACATTATGCAACTAGGGCTTTTGCTCGGTAACCAATATATTTCATATCTTAGAATTAATGTTTAACATCCTGTTCTCAGTAATTTGACCATTTTTGTTATATTTTAAGCAAAACGTTTTCCAAATGCACCAAAACAGTCGATACGATGCATTCATACATGCACGTTTTTGTCTGACTGTTAATTAAGCAACTTGGCATGTGCATGTTGATCGAGTATCTGAAGATAAAATGAAACCGCAATTTCCAATAGACACATTCGCATTTTATACTGTTTACTTGCACGAAACTTGCTTGGCTATGTAATTGTCTCGATCTCCGAGCATGTGGTTGCTGTTTTTAGAGTGCCCTGCTTGCAAATTTTGGAGAAAAACTTATTGATGCCGTCTAGATGTTTTTGGCTGCTAGTACAATACGCCGTCCGACGTCCGTTGTTAGTCATCCGTCCGTCCGTTCACCATTATCTTGAAACGACACCTTCTCTAAAATCACTGAGGCAATGTCGGTGAAACTTCAGCAGAAATGTTCCTTGAATGAAGCTAAACGAAATATGTACTAATAATTTCTTTCTTTGCACAACTGTTGTTGTTATGGCGACGAACAGGAAAAAATATAATCTCAAAAACCGAAGATCCAAGAGGTTAGATACGTGTATGTTTTGTGTGGCAGTGTCTAGCGAAGCTCTAACAAGTCTGTTCAAATAGTGCCCCTGTAGTCGAAATTAGCCCTGCCCGGTGGGGTCATATGTTTTACAAAGAAACATAGAGAAAAATTTAAAAGTCTTCGTGTCAGAATGTTCTTGTCATATTGCTAAAATATTTGAATTGTAGCATTGTATGGTTCTCTATGAAGTTTGTTCAAAGCTTGCCCCTTGGTCAAAATTGACCCCGCCTAAAGATTCACTTGTTTTATTTGTTGTGTAGCTTTTTAGCTTGTGTCACAAATGGCCCTACCCGGTGGTGTAGGCCATGTTTTACATATAGGGGCAGGTATTGGAATATTTGATAAAGGAAACGACAATACTACACATAAAATATCTAAGCTAAAGGTTTATAATTTCCGAAATAAATGATTTCTTTTAAGTTTCCAAGGTCACATTTGTAAAAGTTTGCATTTTCACTTTGTAATCTACGACCCTGTTGTCGATCTCGTATCACGGACAATGATGCCCACGTGAGCGATAGAGCACAACTTTGGTCCATTTGTTTTTTCATAGATCTGAATGAGACTTGTTAGTATTAGTAAAGGTATGAACATTGCTGGCCACAAAAAACTTAATGCAAAATAAATGCTCGTGTTCCTTTTTCTTTGTCTAACATGTCGTTGGCAACGGTGACAATGTCATCGCTAGCAAAAATAACACATTTATACATTATACAATCGTAAACTTATGTTAAAGTTAATATGAACATGTAGTTGTGTTGACCTGTTTAAATGTAATATTGACCGAAAACCAAGTTTTTAAAATATGTCATAGCTTAAACAGTAAACCTTTTGGACAAAATGACCAAATAAATACGCATTAAAATCCGTTTCTGTCTATAATTATGTACTATTTTTAGGCCTTCACATCGCATATGATCGCTATCGAATAATTGGACTTGCGGATTTGTCTTAAATGGATTCTTTTGTTTGTCGTTTTTCCCGTCTGTTGGAAAACGTTATTGTAATGACATTCACGGCAAAGTGTTTTGAAAAGTAATCACCAACGCTTGCAATTAGTTGTTGTTTGTTGACGTTTAACGTCCTTTCCAACCGTGGTCATTTTAATAGGCGGACAGTTCACTTTACACTCGTTCCTTGAAGATCCAGTACTAAACTCCGATTCTCCGTAAGAAAATGTCAGCTTTCTCACATAAAACAATTAACATGCATGCTAAATCTACCAAAACGAAGGAGGCGTAATGAGCGTCTGTGTAGGAAGAATTGTGTCGCAGAAAAAACATCGAATCTTGGAAAGATCTCCATTAGATTGATATCTGAGACAAACTCGTTTACCGCGAAGTTATCAGTGTCTGATTAACCGATATTTACCGTCTTCAGAAAGTAATTTGAGCTTCGATGTCATTATTGAAACATAGGAATTGTGTTATTCATTGACAATATTTTGGAGCAACCATTCAGACTCAGGACTAATAAAAACCGCGAAACACTTCAGGTCTTTGTTTTACCTGAACTACACCGAATCACGCAATAAAATACGTTGTTTACAGGTCATGCTGTTTAACATTGACGAGCCTAAAGTTACATTCAGTCCAGAGGTAGCAATATTTTTCAAGCAGGTTTTAACATTGCATTGAACGCAATGAATTTATGTTTTTCTTGCAAAAAAAATGTCTTCCTTTATGTTTTTCTTTTTCAGTTCTGCATTTTGCTATTCTCTTTCTACTTGCAGCGTGCATTCGTTATCAATTTGAAGATATCATTTAATAAGTGTCTTTCAATACTTCATAAAAGATTCAAGTGCATTTATTACTGACTATGATACTTGCCTTAGTGAAAACGTTATGTCATTCCCAATGGTATCTTTCGTCTGCATATTAAAGTGCATGCTGATGTTGTAATACTTACATCAGAGTAAAATGTAGGCGTGAGATATATCGCTACATAAAACAGAATCTGTGCAGATTCTATAGTGGGTTGTAACTGAATCAGCATCACATTAGATACAAGTAAACAAATTTCTGTCGTGCGTAGAAACTGTGCAAACTTGTGAGAGATACAATTAAAACGTGAATATTGATAAAAGCTTCATTAAAATTGGATTGTGATAGTAACAAAGGGTTTATCACGCTAAACAAGGCATGTATTTAATATATTTTTCCATCAAAAGCTTAATAAAACAGAACATTTTGAATTGTGAAAAATAGCGACACCAAAATTTGAAGCCAAGTTATTGTTTTGTCATATAATCTACCTATTACACTAAACGTGTTCTCTAGCATGGCCAGCATTAACATTAAACCTTTTCAAATGTAATTGAGGAAACATCATGTTTCGTGGTGGTTTTGTACATTTTTATACGTGAGGTTAGCAGTCTTATGAATAATACATCGTCTGATGGCTACACGTCCCATGTCACTTCTAACCTTGCCTTTCTCCTTCTTTATTTAATCATCAACCCTTCCAAATAAACGAAAGCTGTCATGTCTTGCACTTACGAAGACACATGATAGATACTTCTATTACATGAATTTCAAAATGATCTAGTAGTACATATCACATGGTAGTGAATTTAACATTGAAATCTCCGTAGACTAACATGGGTTATTACTTATTACATTGATGCTCTTCATTGATCAACCCACTCTTTAAATTATCTTCCATATGAAATTTGTACCACTCGAAAGATTCTCTCTATGCTTTGGATGCCGGAATAAACAAACTGTCCCACATATACAGAGTTTAGCAACTAGATATGATAATCGCTAGACTAAAACATTGCCCTTTCTAAGGACAACAAAGACCGTTTGATTTATGATTCATTTGATTAATTACTAATACGTTATACCATACTGCAGACTAATTTGATAGATTCTGATTGGTCAAGAGCCTCCGTATATAAACCGGTGAGGAATGGACCGATTATACACCTCGAACGAGGGTAGTGAACTCAAAAAGCACAGATAAAAACCGTGAGCAACATTTCAATACAGTTCATTTGTTGAACATTTACCCTTGCGTCAGTAAATAAAAACACTGATGACGTAGTAAAAACGTCATTTTGCAAGTTTAATGATTTTTATCACGTGACTGCGTAGATCTACATTCTAGTAGAAACACTATGAAAAAAATTCTGCAAATGACAAGATAGAATGTAAACAATAATAAAATAAAATAAGATCTGCTGATTGCGAGAACATTAGGGAATCATGCATAGGTAAAAAGCTTTGGGGCTCGGAAGGGTATTTCACAAGTTGTCATAAAGTCAATATTTTTACAACTATTGAATGGGTTATCTTAGAAATTAATCAACAGTACTATAAATTCGTTTATAGATAAATGCTGGTAATTGACGCGATGTACGACCTAGTATAGCCTACAAAGAACCTATATTAATGATAACATAGAATCTGTCTGTGATCAAACCTAAAAATGCCTTTATCCTGTTAGGTTTTGTGTAATATTGGTTCCGACAGAACGTCTTTCTCTAATGCAATTGCAATTAAATTGATTTTCACTTGTAGTATGCAGTCTGGAGAAAATGTCTCTTGAAATTATGTCCCGAAGTGCACGCGATGCTTAACTTAACGTGACAATTTTAGAATTATGGAAACATGCCAATGATGCTGAATACAGGAACTCAAACAAACAAGGAATTCTACGAGAGGCATAGAAGTGTCGGGGTAGAAACTCGGACTCGGGTTTGTGGTACCTCCAACATGGCGCAAATACTGATGATAACTCCAGAAAGCAGTAGTCTATTGTAGCTAAGGTACATAACGTAACTAAATAACTTACTGTAATATGCAATAAGTTTAACTTACTACTTCTATTGAAATAGCATAGAAACACATTAAACACCGACCCCTTCCTTGGAATGTGCGGTATATTTAGAAAAATCAACAAGGGCAGTAACAGATATCTGTGCTCACAAGTTCACAATCACCAATACACATATCATACATATAAAACACACAGTTTGATTCTTCAAATATTCAGCGTGTTAGGTTCTACACAATGACGAACTATCTCTTTGTTAAATATCCAAACTTCGAATTAAATAGCATTTCATATATCCTTTTATTTCTACTACTTTCAGACAATGTAATGCACGTTTGCCATCGTAAATAATGAAATTTGTTTTGTAAGACGTTTATCATTTGTTCTTATTTTAAACTGCTTATAAAACGTTTTTTGTTAAGGTGTTAAAGCGATTTTTTTCAGGAAATAGTGTCTGGATTATACACCTGCTGCCAAAAAACTACATTTGTGCTGAAACGTTTTCAGTGAGGGGTTTAAATGCTCAGATACCGAGACATCAAGTGCTAAAAATAAAACTGTGTCAACCATTGTGTCACACGTTTTTGTCAGGTTTGTCAAATGGTGTGGCAACCTGACATAAATTGTGTTTTACAAGAATGTATTTCTGTAACATATACAGGCAGAGTGTTATGTTCTGTTGCGAAGTCAAATAAGATACGATCAGTGCAGTGAGTTCAGATGAGGGTTCTATATTACATTGTTATCATGGAAAAGTGTATTAGATTCAGATCGGCTCAGCAGGCCCGGTTAATGTCCTTTGTCGTTCAATTAGCAGTGTAGCAAAGCATGTGCTTTGCAGATGATTTAAGAACAGTAATCAAATTTGTAACAAGTAATAAAAAAACAAAGGAGTTTGCCCATTGCCTGTCAATTACTGTTAAGAGTCCCTCTTTACAGACGCGCACTAATAGTGGATTAATTCGGCCAAACGTTTTCCAGGACAGAAGTGTTGGTAATCAATTGAGGACTACTCAGTCAAGATTAACGTCACTGCTTAAACAGCCAGCGTAAAACCTCAGTAACCTATCAAATGTTTGGTGGCAAGTTGTCTCAAGTCATTTCAATTTTTGACTAACTTGGTTATATACATTATATCCACACATGCTCTCCTATCCTTAGCTGGTTACGTTACAATTTAAACGTATGCATCAAAGGACATTTTATCTGCACAAGTGAGTACCTCCCAAGGCTTTGTTTTATATAACATGTCTATTGTTTTATCCCACTGAAGTGCCTTTTATTTCTTTTTCCATAGTCTCTTCGGGAATATCAGTTCAAGGAAAATGCTGTTCGTTCAAGATAATCATTTCACACCATTATTTCTCACTTTTTTATCTCTTCGGGGATATCAGTTAAAGAATATTGCTGGCTTTTAACTGTTTGCACAAGATTATCGTAACACATGCAGTTGTGGTACGTAATACAAAACATTGTTTATTTCACCATCAAATACAATAATAACACTTGTGGATGAAAACAAAATATCCATGATGTGGTAACAAATCAATTTTTTTTCATTGAAAAACAATAGCCTCATTTCAAACTGTACGTAAGCAAAGCCATGTAAAATTGTTATTCTTTCAAACAAAGAAACTGCAAGGTAAACGCAATGTGAATAAAAAATGTATAATAACAAGGACATTATAACTTTGCATTTCGTGTGAAACAGGTATTTAGCGGAACTAGCAAGTATTTTAGAATTCATTTATATGTTAACAAATCTTTTGATCAAGGCATTATTGCTAGTCGAAATTAATTGTAACTTCATCCCATTGATTATAGTTTCAAGGTAGATATCCCGTACGCTATATGAACAACTATCATCGTAATAGATATTCGGCCACATTAGGTGCTCATAAATTTTCACGCTGTTAGAGTGTGTCATGCACTACTGTTAGGCGGTTTTCTCAAAGCTCAAGCACATGTAGAAAACATGCTAAATTTTCGGCGAATGCATTGATTACTTTTTGGTTAAGATCTAGATCAGTGCCTTGATGATAAGTACAAACCTCCAAAACTTACTACATTTTTGGTAGCAAGTTGTCTCAAATCATGTCGACAAACTGTTATATAAATGTGTCAATATGCTTTATTTATATATTATATCAATATGTGCTTTCTTGTGTCTTAATACTGGACAAATACAGTTTATTTTTTCTACAAAAACTCAGTCATTCTGCAAATTTTGTTTTACAATAGATGTTCCGACTTGCACTGGGGTGCCTTCAATTTTTTGTATTTGCAACACTACTATCAACAATTATTTTCCTTTCCATAATTTCTTAAGGGATATCAATTCAGGGAAAGTGTTTGCTTTCAACTGTTTTTACGAGATCATCATAACACACGTAGTTATGATATGTAATATAATACATTGTTGATTCCACCACCAAATACCATTATTTTTTAATACTATTTTTTTTTAGGTCGATTGTGAAACAAGTTATACAACTTATATTAATCACTCTCGACACCTCATTCCCGATGGTATCGTTCTCGGTGACTATTAGTCTTAATCAATGCAGTAAACTCACAAAATATTATATTTAGCCCCCACGTGAACAATGCGGGCTATAAAACGTTTATTGCTATAATTCATCTCTTAAGAGAAGTGTACTTTAATTTACTGCAGTATGACAATGTATTGAAGAAAAATCATAACATTTGTCACTAGTTTTCACGACCTTGTTGAATGTCAACAAAATTGAAAGTTGCGAAATCGACTATCTGATCCTGAATTTAGTTATTCGTTCTTCGGTACTACTTAGAGGGACTTTAGAAACCTTGTATGTCTCTTAAGATATCAAAACATTAATTTGATACATAAAATAAAAGAACATGTTGTAGATATGTTCTGCAGCCCATATAATTGAAAACAGTCTTGATATTTTCTCTCACTGTGCATTACTAATAGGCAGAAGAAACTATTTCTTTCTGGTTTTTAGATTCAGTACAAGCTTATGCTAACCTGGAGTAATACTAATGGTTGTTTGTTTCAACGCCAATGCATCTGTCTCTTTCCTTTACATCCATAGTCAAATATAAAGTTGAAACTTTGGAAACTTTTATTATTGCCTATGGATAGAGTTATCGTAACAATACTTTACAGCCTTAGTATGCATTTAAAATTCATACAGATGTTTGAATAACCCACAAAGTCTTCAATATCAAGGCCCCTTCTAAACAGATTTATATGTGCTTTGTATGCAGGTATAAACGTACTGCTCCACACACATTTTATCAATTAGATACGATAATTGCTTTGTCGCCATGTCGGTAGTGTCCTTAGGCAAGACACAAATAATTCCACATTGTCTCTCTCTTCGAGGTAGATTCCATCTGGAATGAGCCTCGAGAGCGATTAATGTAAGTTGTAAGAACTTGTTTCGCAATCAAGAATAAATGAATTAGTATAAATTAATAATTGATAGACTACTACGTTATATCTTTACAATATATTGGCCTTTCTAAGCACAACAAAGACATTTTGATTCATGATTAATTTTTCAAACCATATATAGTGGTATGTGTGATCAAACCTAGAAAGACCGTTATCCAGATATTAGTTTATTTAATACAATTGATATTGACTTGAAGTGTTCAATTCAGTCTGTAGAACATGTCTCTTGCAATTATGTTCCATAATGCATTGTGTAATTTAATATTTAGTTTCGCACTTATGGTGATAATTTACGAATTCTGGAAACAGCTTGTTTTATTCTCCAGGAAATATTGCCCGGGCTATTCATCTGCTGTCAAATAAATACTTTTATTTGTGCTAAAACATTTTCAGTGTCGAGATCAGTTGTCAAGCCACCGTGAGATCAACTACGTATCCAATTGCCTATAGTAATAAAGGGAATGAAATCAATAACAAGCCACTCAAAATTGTTTTTGTCAGAATATTTTTTTTATATTTATACACAGTCTAATATGATCCAATTTATATACTGAAAACAAACTAGTGCTTCTAGATATATTTTGTCAAAGTGCAGTTTGATTGAAGTTTGTGTTTTATTACAAGATTCACGCAAAATGTTTTTATTAGATTTTAATAAAATGTATATGCAGTTTTTATATCTAATTTGCATTGTCTTATCTAAGATTTCGTACCTTTTTATTTTTTATTAGGGTATCTCTTTGTTCGGTGGTTGTCCGTGTGGCTTTATTTACGTTTAAACATGATTAAATGATCATATTGTTATTGTTGTCAAGAATCACCTTTTCAACAACATGATTATATTCTTTCTTACGACTTGGAAAACAAGTTTACAACACGATATAACATATTACAAAACATATCGCTGTTTATTTCAACATTTTGAACTAAAATGCGACTTTAAATACGGATCTATTATTAAATAACTTCATGCTGCTAGAATGTGTCATGCACATGTGGGGCTCACAATTTGTAATGAAGGTTTATGTGAGGTTATACAGTAAGTACTTCGAATCCGTGTTTTGATTTCAACAAAATTTAATTTAAAACGTAATATTTCCGTGTTACCATGCCATATCAAATAAGATAAATCCAGATGTATCGCTCTTCATTGCTTAAATAGCACTTCACAAACTTGAATCATGAAAAAAAATTCTGGCAAAATACAAAAGTATCTTTTCTACAATAACTCAACTTCTAAAAGTTTTGTTTTATAATAGATTTCACAAACTTGTACCGAGGTGCATATCAGTTTTTATATTGGCAACACTCCTAACTATTTTTATTTCTCTTTCCATAACCTCTTCAGGGATATTAGTTGAATGAAATGGCTGGCTCTAAATGTTTGTACAATATTATCATAGCACAAGTGCAATGTAGTTATTTTGATTTCTAACGCAGAACCGATTTAACGTCGTTTCTGATTGGTTACGTCGTTAAATTTACAACTATAAAATAACGTATATATAGTCGCGAAAATCGAACGAGGTTTTAATTACCGCTTAAATACATTGTGCAATAGAAAAGGGTTAACTATATAATGATTTTGATATTTGCGACTGTATATATACAGGTTTAATGGTCGAAAACAGTTTTAACAGCTCCGGTTTACGCCGTTGCGGTTCAAAGTATTTGCGGCCATTAAAAGCCGTAAATACAGTCGCAAATGTCAAAATTACAAATCAGTTAACTACGGAAGCCTATTAGGGCCGTTTTGACTTAGAGCTAAGGGGGTACAAAATTAGAACTTAGTTCTTATATCTTAGAACTAAGAACTTAGAACTAAGTTCTTAGAATTAAATATCAGCAGGCGCGCCATTTTTCTAGGAAAGCGGAAGATAACAGAGAATATATGAAAATATAACGGAGTTTCTTGTTCAATGTGTGTTGCATTTACGTAGGTAAGTCCGTTTAAGCTGTTTCTAATGCTTTTACTCACATGAGCCCTGTCAAGTATGGAAATTAACCCAAATCATAGTAATGTACCGATTCATCGAGATACTCTGCGATCAGTCACAATACCCTCCGACGTAACTCTCGGCAAAACGATTTGCATCGAGGCCATTCAGTGTGTTGTTCTTGGTATTTTTTATTATATTTTTCTCATTTATTTGCATATTCTCAATGTGTTATTTAAGTTAAATGAGAGCTCCTGTGGTATGCGGGTCAACGTTATACATTTTAATTGATCTTCTGCTAAGCTAAACTTAAATGAGTTTTATACTGTTAAAGGAAACTTATGCAAAAGATATTGCCACAATTATCATTTTGAAGATGCTTTTAGCTTAATATCTTTTTTTTTTGTTCAGGCAATAAACATGACCTCCAAGTACACATTGATGTTTCGACTGTTGCTATTATCAACATGTTTCACATGACTGAGTTGTACTTTGGAGAGCCTTTTTGGAAATTTGAAATGACTGGGGAAGAAGATAACTCTGTTGACCTAGTAGTTGAATGCAAGTCTAAAGAGGACAAACCAAATGATTTGAATCATATTGAGAGCCAAGGAATTGTGCCTAGTGAATAGCTCCACATGTTGTCTCAATGGTTGAATTATGATCCGTCTGCAAGACATTTCGCTCTGAAATTTTGTACTGTTATGATAAAGTCAAACCAATTCCCCCTTTAATGTGTCTTCGCTAAAGAGGAAGTACTAAGTTGATAGGAAAGGATATCAAGTTTTAAAAAAAATTATAATCTAGACTCAACTAACTCTCCAGAAATGTTCTTGCATGTCATATTTTATATGTGAACCTGTGAGATGTTTTTAGTTGTTTTTTTAATGTGGAACTCTAAGTTAATTTGGTGAATATAATAGCAGCTTTGTTTTTGTTTTGTTTTTGTTTTGTCACAATTTCATCTTGATTTTTCAGTACGTTGTATCTCACTGTTGATGTTTATCAAGTTAATATTATATTTAGACATGTTTTAATCGTTTTTCTGCTAAACTCAGTAATGCAGTGTAGGTAATGAAGACATGGAATGACGCTTCACTTAGTCATAGGTTTTTAACTAGTATTTCAAAAAATAAATCTCCCTTGTTTATAGATCAATATTTTGCCTGCACACATTTCTCTGTTTTTGGATCATACTTTTAAGATTTTTCATTAAAATAGCCTTACTATAATAATAATAAAAACATAAGCATGTATCTATATCAAGCTCTGTTTAATAGTTACAATGTTTTCGAATAGTCGGGCTTGGCTGTCATGTGACATCTCTTTTGTTATAAATGCATTTTAACTAAATTTGGTACAAACAATCATCATGAACATTTGTTTTTTATCAATATAAGGTCTGTAAAACTTTATTTCTTTTCATAGGTTCAGAGCCAGACCTCTTAAACACAACTTTGATGTTTTAAAAATGTTTGTTTTTAAAGTACCCAAGGTTTAAAAAGAATTTCTAAGATGTGAGCTTTAAGTTTTATTATCTAAATTGTAATTTCTAATATGTAAGTTCTAATATTTAAGTTATAAGTTCTAATTTGTAAGTTATAATGTTTATGTTGTAAGTTGTAAACTTTAAGTTCTAATAAGTTGACAATGTTGTTATAGCATCTTCTCTGGTGAGCGACTGGGAACTATTTGGTCCTCTGATTTTAAAGTTTGATGTGGTATATAGCCATTGTGCGAAAAAAATATGTTAACAACATTGTATTGTCTGATGATTTACACCGTTTTGGTCAAATAAAAAGTTAAATAGAGAGAGAGAGAGAGAGGGGGCATGTGCTGAAGGGAATCACATTGTCTGTTTTAACATTTGTCTGTCTGCCATAAATTCTAAAATGTCTTTAAACGATTACAGGCAACCCTGAAATTGAGTCTTTCATGTACGATTGCGAGAATGGTTCGTTTAAAGTCTATGCCACACTGATGCACTCCAGTGGTCAACTCAAGAGGTGGTCATACCTGTTATCAAGTGTTATTTTTGTTTTTAACCCCTACCTCACTTGGTCAAAATGTGCCCTATTTCCGTTAACTTTTGGCTATCTGTTTAGCACGAAACGATGCATCATGGAACACTGTTTATACGCATATATAACAGTTATTCCTTCGATTGGTTTTCATCCAGGTAGAAGTTTCAGCAGAAGTTTCTTATTTTGTTTAGTAAATATACACACTGGCAATTTGTAGATCTACATGTATATACGCAAATTGATAAAGGAACTATAATTCATATCAAATTGAGTAATATACCAACTTGTGTAAACTACATATAGCAGGAAGAGTTATGAAAAATAAATATCAGTTTAATTAACCTCATGGTGACAAAGAAGTTAAACACACAAGATCAAACTGGTGTTCTGCTAATTTGCATTCTTTATATAATGTAAGACGAGTAAAAATAATGAGGGCACATGGGGGAGATACGCAGTACACCTTAGACAAACAAACAAAATGGCAGCGCCCATTGTTTCTATTTTTCCCCATTTTAAGACAACATTTGATTGAACAACCTCATAATAACAACCTGCTACACACTTGTGCATGTTGGTCTTTGTTGTAAAGTTTCCATAGATACTGGTCACAAAACTTGCATCAAGGTCAAGGAATTCTACACCCAAATAATACTATAGTATATGGTGCAGGGTCCCAGAATATTACAGCAACGTATGCAACCAAACATAGACCAATATGTATAGAAATGTGTAGAAGGCGGTGATTTTGGTCTGAAACAATGTCTTAAAAATCGAAATATTTAGAAAAGCAAACCATTCCAATGGGCAGCACCAATTTGTTTGTGCAGAACGATTCTCTCCCTTCAGTCATAGAACAATCATGGTTTGTGTCCATACAATTGTAATGTTAATATCGTAGATCATCTTCAGTCTCGTGAATATTTATCCACTAATTGTAACATTTCTGTGTAAAAGGCTAAAGCTTCTTTCGCATTTGAAGGCCATCTATGGTCCAGTGACAACAACTGAGATAGTTCCTCTGTTTCGTCGAAATATAGCCTTTTTTGCTTACCTTGTAATCTTGACCTACAGTGTACCTGACATACCTGAACAGTTTCCAGACTAACAACGTGACACTAAAGTTTTCAGGTACAAATCTTCCATAAGGATTATTAGAATACACCCGAGTGCGCTATCATATCAAGCTCTGCTTGGATTAAATTCGTAACGTAATATTTTATACATTCAATCTGCAAAAGATTGGTTGTATCAAGGACATTTGGTTTAAACAGTATTTATTCAATAAATGCATATACAATATTTCTGTTAAATAACAGCAAGGATCGAGTAGAAAGCTCTAAGCTTATTTAAGAACTCTCTCCTTTGCATCAAACATGTCCTTGAAAAATGAAATCCATCAGTGCATACCATGCCGTCTCAATAATCCCTACCAAGGTTTTATCAGCTGAATCGACACACTTTTCCCATACATAAAACTCTTCAAACCTGAAACACTGTCTATACCGTTGTATCTGAAAATGGCTTGCAGCAAAGATAGTCTTGCATTTTCAGGATTATAAAATCCGTTATAAATTCAATTGGTCATAGCCATCAACATCCACGCAAAGTTTTGATCTTTTTAGACGTTATTCCGTCTTGATAATCAGCGTCCTTTTCGGTCAGTGCTCCTTTCGGGGTAAATTTCTCTCATTTACTTGAACACCGAATCTCCAGATACTGCAAGATGGCAATCTTTCACTAACATTTGCCACATGGATTGGTAACCTACATATTGAACGCACCTTTGCATTTGTGCATGAATGTGATCTCTTATTATTTCCTCCCGAGCGCGATTTCTGGTTATGAGATACTGGTCTACTATCTAATCGCGATATACCTTGTCCACAAACTGTATGACAGTTGATCTAGAATAGTTTACCAAGCCAGATAAGAATATTGCATCCATCAACAATTACAGTCATTATTACATTAAACAGAATCGGCACAGGCAAATACCTGACACATCCTTCAGTACAATGCACAAGAGAATCCTTTTCTATGTAATCCTTTTCCAACATTATCTAGTAAACACAGCAAATATCAGCAAATATTCCATTATCTGATGGCTTCCAACGTGTTTCCAGCGTTCCCATACAGAGTGGAACGTTTCATGTACTCGTTTATCAAACTAATTTCTTAACGAAAACACCCTCACCAAGATACTAGCGTTTAAAATGCATTGACAGTGATCTCGAATAAAATTCAAATTCCTGTGTATTGAGCGCTCCACAAACTTTACACACATGTATATGCATATTGACAGCAGGACATAAATAATGAACTGGTAATTCTTGCGCTAATCATCATCATAGCGTAAACACTGTTTATAAAATAAGGTAAAATGTGTTGGACTTAAAATGTAAACAACTTTTAGAGACCATACGAATTTTCTTTTAATTGAATACTGTAATATATATGATACTACTTCTTTGGCAAATGTTTACTTAGAAACCGCATAACACATTCAACCAAGCTTTCCTTATAGAGAAATAGGCAACGCCGTTTTCGTCTTATGTTTCAATCCAATGATTTTTTTGCCATGTTATATAAATAGAATCTTTCATTCGTGTTTATGTCGTATTAAATTTATCAAACTCGTCATCTAAAACTGATATAAACTCGGCAGAGCCTCGTTTTTATCGTTTTCAGACGACTCGTTTGATAAATTCAATACAACACGAACACTCATGGAAGATCCTCTATATGCATCCTGAAAATGACAGCTGTGGTCATTCTTGTATATGTTTCCTTTAACAGTATAAAACTCATTTCACTTAGCAAAAGATCGAACAAATAAATCTATATAGCGTTTGCCTGCGTATCAAAAGAGCACTTGTTTAACGGGGCTGGACTAATTTCAGAAAGTGAGTCGTTCTATATGATATTGTTAGGAATCGGACTTGAAATATTTTGCCGATGACCGAGCATGTTTGTGACTGATCGTCGAGGCATAATCGTAATTACTAAACGCATAAACTGTTACTTAAGGATACCTTCACTTCTTGACCTGAAGGTCTGACATCATATTAGGTAACTGGAATAACACATTACGAATAGGTAAATAATTGAGAAATATCATAAAAAGTACTAAGAACAGTTCTACTGAATGGTCACGATGCACATACACTGGACGATCATCACGTCGGAGGGTGTTATGAGTGATCATCGAGTACTACGATGAATCGGCACATCACTATGATATTTGTTCATTCTTCTCGAACCTGACAGGGCCCATAAGAAAGAGCGTATAAGGTCTCACTTACGTATATGCAACACGCATTGAACAAGAAACTCCGTTATATTTTCATATATGCGATCTCTTTTCTGTCGTCTTGCGCTTTCCTCGAAAATGACGCGCCTGCTGATATTTACTGTCGTCTAAAAACAAAGTTCTATGTTTTAAGATATAAGAACTAAGTTCTAATTTTGTACCCCTAAGCTCTAAGTCAAAACGGCCCTAATAGGCTTCCGTAGTTCACTTAATAGTAGTATATTTTAATACATTGTTAATTTCCCCATCAAAGAATAAAATATACACCTGCGTATGAAAACAAAAACTCTCCGTGATATTAAATCACATTTTCCTGATCAATTATTTAAATTTCAAACTTCCTGTAAAAAGTTCACGCAAAATTGTTTAATATGTAGACATATAAAAAACATTCAATACGACATCTACATTGTTGAACCATTTCATTAGAAAGCAGCTAGCATTTTAGAATTCATTTATATAGTTCTAAACGTTTTGTTCAAAACATTAGGGCGAGTCAAAACTGTAATTCTTATCTCATTAATATCTTTTTCAAGGTCAATATCCATGAACTGCGGCAACAACTTTCATAGTATTTATAGCTTATACGAATTTGTTTCAGTTCAGCGACGAAGAAAGCTTCCTCAGTTCATGGAATTACTCCCAAACAATAATTCCAGATATCAATGTGCTCGCAAGAGGGAGGCATTGAGTTTTTTTATCACTGCTACCAATTTGCAGATTGGTTGACCGAGTGTCCAAGGTCAGACCTCGTGCTCCGGTTGTGAGTCGAACCCGGGACCTTCTATTTCGAAAGCAAACGCCCTAACCACTGCGCTATCGTGTTTAAAAATATTCGGTCATATTAGAAGCTAATTAATTTCCAGAACGATATAAATCACCGTTCAGAACGAGGCAGACTCATCCACGGATGCCAATCTAGTTCCATTTAATATATATGACTTAATATGTTTAAAACAAAAGCACACATAGTACATACTACATTTTGGTAAATACGAAACTTTGTTTTATAACTCACATTGAGTGTTGTTTATTCTATTCAAGAAGCATGGAACCAAGGCATGAGAAGAAGTTGTGTAAGTATGATATAAACATATTTCTCAACAACAGTTACCTTATCATGAATGTAAACACTACAAATGATGTATGATATATAAACGACAGTAATTTATTACAGTAGTAACAGAGAATATTCTGGCCGCTTATCGAATAAATTCTAAAAAAACTTCATGACAGAACGAGCAATGTGTGGCATGTGTCCTCATATAAACTTACTACTTTTCATTGTAAATTGCAAAAGTAATAGAGAGTTAGAGTGCCTTCAGTCTTCAGCTACCACAATTCACACCCTCCAACAAAAGCCTGCATTACAATAATGACTAAGCACAGTAGTATTATAGTCACTCTTCAAATCATAATGCTGTGTGAATGATTACTTTTCAAAGTAGAGATTAGGATTCGAACCATGTCGTACGACCTCTTGTATAATGTTATTAAATCTGATATACATGCTAATAGAGACAAATACCACGATTTTGTTCCCGCCATGGTAGTAGAGGTGTAGCTACACACATTGTGATACATTGAGCATTTTGAGATACATGTATTTTATTTAGTAACAAAGGTTCGCGGTCCAAGAAAACAACAAGAAAAGAAAACATAAAGTATGCACTTGTTACTAGACAACAGACTTAAATGTTAAGGTTATGGAAGCTTTATGCTGATCGGTGCTTGCTTTAATCATTCATGTATATTTAACAGTTACCTTTGTAACCAATATGTATTAATTGAGACATGTAGAACAATGTTTTACTACCGTTTAGATTTTTATGAGAATATTTAAGCATGAACTACTCTGCATTACATCTGTATATATCTTCAATATTACTATGAATTTGTAATTGAAAGTGTCACTAACGATTCTTTAGACACTGTTATATCAATGCATCAATTCATTATTTATCTTTAAATAAAAGTAAAAATGATTCGAAATACAAGAAAACAAGAAGTAATCATTTGGTTGCTAGACAGCACACTTAAATGTGAAGGTAATGAAATCCATATGGTGATAGCTGTTTGCATGATTCGTATATGAATATGTAACAACTACCTTTCAAATAATATGTATGACATTTTAGTCAAATGTTAAACATGCATCACTCTGTCTGAATTTTTTTATTCATTTGATTATTTTCTTAGTTAAAGTTTTAGCTCAAATTTGAAATCTGATTAGTTATATATGTGGCTGACTACTCAGCTGAAGTTTTATTAATGTGATATTTCATTCAATTTCCATACGTATAAAAACTCAGACAACACGGGAGTTGCATTATTGCATACCTGTTCGGGGTATCCGCAGTTTTCACCAGTGCTGGAAAATCTCATATCACATCCCCTCATATAGTATGACTCACATGAATAACTTGTGACGTAACGTAATAAATATTGTCACGTCGTATCTCCAAACAAAGTATCTTAATATCCTTTAATTTGATATAATAATGTATCATTTCGATAACTCGGCAGAGCCTCGTTCCCCAAAAACACTTACCCGAGGTGACTGATATTTCCATCTGAACTGCGTGCTCATGACAGATACTTTTGATATACCATGGTTGCTAGGCAGCAAAATGCATGGGAGCAAACCTTGTGTCGTTTGTCCAAGGCATTAGTTTCTCATTCATTCCATAAAGCCATGATTGCAAAGAAAATCCCTTGTTAAAGCTTTTTGAATAATGATTTTTTTTAATTTTTCCTTCGCAGCTATCTATAAATTAAAAGCATTATATGGCCAGAACCTATGTAAAGCTTGCATTTGCATTGTCTAGACTACTTCTATAGACAATGTATTTACTGTGATTGCAAATAAGTTTTGGTATTTCATAATTTCTTGTAAAATTATTGAAATTACATTTGATGTGATCAGAAAAATAGAATCTTTTTACAGTTGATAGGCAACATAATGTTATTTGCATGTGCATATATGCATGTAAACATAAGATTTTCAATTTAAAAAGTTTTATGGCATGGAATAAAACAAAAGTACACTTTCACATGTTTTTAGTTTTATTTTAGTTTATTTCCTTACTTACAAAAGGGTATTATTTTACCTATATGAAGACAAGACAAATGTTTAATAATGGCATTAACACTTTTGAAGAATAAACACAAAATTGGATATAACTTTGCCAATTTTCAAAATTTTCCGCTGCATATTTTTCATGACCTCCACAGAAGTAGCAACATTGCACGACCAAGTTTGAATTTCGCCATACCTTTAATAGTAGTTAAGGTATGCCAACCATCTTGACAATTAACTTCTTACACATCTAAGCGCAAGCGCTCTATCTTGAAAAATACGAATTGAGATCTTTTGACGGCAATATGGACGGCAATATGGAAATTTTCACAAGATAAAGACAGTTGACTGTCCGGAGCTGCTCAAATTAGTCTACGTTTGTCTTAACTTGCATAATAAAAAGGTTCAGTTTGGATGGTATCTGAATTAATGTGTCTGTGTTTGTCTTATCACTTTCTCCTAAAGGCTTATACGAGTAATCATTAATGTACTTGACCGTACTAGTGTTGGAATAATGCTCTTTCCTAGCAGTCCTTGTTTGTCGTTTGTTTCATTGTCCGACTGGTCGTTTCTAATCATTGTATGGTAATAAAGCCTCCGTAATCTATTAGTCACAATTAATGCAGTAAAGTCACACAATATTAAGTAATAACCTCAGGTGGACAATGCGGGATATAAACGTTCATTGTTATAAATCAAAACTCACTTAGATATTGTCTTGCCTTTTCCACACTTTTCGTGTCTGACAATATTTACGTTAGACAAAAGTTACTTCGTTTATCCACTAATATATATTGATTACTTTAGATTTTTACTAACAACAGCTTATACGCCCTCGTGTATGAAAGAGTACGCAATGCATTACTGTAAGCTATAAGTCCCAGGATCACATTTACAAGTCGCTCTCATTTTACCAAGAAAGATGTCTCATTGACAGAAATAACCTTTATTTGTACCAAAAACATTTCTAACTTTGCTTTTTAAATGGCTATATACATGTTAGAAATATAGTGCAGTATTTTTAATGATATCGCAAAAAATAAGTAAGGCTTGCCGGCAACTTTTTTTTCTTGAAGAAACAACTTGAATACGATAAAAAGGCATAATTATTATGTCAACATAATTTTAAAGTCTACAGAACATGGGTCTATTATTATCCTATAAATAAATTTATGTTATTATATCAGTAAATTAAAAGAGATCATGCGACTTTAAGTAAAAACAATTTCAAAGTTTTTGAGGTTTATATTACAGACAACCAGATCTAACAATAAGAGAAATGTAATTTCATTTACTGCAGTATGACAAAGTGTTGAGATGTGTCAGTAGTTTGAACGTCAACAAAATTGAAAGTTGGCAAATTGACTATATTAGCTACAAGTATAGTCTATTGGAGTGCTATTACTAGCATTAATTAAACATTAATTAAACAAGAACTAGCTGTATTAGTCCTAAATGTACTGGCAAAATGGCTGAATGCGGAAAAATTATATTAGTCCTTGGTGTGAAAAAAAGCTTTCATTTGATAATCAATTAAAAAAAGATAAAATATGATTATTTTACAGATACAACTATTGGTCCAAAGGAGACAACATTTGTCGAGCATTTTGATAGTTTAAAACAAGGAACAACAGTAAAAACCTTAAGTGTATATTTTTTATAAAATGTCCTTTATTGTTTTAAATGTTCAGAATGTTTAGTTGAATAAAGACAAAAAATATATAGAAGTACTAAAAGTGATACATCTGTTAAAAATACCCTCATACGTTCAAGACGGACAGGCACGCATCACTCATTTATTTCCCAAAAATATATTAATACGTAAGTTATAACTAAATTGGATGAATCTACATAACAGCTTTATTTCTACTGAATATAGTGAAACTCTTTTTTGACATTCCAAGTTATATCATAAGACCCACGTAAATTATAATGTAAGGGTTTTTGTTGACATAATAGTAACTAGTATCCACTGTATTTTGAGCATCTTTCTTAAACATAATGCAGTATGATCATTTTTGACATATGTCTGTCTTTATCTACAGAACCTTAAAGGATTTGCAACTGTGTCCCGAGGTGTATGCTTAATTTTATATTTAGTTTCGCAGCAATCGTGATAATTTAAGAACTCTGGAAAAATTCCAGTGATGCTGAATCCAAGAACTCATATAAACAAGACGAATGTTGATGCAATTAAAGCATCAAAGACGCCGCGTATTTTTCTAAAGCATGACTTAAAGGAAGCAGAGGAATTTCAGAATATAGTAATAACCTGTGCAAATATGATTTATACACAGAGTCAAAATATTGTAGAAAATAATAAACTGCATGCCATTATAATGTGTAAAGTTTGGACAGCTTCGATGAAAGTTTCCTTAAATGACTGGCAAAAATACCTCTTGTATTTCGCACTATCAGATTGACTGCATTGTGCCAAGGATCGTATATAAAATCCTGTTTGTGCGTTTGTTGTTTTCTGCGCGCACTGAAGCAGACGAAATTTATGTGATTAATTCTGTCTTTACCATTGATCAGTTGTTAGCGATGCTTTACATATTTACAAACATATTTAGGCTCTGCGTATTGCATAGTTGGGTGAATGGTTTTTTACATTCTCTACATAATACTTAAAATGTAGTAATTCAAATGGGTTTCCATTGATTTTTCACATTGTCGCCATATTTATTAAAACCTCTAAACGTTTGCAGGTAGTAACACATCTTTCGAGACTTTTTCCTGAGCTTTGATGAATCTGGTCGTGAGGTCCGTAAGAAAGGCTATCAAAAACATAGCCTTCAAGATTGTGGAAAAAGCTTTTAAATATCCCTTGAATATGTCTAAAGTTTTTAATAGCGGTGGAACGCGGCGCTAACCACAAATTATGTGAGAGGAACAGAGGTGTTTGAACTAGAAACTCGGACGTTGTGGGGCCTTGAATATTTTCATTTTAAAGTGCATGTACTGGTCATATCTCCAAAAAGCAGTAGTCTAGAACATACCTTTATTAAAAACTCAATACACAAATAAATGTCATAAAAATTCACAGTGAATTGCAAACAATAGTTGCATTTGATGTGATATGGTGAAAACATTGCTAACAAAGTAATTAGAAATACAATAATGCTACATGTATGGAACATCAGTTATAGGGGGCGGGGGAAATACTTCGTCTTGATGCAGTTAGCTTGAAGAATACGTTTTTGGTAAATAATGGTCACTAGTTCTTGGTCTAAATCAAAACAGCCAGATCAAAAGTCATCACTGGACGTGTAATTACACATTTATAATTGTTCTGTAATGTCTGTTGTCAAAAAATGTCCAAATTGCTAGCTAGGCAGCACTTCCCTATTGCTTTTATTGTCTTTTTAAACAATTTACTGCTTGCTCGAAAGCCTTTGTAATTAACAGTAGTTTGGTTGTAATAAGAATACTCTATTGGTTGGTTTTATCTTGTACAAGTTAATACTTAGTACCTTTTTCCCTAAGGCAAACAGTCAGTTCATATCATCAAGACAATTATATTGCAGAATACAGATATTAAGCGATCCATTACAATAGAAACAAAATGTTGTTTTACAGTTCATTTGTTCAAGACGTTTAGGCGAACCAATATAATTGAAATTTCGACAAAGTCAATATTATGTTCAACATCAATGTCCATGAGCTGCAAAATACCCATTATATTTTTGTATTCAAAATATTCCGTCACTTCAGTTGTTCACAATTTCCTAAACGATATAAAAGATAGAAAATCAAGTTCATATAATACATGAAAGATCAGGGCACAGCTAAATGTGCAATGTACCTTAATGAGATCGATGGCAATATGGATATTTCAGGAGGAAAAATCTCTTATCACCTTGCTAGTTAGTCTACGTTTGTTTTAAGATGCATGTTAAAGGTCTATTCTAAGGTATAATTTAAATCAATTTGTCTGTCTTTTTCATATGTCTTTCTGCATGCCTTACAAGTGCAGCCATTTCTATTGTTCGGGAAAAGTGTCTGTACTGTACTTTGTTGTTTGAATGATCCTTCCTAATGAAATTATCATAATCAATGCGCTATCCATCAATAAAATCACGGAGCATAAACTACGTTGTGGTGGACAACGCAGACTGCATTATAATTCAAGGCTCAATTAAGCACCCGCCGTTACGACATGGTGTGAATTAAATATAGAATAGCGGTCTTAAAGTTACTTTTTATTTTAACATACGTTGGATAATAAAACTGTCATATCACATTGACAATTCAAAATATTGAAAATAAGATATGCAATATTATTTTTCATTATCAAAAACTATGATACCACCCGTTGAACTATTACGTAGTTACAAATCCAATTTTCTCTGATTCGTGACGCGTTGAGCATAAACGTGTTAGATACTACGAATGTAAAGAATGTACAGTTTATGCAACAACTTGTATTATTTCAATGTCTATGCATCTATGAAGGTTTACATATACTTATTAACTCTTATTTCATGTTAACGCAGTAACATATATGACTGCAGAATGGTAAATTGGAAGAAAATAAACCGTGCTTCCATGTGATCGATGGTAATATGGATATTTTTTTTCTAGATAAAGATATTATACTAGTTGTATCTGTGAAAATTGGGAAAAGTTTGTTCTGAAATTGAATTATGAATGTAAATCCAAATTTATTTGTCTGTAATTGTCTGATATTTTCCTTACATTATCTTACGAACGTTTCTTTGCTCGCCATATGACGTCCTTTACTTGAAGCGCAATAACACTTTAACGTGTGAGAATTCCATATGTACACGTCGCTGGTGTGAAAGGGCGAGGAGAGAACAAATTCCAATAATTTTAAAGATAAAGTGTGCTGATAAAAGAGATATTTCATCCATGGACATTTAGTAACCTGTTTGTCTAAAAGTAAAGTAATACTCGGTAAAGCCATGCATTATCTCAGCTCAGAAAACTCGCTTTCAGAATTCAACGACCACACAAATAGTATCTTAGAGGCTGGTTTTTGGTACGTGGCATTCCCTGTTTGATATTATTTTTGTTTTTACGTCTCATGCAAGATCATTTAAAGATACTGTCCCACCAAAACTGTGAACAGTTTTTAAACTCCAACGTTTTCCTGTTCAAGTTATTCCCAGCATATTTTCAAGTTTTTACCTGTTTGCCAGTTGTTGAAATGGAAAATATATACTCACAAAAGATTTTAGCCAATATGTATAATTTAAGTCACGCTAGTGCATTTCGCCTTATACTATCATGCCATCTTAACTTTTAACTGAAAATACTACTGTTTGTTTGTCTCCTATCAGGCTGATAAAGCTTTCTTTAGATTCCATTTTGTGAAATTAAAAGCTCATACGCCTACTCTGTGTTTAATGCAGTTAAAATTACATTAACTTCGATGTTTTATTTGCAGACAGCTACATAAATTATCGGAAATAATCATGTTATAAAGTGCACGCAATGTCTTAAGTTTAATGCATAATGATTGGGTCCTTTTTAGGAAAATACTAAAGAAGCCTTGGGCAATGTCATCTGAAGCTAATATATAATCTAAGTCCGTGAACCAGCGAAGATTCAAGGACCGAAGGAGATTGCCACTTTAAAAAAATGGTTTATTACTATTTCTTATTAATTAGCTCTGTCACAACCAATCCTTTGATTGAGCAAATTAAAAGCGTTGCAGTATCGAGGGTCATCACGAAGCTATCTTATTGCTTCTATTTCTCTATATACTAAGAATAGTTTCGTGTTGACCCTTCGGATTACTGTATTTACTTTTAAAACGTCAGCTACAGAAGCAAGTTAATCTAACAATGAATGAAACACCTTTTAAAAGATAGAACAGTGTACATGATGAATTCAAATTAACTTATAATTTTAATGATCTATAACACTTAACCGATTTAGAACCTGTTTCATTTTTATTTGAATGACGCTATTGTTTTTATTTCTATTTAAGTCATTTTTTGCGATGAATTATTGAAACTTTTACAAGAATTCACTTTTATATTGTTTTTGTTGTGTATGAAATTTAAATAAATTTAAAACACCATAACACTGTTAAAATAAATAGTTTGCTACTTTTGCGTTTCTTAACCTGTTGAGTGTACTACTTAGATGACCTTTAAATCTAGTATGTATACAGACGGTCACACTTATCACAGCATGGAATTATATATTCAAAACGATGGCTGTTTTGCCAATGCATCAGTTCATTATTTATTTTTAAAAAAATGGTAACAAAGATTCGAGATCCAAGAAACAATATATGTATGTTTACAATTATCTTTTAAATAATATGTATAAAATTTTAGTAAAATGTTAAACACGTATCACTCTGTCAAGACAACTATAATTTTGATACTAGTCAAGATTTTTAGCTAAACTGTTGAAAACTGATAAGCTATATATGTGGCTGACTATTCAGCTGAACATTTTTATAAATGTGATATTTCAGTCAATTCCATATGTATAAACTCTGAAAACACCGGAGTTTGTGCAATATTCCATGGTTGCTAGGCAACATAAATATGGGCGCAACACTTGTATTGTTACTCTGAGGCATACATTTTTCATTTATTCCATAAAGCCATGATTGCAAAGAAAATTACTCATAGATTATGGAATTATAATAAACATCGTCATATGAGCACTGAATTTTGTAAGAAATTCCATTGGAAGATGAGATATTCCATTGCAGTTGTACTGACTGTGATTGCAAATAATATTTGTTATATCATATTTGTTTGTAAAATTATAGAAAATTACATATAATATGATAAAAAAAAACATTCCACCGTTGCTTGGCATGTGCATACATGCATGTAAATCATAGGATATTCAATTCAAACTGTTTTATGGCGTGGAATAAAACAAAAGTACACTGTGAAATGCTTTTAGTTTGTATTTCCATTCTTACAAAAGAGTATTATATTACTTACATGAAGGCAAGACAAATGGTACATTGTTTTAGAGTTTTTGAGGAATAAACACAAAATTGGATATAACTTTGCTAATTTTCAAAATTTGGCTTTCCATATGTTTTATGACTACCACGGAAGTAGCAACATTGCACGTCCAAGTTCTAATTTTGGCATACCTTCAATAGCATGCATGGAAAATGCCTACCGTCTTGACAATTAACTATTTTACACATCTAAATGCAAGCGGTCAATTTTGAGAAATATGAATTGAGATTGATGGCAATATAGAAATTTTCACCAGAAAAAGACATTTGACTGTCCGGAGCTGTTCTAAATGGTCTACGGTTGTCTTAACTTGTATAATAAAAGGTTTTGTTTGGAAGTAATTTTTATTAATATGCCTGTGCTTGTCTTATCTTTTGCTCTTAAAGGCTTACACGAGAAATCATTAATGTACTTGACCGATGTAGTCTTCGAGTAATAGTCTATATGATAAGTCCTTGTTTGTCGTTTGCATCTTCGTTCGACTGGTCGTTTTTAATCATTTTATGATAACAAAGCATCGATCAGTCAGAATCAATGCAGTATAGTCACACACTCTTACGTTTTAGCCTCGTGTGGACAATACCGGTTATAAAACGTTAATTGCTATAATTCAAAGCTTACTTGAGCTCCTGGCATTACAGCCTTTTCCACACTTTTTACGTCAGAGAATGTTTATGAAATACTCATAACAAAAAGTTTAAAGACAATCATCGCCTGACTTTCAAGAATACAGGTTATGCCGTTTCAAAAGATGTGCATAATCTAGAACCAGATGATTCAATAACGAAATACAAAATACATCAGACAAAAGCTGCTTCGTTAATCCACTATATTGTGATTGGCTATCTTTGGTGGGGATGCAACTTTGTTGCTAAGGGCGGATTGGTATCCCCACCTTTGCGTTATGTCATAATGTTAAAGAGATAAAGAGAAGTAAGCGTTGTTGTTGCTTACTGTATATGTTTCGTCATTTGAATTTTAGCAAATGACATTTTTACACATTTGCTGGTGTTAACTTTCTATTTCTTGATCCTCAAATTAACTACGTTGCACTTACTACCTTTGCAAATCCTGGGGCACTCACATATATATTGATCACTTTATATATTACTGACAACAGCTTACACGCCTACGTCTCCTTTAAAAGCATTTGTTACCTTTAATTTTCAGACAACTACATTTCGCAATCAAAAAGTACGCAATATTTCCAATAAGATGCATTACAGTAACCTTAATTTAAAACAGAATCAAAGTTTTGAGGTTTATATTTCAGAAAAAACAGTTTAAGCGCAATAACAGAAGTGTACTGTAATTGACAGCAGTATGACAAAGGATTTGAAGGAATATCAACTTATTAACTCGACGAAATAATCATAAACTTACAATATTTTACAAAATGAAAAATGATCTAGCACCTAATTATCTTTCAAACATAATTCCTGAAGAGCCATTAAATAGATACAACCTTAGAAATAACAACAATATTCCCCTAGTTCATTGCAGGACAGAATTATATAGGGATTCCTTTCTCCCATCTGTAATAAGACATTGGAATAACCTACCAGATAACGTTAAATGTAGTACCACATTAAACAACTTCAAAACAAGCTTAAATTCTAATCGTTCTAAGCCTTCATCATATTATCATATCGGTAGCAGATCCGGCCAAATACTTCATACACGTCTCAGGTTAGAATGCAGTTCACTTAAACATGATCTATTCAGAAAAAATATAATAAATGATCAGTTTTGTTCGTGTGGAGAAGTCGAATCAGCAACCCATTACTTAATAGCATGTCCAAACTTTGCCTTAGAAAGACAATTGTACTTGCAAAACTTACCATGTCCCCTTACAACTCAAAACCTTCTATACGGAAATGAACACTTAAGGTAGTGGGGGTCTAATGGACACTATTCCAAAACACATTAAACTTAACATTTATATGATCTACATCTGTCAACCGACTAGTGTGCAAAATTTAAAGACATTTCACCGTTTAATTAAAAATTAATTCCGTTTTTTGTTGCCCTACCCCCACTTTAGAAATACTGACCATATTAAAAAGTACCATAAAAGTTAAAATATGTATGTTTGCAAGTATCTATTTACATTTAAAAAAAATCCAGGTTCAAAAAGTACTGCAAGCAATGTAGAATTACAAAACATGAATTATAATTCTACAAGCTTAACATGTGTAACAAAAAATATGCAATAATGCCAAAAACTAGGGTATACAATTTTCCTAATTTTGCCACGAGACATATCACACATGTACATATAACGACTTTAGCAAAAGATTCGGAGTAGGGCCATCACTATTGATTATAAAACTTTTATAAGTAGTATATGAATTGAAATATAAGAAAAAATAAAAATGTTTTACCGTCTACTTTTTGAGATATTCAACTTTTAAAAATGAGCACGGTCAATTTTTGTATTTTCAAGTAACTGTACAGCTTGATAAAATCAAGGAAAATTAAGACACAGTTTTCAAATCTTGTAAAATGGCTTAATTTTTCATGTTATTCAGTTTGATAACTAAAAAGGAAAAATAACGAAAAAAAGTTTTGGCTCCTTCGGGAATTGAACTCAGGACCTCTTGATCTCAAAGCAGACGCTCTAACCACTGCGCCACAGTACACAATAGGTACTGCTATAAAATCCAAAGTATTCCAAATGATCCTTAAACAGGAAGTACTCATTACACATCCACTACCTTAACAAACAATCAAAATGCCGTTGTCTTTTCAAAAGTACAAAGATTTATACTTGCCTCAAAACGCTTTGGGGTCTAGGCGACGAGTTCACGGATGAGCACGGGTTAAAATCAGCACCAGTTCAAATGTAGCATTATTGCGAATTTCTTTTTTTTCCAGATTATTATCTCTTCATTAAGTCAGAACAGAAACTTTATTATGCGAAATTTAATTATCTGTTCTCTTACACAATGCCGAATAGTATACACTACTGCCGTAAAATAGTGATCTACCCGGAAAATGAATTAATATAAGTTTTGTTTGAAAGCTTGTTTTCAGATTCCAATTATATTGTTACACCTTTGTACTATGTATGTATATATACAATGTATTTCCGAGAATAAATATTGTTTAAACTAAGGAATATCAAAATAGATTTGCAACTAGATTTCACGACCTTGTCAACGAAATTTAGAATTGACTGCTTTACCTACAATTATAGTGTCTTGGAGTGCTATAACTAGCATTAGTTTAACAAAAGCATAGCTGCATAAGTCCTGTAAGTCTAGGAAGATAACAAAAGATGATATTACTTAATATCAGTGTATCTGGCTGCACTCTTTTTATATACATATCTAACTCAAACTTTTAGAGATCATAGCAGGATAAGCCCTCGCAAAATAGGTAAATATGGAAATATCTATTAGTCCTTGATGTAAAAAAAAAAAGTTTTCATCTGACAAATAGACTACAACGTACAAAAAAGCTCAAATAGGATAAATTTTACAGAGGCCCTGCAACTAATGTTCCAAGAAGACAACATTTGCCGGGCATTTTGATAGTTTACATGGTACAACAGTGAATTCTGTAAGTATACAAGTTTTATAAGTGTCATTTAATGTCCACTCTGTCCACTCTGTATCATTCTTTAATAGAAATAAAACTATTATAAAGTACTTAAAGTGATGCTACTGTTCAAATTTACCCTGGTACTTTCAAGAAAGGCATACATCACTAATTTATGAACTAAGAAAATTATTAATACGAAATATTTATAACTTAAAGTGACATTATGCGCATTTTTTTCAAGTACAAATCCAGCTGAATATGGTGTGTGTACAAAAGCGTAGAGGAAATAATAACTTTTAACCCAATACACCAAACTTTTCACGCTACCAGTATGAAATAATAACTTTCAAAATATTGATTTTCTTATTTGACTGGGAGAGTCAATTTAAGAAAAGAACAACTGCATGCAGGAGTTGCTTCCCTTCCACTGCCGAAATCTCTACCAAGACACAATCGACTATCATTTTATGAGTCCGATTTTTTATATCTAAAGCACCAACTTCAAATACTAATGCGGCATAATCATTAATTTAACACATTTAAATGAACAGCAACCAAAAATTGCTTTTATAAAACTGTCACCAAACATGTACTATGTCGAGTAAGATGCGCATAATGTCACTTTAATTATATGAATCTGTAAAACAGATTTATTTCTACTGAATATACTGAAAATCGTTTTTGACATGCCTAGTAAAATTCCAAGATCCACGTAAATTATGATCTAAGGGCTATAATAGTCAGTTATGACGGTTAGCCATTATAAAAGATGATGATGAAGTCTTTTATTTCTATCTAAATTGAAAGCTCGACAAAATAGTTATTAGCATCCATTGTATTTTGAGCATATCTCTTAAAAATAATGAGGTATGAACATTTTTAGCAGTGATATAACAATGAAATTAGTAGAAATGGGCGATTCCGTTCGTCCTTAAACTCTTAGTATACTTTTTTTAAACTGAAATGTAATTCGTACATATTATACGTACAAAACAATAGCTATCTGTCTTTGGCAAAACCATAAGGATTTGCAATTATCTTCCGAGATGTATGCCTAATTTGATATTAAGTTTCGCAGCAATCGCGATAATTAAAGAATTCTGGAAAAAAAATGCAAATGATGCTGAATACACAACGAATTCTGTGAGTTGAACAGAGGTGTTGGGAAAAGAGTGGAACTAAAACCTCGGAGGTTGAGGGGCCTTGAATATTCCCATTTTATAGTGCATGTACTGGTCATATCTCCAAAAAGCAGTAGTCTAGTGTAGTGAAGGTAATGCAATAACTTGCAGCCTACAATCTGTTAAAAATGAAAAAAGTCATACTAATTAAATCTATCAAAATATCAATTTTATTTCAACAATATCAAAACACTAAAATACAGACCCTTTCAATGAAATGTGTAGTAAATTTGATTAATAAATAGACTAAGTGTAGTAACAGATATGTGTTCACACAAAAGGAGTCATTCTTGCAAACAATAATTGCATTTGATGTGATATGGTGAAAACATTTCTAACAACAGTATTAGAAACACTGTAATACTAGTAGTATGGTATATCAGGGGGTGGGGGCGGGGATACTTCGTCTTGATGCCGTTAGCTTGAAGATACACTTTTGGTCAATAATCACATATCTATAATTGTACTGTAAAGTCTGTTGTGCAAAAATGTCATCACTGGACATGTAGTTACAAATTTATAATTGTACTGTAATGTCTGTTGTGCAGAAATGTCGAGATTGCAAGCTAATTAAGCATTATTTTCTATTGTAAAAACTGTCCAAATTAATTCCTATTGTAAAAAATGTTCAAATCAGCAATTCCTATTTGCTTTTATTGCAAGTCTTCAAGTCAAGTCAAGTCAAATTCCGTTTATTCACTCATTTCATATACAAATGAAACAATGAGGTTAACAAAATTATATATTAGAGGCTCAGAATTTACACAAGCAAAGTGATTATAATACAATGTTAATGTTACTAACTCATTAAAGTTAACTTTTAGTAAAATATGCATATAATAATGTTATAATCTGCATTTTCGAGTTGATCATTTTCCTTTAACTCACTTACTGATTTGATAAAGATGTGTTTTGGAGAGTCAGAATTATAATATGCAACTAACATGTTTACACTGAAATTTGATGAAAAATTTTCACTAATCTGAAAATCCATTAACGAATAGTGTAGGTTACATAATGATATCAAAATCTGAAAGAAAAGGCATAAAAGGAGCAAAGTATGTCTAACTGCAAGACAGAAAGTCAGAGAAAACAATCTGACAAGTTACATGCATGCACCACTAAATGTTATATCAAAATGACAGCAAGATGATGGAATAAACAAATAGTAATACTTTACTTTTAGGGCACGTTTTAACGATTGAAAAACAAACAAACAAATAAGTCATTTATTCATTGTTTAGAATGTATTTTGACGTTGTTTTTTGTTTTAAACACTTATATGGAAAATTGCAACGGGAAACTGACCGTGAGAATAAAAATTTGTTGTGCACGGATTTAACGTGTTATAACAAATGTTCATTGATGTATATCATTTTAGGAAACATTGTGACAAAGATTCGCGTGGCCACGCGTTTTATTCTTGCTGGAATTAAAATACGCTAGATAGAGTAAGGTACTAATTTTATATATACATATTCATACAAGTAATTATTTTACAGAAAGCATTATTTTCTTTATGAATTTGCACAGTTTAATGTACTGTGCACCGTTTATATGATTAAGTAGTTTTTCCATTTTGTAAGTGTTAGGTCTTCTGTAATAGTAAGGTTTCAAATACAACTTTCTTTCATCTTCAAAGGATTTACATTGGAAAAGGTAATGAAATTCGTCCCCTATGTAATTATTATTATTGTCATTATTGCATAAATTGCATACTCGTAAATTTAGAGGTGTTTTGGACCAGTTTCCTGTTTCTATCGGCAATCGATGGTTTCTCGTTCGGAATTTCAGCATATATGTAAGGTAACCATAAGGTGTGCTTGTGAGATATCTTTCAAATTGAAACGTTTGTTTGAATATTCTATATGTTGAACCTTTACTTGAATTTTCAATCTGGGAATACCATGCATTTATAAACAGATCTTTCAATTTTTGCTGCACAGATAATTTTAACCACTTCGCGCCTGGGAATGTTTGGGTATTCCAAATGCCTATAAAACCACATTTAGTTAATATATCCTTTACTGAAAACAGCCATGGAAATTTTTTCTTTAATGTATGATCGTGTAGCTCTAGTGAGGAGTTAAAAATAATTTTGTATATTAGGTAGGACAGTTTGTTAGGCTCCGTGTTTACAGGGTGGCATAAATGTGCCCAAAACGAGATTAATTTTGTCTCAATATCCACAGATAATGGCATACACCCACTTTCACCATAGACCATATAACTAGGTGTTGAGTTTTTCATTTTGAGGATGAGTTTTAAAAATCTTAGTTGAACTCTCTCAAGGACTTCTCAGACAATTTACTGCTTCCTCGATTCCTTTGGTAATTAACAGTTATTTGTTTGTAAGAAGTAAACGCTATCGTTGGTAATGTTTTGAACAAAGTTAATTACTCTTTCCTTAAGGCAAATAGTCAGTTTAATCATCAAGGCAATTATATTGTAGAGCAGATATTCAGCGATCCATTTCAATAGAAAGCAATTGTTATTTTACAGTTAATCTGCATATAAACAAGCCACTTGTTCAAGGCATTAAGGTGAATCAATATATGAAATTTCTACACAGTAAATTTCATGTTCAGGATCAATATCTACCCATCATATTTTTGTATTTCAATATTCCGTCACTTCAGTTGTTCATAATTTCCTGAACGATATAAAACATAGAGGACCAAGTTCATATAATACATCAAAGTTCAGGCACTGCGAAATTTGCAATGCACCTTAATGAGATCGATGGCAATATGGATATTTAAGGAGAAAAAAACTCTTATCAGCTGTGATAATTAGTCCATGTTTGTCTTAAGTTGCATGTTAAAGGTCTATTCTTAGGTACTATTGAAACAATTTGTCTGTGTTTTTCTAATGTCTTTCGGCAATGCCTTACATGTGTAACCATTTCTATTGTTCGAGAAAAATGTTTGTACTGTGCTTTATTGTTTGAATGGTCCTTACAAATAAATAAATCACAATCAATACGCTATCCATCAATAAAATCACGGAGCATAAATTACGATCTGACGTCATGTTGACAATGCAGACTGCATTGTAATTCAAAGCTCACATTAGCACCCGCCGATACGAAATGGTGTGAATTAAATATAGATTTGACTTTAATATACGTTGGTTATTAAAAGATATTATCATATCTCTCTGATTCGTCACCCGTTACAGAAATGTATTCCTTTCAAATATATAAAAAATGTAGATTAACACTGTCAACGAAATTAATGCAAAAGTACATTAATTATTTTATTTCAATGTTTATTGTATGTTTACGTATAAACGTTTTTTTTTTCAATATGTATTAACTTATTATGTAGCAATATTTATCAACTAACTTTTACTTTCATGATATACGGAACACAATCATACGAATTTGCTGTACAAATGATAAGGTTGTAATTTTATTGCTATATTTTATATAACCAAAATGAGACAGTCGTATAAACTGTTGTCCATGTAAATAGTCATATAAACTATACTCAGGTGAAATAAGTGATAGCCATTGTGATTTACAAAGCTTTTGGTACAGCTTTGTGTCTTTAAGCCATGTGAGATTAACCTATTTATGTGCCAAAACTTTACAGATATTTTTAATAATAAAGATACTGGCTTTTATTATGTATCTAATGTCTACTGTCTTTAATAATATATAACTAGTCTTATTTCTTCTATGTAAGTACTGCTAATCAGTTCACTTCTTTATAATTGCTTTTGTAAAACATTTTCTTAATTGCGCTTTAGTGCCTTTTTTCCCTTGATCAGTATTTTATATCTCTAATTTTAGGGTCATTTTTAAATCTAGATTAGCAGTGGTTACATAGTTTTACTATGTAAATAATGACATTGAGAATGTTTGTCTTATTTATTGTCATATAGTCTCTCATATTTCTGTACAGAAAGGTTTGCATGATTGTATGTGTATATATTTTAATCTGTGATATTTTGTATCATGTAAAGTGAGACTGAAATAAACTAAACAAACTACGAACCTTGGTCGCAGTAATTATTTTAATCTAGATTCGAGTGCGAAGAAGCAGTGCAGCAATTTATATTTTATCTTTCCGACATAATATTCATTTATAATATTTCAAGATTGCTACTCATTGAAAACGGACGATTTACAGGAACTGACAGACAAGATCGAAAATGTAGTTTATTTTCACAAAATGTTGTCGAATCTGAATATCACTTTTTGTTATGTTGTCCAACTTACAGTAACTTACATACACAATACTCCATTACCACATCCTGGCCATCTATGAGAAAAGTTATTAAGTTGATGTCTAACAAAAGTAATAAAACTATTCGTAACGTGGATTTTTGTTGTTTTTAGACAGTTTTCACGAAAGAGTGTTTGTATTTATCTGTATTTGTATACATCGTATATTGATTTGTAACATACATGTATTATATATGTTATATTATGTGATTTTGGCCCTCATAATATTTGAATTGTTAATGGCCAAATGCTTGAACGTTTAAATATTCTAATTATTCGTAAAGCGCAATTCTGGACAACTGCAATGGACATAAACAGGAAGCAGTGGTTAACGGAAACATAAGTTAGAAACATGATTGTATTTCTTTAGAGAACACAGCAGCCTTGCAACAATATAAGTAAGACATCATGGTAGTAGTTTAAATTCTAAAATGGTTTTAGTTATTAATAAAATAAATCTTTTACATGTATGTATATTTCAACTTTAAAAATGATTTAACGTCTACCAGTTATCAATTGAGCTCTTGTTCTTAACTGTATATAAAGCAATTGGTTGTGTACAATGTTAACATTAACTCTGTAACATATATGACTGCAGAATACTAAATGAAGGAAACAAATCGTGCTTCCATGCGATCGATGTAATATGGATATTTCTTATAGATAAGTATATTATACTGGTTGCATATGTGCTATTTAGCAAAGATTGTATTCTGAAATTGAAATATGAATGTGGAATTTGGATGTAAATCCAAATGTATTTGTCGATAATTGTCTGATCTTTTCCTTACATTGTCATACAGACGTTTCATTACTAGCCATATGGCGTCATTTAGTTATAGTTTCACTTTGACGTGCGACCATTCCATATATGCACGCCGTTGGTATAAAAAAGGGCGAGGAGAGAAGATATTTTATACTCTGAAAGAGAAATTTTGTCAGAAATGAGGTGTCGAGAGTGATTAATATAAGTTGTATAACTTGTTTCACAATCGACCTAAGATAAATTAGTATAAAACATAATTTTTTTGATAAAGAGATATTCAATCCGTGGACATTTAATAACCTGTTTGTCTAAAAGTGATGTAATGCATTGTCTCAGCTCAGAAAACTCGCTTTCAAAATTCAATGACCACACAAACAGTATCTTATATCTCATGCAAGATCATTTAAAAATACTGTTTCATCAAAACTGTGAACAGCTTGTAGACTCCAACGTTTTCCTGTTAAAGGCACTCCAAGCTTATATTCAAGTTCTTACCTGTTTACCAGTTGTTGCAATGGAACATGTAAACATGCATAAGATTAAAGCCAACATGTTTGATTTCTCAAGCGAGCGCATTTCGCTCTAATGCTAGCATGCCATTCCTTTCATTGTAACTGACCTTTAACTGAAAATACTGCTGTTTGTTTGTCTCCTATCAGGCTGATAAAGCTTTCAATTGGATTCCATTTTGTCCGAAAAAAATGCTAAGACGCCTACTTCTATGTTTGATGCAATTATAATTACATTAATATTGACGTTTGATTGCAGACAGCTACACAAGTCATCGGGAATGATCATGTTTTAAAGTGCACGCAATGTCTTTAGTTTGATATAGAATGATTGGGACACTTTTAGAAAAATACTGAAGGAACCTCGGACAAAGTCAACTGATTCATATATAGAATATATAGCGAAGGAGATTGCCACTTTTGTAAAAAAGGCTTATAACTTTTTCGAATTTATTAGATCTGTCACAACCAATCCTCTCATTGAGCAAATTGAAAGCGCTACAGCATCGAGACGCCAACTCGAAACTATCTCATTTGCTTATATTTCTATATATATTTAGAATAGCTTCGCGTTGACATCTTGGTATGCTCTTTTCATTTTTAAAACGATAGCTACGGAAGATAATCTTCTATGTAAGAATTCTAACGATGGATGAAAACAGTTTAAAGGAGATATGAGTCTACATTATGAATTCAAATTTAGTTATAGATTTACATAGACGATCTTTAGATCTAGTATGTTTGTATGTCATGAATAACATTATTTTATTTCGTAGTAAATCATTTTAATGATTTTTTTTTTCAGATAAAAAAAAGAAACACAGATTTGTTAATTTACGTTTGCCACGTTATTTGTATTGTGACGTCATTAAAGCGTAGCTTAATCCGGTTCGCGCGTGGAATATATATTGATTGAATGAGTAAATAGAGGATAATTGTTAGTTTCGGGTTCGTGAACACCAAAAGTAGTTATTTTCACTCGTGGCTGCGCCACTCGTGAAAATATCACTTTTGGTGCCCACTTGGTGAAATTACAACGTGATCTTACACCCAAACCAACAATTATCCTCTTTATCTTTAAGTTAAGTGTTCATCATGGCCTAGAACAGGCTGAGAGTTGTAAACTACCAGTACTTCATCATCGCCTGAAACAGGCTCAGACCTTAAGATAGCAGAACTGCATCACTGCCCGACACAAAGCTATAATTACTTGTGATCACTTGGTGACCAGTACCTCCGTAGCTTTACAATGTTTTTGTAAAAAAAGGTTTTATATAGTTTATAAAACAATGCTAAAATTGAAAAAAACTCTAAACATTTGAAAACAAAAGAATGACCGAAAGTGCCAAATGCTTTTTCAAAACGTGCAAATGTAAGAATTCTGGTTTTTACTGTATTTCATTAACATTTAAAAGGCTGATAAAGATTAGTATATCCTCTTCTTCCTTTGAACACAATGTTATTGCTACCTAAATTAGTTGTATGCTATTTGTGTGCGAATAATTTAAAGACGCAAATATAATACTTTTTTATTTTCCCCAGGAAGGCCGAGGGGCTTTATTAGCTCCTCTGGCACAACGTGCCAGAGTAAGCTATTGTGACTTCTAACCGCCGACCGTACGCCATACGTCTGTCCATTCACCATTTCCTTCAAACGACATCTCGACAATTGTTCCACATCGTTTATATTTGTACTTCCACTGCTGCAAAAAGCTCCCTAAGAATAAAGTAAGATAATGTGTAACGAGGAAGATTGGTTCTTCAAAGTTGTCGCTATTCAGTTTACTTGACAACTTAATTAGTTTTCCATTAAAAGCGTTTCTCAATGGAATCTTCAAAAACGAAGGATCCGTTGATAAAATAAGTGCTTTAGGATATTAATACAGCTGTGTTTAACACGGTAATGCAACTGAGTGCCATACGTAATGGATTATTAAGTAAAAGACGTGCATAAATAATTTAGATAAACCCCTTTTTGTACATGTGTGATCCCCATATTTGTACACGACCCAACAATTCATATTCATATCTAAATTAATAACTGATTGTGTAAAGTAAAGGTGTTTTGTAGGTAACTGTAATCGCATTCATGCCAAGTTTTGTCAGACACAGCTTTTTATTACACAAGGTGACCGGATGTATTTTATTTTCTTTTATACCCTAAGAAAATAATAACTGCCTTTGTGACTCTACGCGTTGTTAACGCTGAAAAGGATTTTTATCAATTGATTTCGTGTTTTTACCTAACATGCACATTATTAACCAATAATTCGGGTTAATTGTCTTACATACATGTGTAGTACAACTCTTCAAATTTAAGTTGAGCTGTTTTTTGCTGACTGCCTGCTTTCTTTCTGCAATTTCTTGTTTTCGTTTCGACGGAACATTTAACAACACTTTTAGCTGTCTTCGTCGTTTTAGCTCACCTAGCACAAAATGCACGGATGAACTATTGTGATTTCTCATTGACTCGTCAATTGTGTCCGTCATACATCTCAAGTCAACCATTTCATTGAAACGACATCTCCTGTGAATTCAGAGTTGATAAAACTTGGCAGCTTTGTTTATTGAATAAAGTTCGACTAAAGTTGTTTGCAGAATTCAATTCCATGCACAACTCTTGTTGCTACGGAACAAATTGAAACACTGCTAGGCTAGGAGCTTATATATATCTATGTGGTGTGTTTATTTTACAAAATGGTCCTGGATCAAAGTTAGCAAGGTCTTTATCCTTCGGATCGCCGGAACATTTTGATACACATTCTGCATATCGGCATAGTCTTTAAAATCATATACAGTCAAACCTGTGAACAAAGACCACTGTTGGGAAACTTCAAATGTGGTGTTTGTTTGCAGGTGGTCTTTATTCACAGGCGTGTCTACTATATATGAATAGTTCACGGTGATCTCCCTGGTGGTCTTTATTCACAAGGTGGTCTCTATTCGGAGGTGGTCTTTAACACATGTTTGACTGTAGAGGGAATGTGTTCCATACGATAATTGTTGATGATTCTTTTGAAGGCCAAACCCGTCTTAACCTGTGTATACGGTTTATAACGTTACAATTGTCGAAAAGATATATATTTTTATAAGAAAGGTCTTTAAAACTTATACCCATTGAACCAAATGCGGTAACACCAACAGAATTCACTAGTGTTCAGTTGACATATAATTTAATACTTTAAAAATCTTCTTTTCCAAACAATGAGACCCTGAGCTTAGATAGTTCATGTGTAGCATCGCCTAGTATCATTACCAAGATTGTTGAGTTCATACCCCTTGAATAAAAAATGCCCCGCCATTTTAAATAGATTTGAATAAGGACTTTACAGATCTTCTTGTCCAAAAGCGTTAGGCGTAAAACTTAAATATCTACTCAGATTGTTCAAATAATGATGTGATCAAAATAAGCCACACCCGGGGTGATCATACATAGACTTAAATGGGAACATTTAGAGAGAAAAATCTCTTCATAATTGCAAGGTATAGAATTTGGTAGGAAAATTGTTAAGTTGCCCTCCCCTATTATTGTTCTCATTATGTTCCTGGAGGCAAAAATGGCTCCAGTTTTTACCAATTTTCTTGGTTTTGAAGTAATTGTTAAATTGGAATCAAATTTCAATATTAACCTAGGATTAACTTGACCGTGGCCGCCAATTGCTTTACTCTATTTCTCAGTAGTTGATAATTGGAACTGAATGAAATAAATGGAATGTTTCACTATCAAGAGGAGACGCGCATATTATCAGCGCTTCCCCGCAGAATTATTTATCATGGAGTTATGACCCTTTGCTTTTTGCTGTAAACAGTGAATGATTACCGCTCCGTTTCTTCGCGCTATTTCTCAGCATCTTCTAGCGGGAATTGAATGAAAATGTAATCATCTGATTATGCCTTTTCTTTAAGATACACTTACTTCGTGGAGCATACATCTGATACACCGATTTAAGTTTACTTACAAACTGTAGCTTTTATATTGGTACGTGCATTTGCATAAAAGAATTGTGGAGAAGAAACCCGAGTATACGCACCGTTTTCATTGTCTGAAGTTTCTAGAAAAAAGAGCTTGAATTTAAACACGTACATATCAGTAAATAACAGCCAACGACACTTAAAAATACACAGCCACATTTTAACATTCCAGGGATTACTGATTTTTGCATTTTAATCTTCTGCTCCTTTCATTTACGAAACGAAACTTAGCATGATGCTCTTAAAACGCGGGGTTGTAACGAAGAAAAGAGAGAGAGGACCTAGTTGCCTATATTTCAGTCACCAAGATGTATTATTTGCTTGTATATGCTCTTTTTCATAATTTATTTCGACATCGCTGCAACTTCCGGAAACCGTCGCCCGTTCATATTTAGTGAATTTCTACTGAATTTCCCCCTCGTTGTTCGTTAGCCGTCTCCCACCGTTATATTGATATGTTCTTTCAGGTTTTGTACGGAAGTATACTTATCACTAAGTCATTAACTTTGCAGGCGATCAGCGGCGGTCTATAATCGCAATAACAAAACAATAACTCAACACAATAAGAGAAGCAAATGAACATAGAATAGAAATCTTTTTACCTATGTGATTCTTATTTGCTCTGCTTTATTACCTTTACAAACAATACGTCTTCAAAAGAGACGCTATGTTTACCATGTTGACAGTTCTCTCTTTAATATATATCAGTGCAAAAAGATTAATTCAAGAAATACGCTTTACCGTAAGATCGATTTTTCAGGATAAAGACAACCTACAATGTAGAAACCTTCTTCCGTCTGAAAATTAGTGTCTATATTTTATTATTCATATATCATATTCTTTACTTAAAAGTTAGTAAATGATTCGCATGGAAGAAAACAAAATCCATGGTTGCTTTTTGCTTCTGTGAAAAGTCATACATGTATATTCCATGTACTTACTTACCTTGGACCATTTATATTTCAGACAGTCAGTAGCTGTCATCCGCTTCCTGATAACGAAAAAAAAACAACAAATAAACACATCACGAAAATAACTTGGAAATAATAAAGAGAAGACAATGCCCATAGGCTATGGAAATAATCCAAAGTAATACAGTTTCATTACCTATGCATATAATAAATAACAATATAAACTCTTCTAAACGAACGTCAGTGTTGTCTACAGTGTTGGCATTGCGCTCTGTCATATTTAGAAGCCTGGAGAATTGTGTCTCGTACTGCCAAAAGATCGATGAGCAAAGATATTTTATGTAAAGAAAGACAATTTACGGGATGTAGAAACCTTCTCCAGTCGTGGTATCTGGCGTACACAATGTCTTACATATGCAGCTGTTTCCAGAAGGTGCTGCTCTCTGCTACTGAATTATATGTTTGATTGGTCCAAACCTTACATTTGATCTATAGTGGTGGTTACTCTAAGTGTTGTTGTCCGTCCCTAACAATAATAACAATTTCAATAACAACAATTTATTTTATGCACGATAAAGAATTCGTTTTCCAAATATTCGAAAGAGTCGTTGCAAAAGTATATCCCAAAACAAAATTGTAACACCATCATCGTAGTTTAAACTTGCTTATTGCTTGCTACATCTAAAACAGTATGCATGTTGTTAGTAGATCTGTTGTTGAAATGATGAATTAACATAGTAGGGGACTGAAAGTTGTTTAACGCACTGTTCTGATAAATAATTTAAAGCATTTCTTCCGATACTTTATAAAATACCCAAGTCGTTTATATTTGTATTGCTGCTTTTGCAAAAAGCGCCCTTAGGATGATTGTGTAAAGACGAAGATTAAATTTAAGAAAGCACAGAAACAGTTTTTCAACAATAGCACCCCGGTTTTGTCAGCTCTGAAACAAGTAAGATGTCTTATCTGCTTATATTTACAATGACTTAGTTATTGGCTGGTTGATTTGTTTTTTGTATGTTTACCTTTTAGGTTTTGTATTGAGGCATACATTCACGATGCTAACTTTTACAAAGCTATTTATTTTGCAGGCGATCAAAGGTTGTGCTAAAGTATAAATATACAAAATAACTACATGTACAAGCAGATGTACAAGTTTTGTCACCAATATGATTCTTAATCACACTGCGTTGTTACCTATACACAAAATACGTCTTCAAAACAGACATTATGTCTAACAAGTTGACATTTCTCTCTTTAATATCTGTGAGTCAAAGGGTTTAATTCGAGTATAAGCTTTGTACTGTCGTAAGATCGATAACCAAAGAGAAAATTCCAAGTTAAATTAAGACAAAATATAATGTAGAAACATTTTCCAGTCGTACTGATTAGCGTAAATTCGCCTCAATAAAGTCTGATTTTGAACATTAATTTGAATTAATATGTCTGGGCGTTCCTCAAGTCTTATTCCTGTAATGTCTTTCACTCGCAACTGTTCCAGACAGTTCTCTATAGTTGAAGATATGTTTGTTTGACCAAGATATTCGGGATTATAGCTACATCACGTGATTCTTATTACTTGTCTTTTATCAGTACATCGACAGTAATTAACCAATATCTGTCTCCGGTAAAAGTACCTTGTCAGATAGGTCACTTATTCAAATTACAAAAAGTGTCATACTATAAAAAATATATAGCACAAAATATACTCTCATTCGTTAGAGCCAGTCTGTGACTCCAAACCCAGACCTTGGAAATACATAAATGATACATATTTGAAAATTTACTGTTGTATTTGCTCGTAGCAGTTTAACAACCGAATGGTAGTATCATGGAAATAAGATTATGCATATTCATGTGTAGGAATGCAGTAAACATATCAAACATTCATAATATATGCTTGTGTACCCAATATTCAATAAGACTTTGCTACAATACGGCTGCCAAAAGCTGATATTTTTACATTTCAAAGCATAAACCCGGGACACTTATCGCAGAGTTTATTCGACATAAGGAAAAAAGCTTGATTCATTTCAATTCCATATCATACGTTTTTTTCACTACGCTCATATTTGTATTTTGCAAAGCATCCCAATATTCCCCGAGAGCTCATAAAATGCAATGTAATACAACAGACAGAATATTCAGCGACCTTCAGCATTTCACCATTAATGCATCTGACACTCGTATTGTTTTGTCACTCAAAACGTGACAGTTCTTACTGACATCTTAATTAAAATTTTCCATTAATAGTAGCTTGAAACCAAATTAGCTGCTTATGAAAAGAGTGTTTTGGGAGTCATTACAGCAGCTCTCACACTTTATACGTCACAATATGTACTTTACTATTGTTACGAGACAATTTTAGCTGTGACAGTGCAATTGATTGTCAACATACATAATGGTTTATCAAATACATTGGTATGAAGCTGGAAAATACTTCGTATAAAAACATATACTTAAGACTATTTTTGTAGAGATGTGAACGCTATATCGCTTCCAAAACTATTAGTTCATGTCGTTGATAATTAAAAGCAACTTTTGTGTATTGAAAAAGTGGAATGACAACTGTGCCTCTCAGCAGTCAATCTGTCACATCATGTCACATCATGTCAAGTATTGGGTAGCAACCCTTTTCACTGAACAAATTGGGTGTTACGACGCTAAATGAGTGGGAATATTAAAACCTTCTACGTGCTAAATTCAAATAAGGGTCCAAATTGAACTGTTGAGATATCGCATATCGCTCCTTTTATGGTGAAACCATTTAAATGTTACCACCAGACGATCACTCATATAAGACTAAGAACGGATTATATTTGAATTATATTTGAGAGATTAACGGATTATATTTGATAGATTATTTTCAATTGTTATGTACCGTAAATTAAATAATTTAGAATGTCTTAGAGATGAAGACGGCAGTCTTGTTGTGTGTAACATGCATTGGTTAACTAAACTCTCACTTTAACAGAAGAGTCTGACAGTTAATAATTCTAAACTATAATCATGCTGTTTTTTCTCTAAAACATTTACTTATTTATATGCAACATCCTTTTATTTTCCCATAAAACTGAGTTAATAAAACTATTTTATGTACTGAACTTGATACACTTACAACCTCGTTTTCTGAAGAGTTATTTAGTGATATTTATTCCTAACATTGACCTTACAAGATGAACTCCGGGCCTGAAAAGTTATTGAAAAAAAACAGCTTTAAGGATTCTCTTTTATTTCAATGTTCACGGCATCCACAGAATGCTATATTTACAAACATCAGATATTTACAGGAATATGCATATATAATAATAGTATAACTAGCATAATATCACAATGATACAAACCATGTTAGGCAAGTGTTTCATTTCGGATTGGGTAAATTTGGAAACTGTTGGTAAAGAAACAGATACATACACACATTATCTCTGTAACACACTAAATTCTTGTAACATCTTTTACATAAGTTTTCATTTCTATCTGCAACACCATACATACTATGTTTTCTTAATTTTAAAATGTCTTCTACGATTCTATGTAGTATATACATTCAATGAAATCCGTCTTACTTGGTCAAGTGGTTTAGGCATCCGCATTGGGAGCGGAAGGTCGAAAGTTTGAATCCCAGCAGGGTCCGTTCTGATATGGCTGATTGTTGAGCCACCAGCTAGTTAAGTAATGGTTACCGTATTCCTATCTGCCTGGTGCCTGGCATGAAAAAGGATAGGATTCGGTAGGTAAATGTTCTCAGAAAGCAGGTGTCACATAAGTCAGATATGACTGACCCTTTAAGAAGGGGTGACACTGTAACAAACAAACACTTTACCTTTCTCAAGGAAATCAGAACTTTTCATGTCGATATTGTTTACCTTTAACAAGTTTCTAAATTAGACAATTGAGGACATAAAAAGTTTATATATAATGAACGTACACATGTATTTAAGTCAGAGTACCTGCTGTAGAAACGTGTATATCAGTTGATTCAAACATAGTTATAATACCACAAAGAGGGAACTGTAATACTTACGTTTGATATTAACAATAAAAAGACGAGACTATAGTAGTAAACAGCTCAACTGTTTTTGTTAAATATCCATTATAAAGATTATAACCAAATAAAAAAGGAATTTTTGGATTCCCGGACCTGAATGGTCTCAATGAACGGGGTAAACTCACAAACAGTATTCGATTTTTTCAAAATGTATATGTGAACTTTTCATCTGTTTTATGAAAACTTTTATACAAAACCTATCAACTTAACGTTCAAGTTAACTGACATAAATGTATGTAGAATGAAGATTTAGTGAGGACAGAAATGTCTAGTATATTCACTACTGAGATGCGTTCTAAAAATATGTGCACATTATGTATTGCACAGTACTAGTTATCTAATATACAAGTGTCCTACCTTTTTACAATAGGACGCAATGAGTTTCTGTCATGATTTTATCTTACAAACTACATCACAAAATAATGCTACTCTTGAACGTTCAGTACAACTGTTCATGTGGTGGCTGATTTCTGCAATTTCGTGTTTCCATGTCGACGCCCGAACAATCGATTCCAAGGATTGTTTTACAGTACGGGTCGACCACATGGAGACATGAAACACTTAAGGCGAAATAACAAATGTTAATTGGGCAAAACACAGAATATTTATTGGCAAACTGTAATATCGGTTGGTAAAGGATCATACTGTCGGCACTTTTATCTGTTGGGTCTTCGTTCAGAAAGGTGAAGCTACACAATGCAGGACAGATCAGCAGCCTGGCGAACCTTTCGTTGAGGATATATGAGGACACAACAAATTAGCAGTTACTAGTTCTTTCTAGTCCGCTTTTTCTCTACTTTACTCCATGCATGTGTAAATCGATTATAAACCAGATTAATAGTTCATAATATTGAAGAAACTTTTCCATCCATTGCAAATCCGGAGTGCTGGATACACATTTTGTGGAAACTCGTACAACGTATTTCAGCCTGTCTTTATTCTCCGCTTAACATAGTTATAACTTTACGCCCATGCGTTTCAGTGCTAACATGGCGTTCACTGCCTTTTGCCATTTACGCCTGTACACAAACTTTTTCAAGCGTTTGGTAGACAGAGATCTTGTCGGAATGCGTTCACGTTTTTCAGATCGCTGAAATGTCAGAAAACAATTGTTTAAGGGCAATGTTTTTGGAATTATTTCGGTTTAGACGGTACAAACATTTTAACTTATTATCTAAAAAACAAAAATTTCAAATTGCATTTAATGTATATGCTGGTACTGTTTCCTTTGAGCTGAATGTTGACATACACTTTTATATATTTACTCAAAAACTTAAAACATTTAAAGCATAGGGGGAGGGGGGCAGGTTTATGTCACAAGTCGCAGCCTAATTTTGAACCTAGTTGATACCCACAAACAATGAAACCTGAAAGTACACTTGACTTTCTTTTGGACATTCTGATGTTCGTGGTTTTTCACAGCCAAACGAAGTCCATTCTTTTTTTCTCTTTCATTGATTAAAAAATTAAGGCCATTTGTAAACTTACCCTGAGCCATTTATGTTCCAGACATTCGGTAACTGTCATTCGCTTACTGAAAACGGAAAGAAAACAAATAAACACATAGCACAAAATGATTTCAAATAATAAAAAGATCTAAATGAACATAAACTAAACGTATTTTGTCACAGAAAATATCCAATTATACAGTGTCAGTACCTATGCATAAAATACGTCTTTAAAGTGGGCATTATCACAGCAATTTGACATTTCACTATGTTTTATGTATAAGTACAAACGACTCCGTCGGGAAATTGAGTCTTGTACTGCTGTGCGATCAATGACCGAGATATGTTATCTAGATAAAGATATTATACTGAATGTAGAAACCTTCTCCAGTTGTGATATTTGACGTAGATTTGTTTCAGATTGCATAATAAAGGCGTTATTTTGATATCATTCTGATCTCTGATCTGAGCCCTGCAATTGTTTACACGCGTAGCTGTGTCCAGACTGTTGTATAAACTTTTCATTTGCTATTGTTTGACCAAAACGCTTAGAATCGGCTATCATTTAAATCCTTTCTTGTTTGTCTTTTGTCTGTTGGTTGTCAACAATTGTCTTAATACATGTATACAAAAATTCTCTGGAGCTCCATCTCTATAAAAGTGTGTTTGCGGTTGTAACAGACTCTTCTGATGATGCAAGATCATTGGAGAATGTCGTTTTTAACACACTACCAGAACCAATCTTAAAATGTTTTATTAAAGGGACATACCCTATGACTGATGTCAAACTAAATAACCTCCAAAACTTAAATAATAGAATCTTTTGAAGTATTATAACTTAACCTAAAAGGTTCAGCTATGCATTCCCAGTCATTATCGTTAAAAGCAGCGGTTTAAAATATACTGCAGTACCGTAAACCGTTCAATAATCTATATAGAGTTGTTGTTGAACAATTATGGGGGGATGCGATTTATTACAGAAAGCCTCTATATTGATTAATTGTGGTAAAATGAGGCATTTATTACCATAGGTTCTTCTTTGAAATTGTATTTAACTATCATTTTACGTTCATTTAACACATAATCTATGTTTCGGGAATATAATCTGCTAGATGTAGGGAGTGCCCCAAAATTTAAAGCACGTATTTTCTTATTAGTTAACATCTTTATCAAAGTTTTCCTATAATGGCGGCTTTTTAAAAGGAACACTTTGAATTCAAAGAATGATTATTCTGAGCACAAGAGACCGTTCTTACACTGTACACTCAACAGGTTTAGAAACGCAAAAGTGGCAAAATATTTATTTTAACAGTGTTACCGTGTTTAAAATTTATTCAAAATTCATACACAACAAAAACAATATAAAATTGAATTCTTGTAAAAGTTTCAATAAATCGTCATAAAAAATGACTTAAATAGAAACAAAAACAATAGCGTCATTCAAATAAAAATGTTCAACAGGGGAAATATTTGCGTTTCTAAATCAGTTAAGTGTTGATATTGCAAGATGCACTTAACTTATGTTGCGAAACAGCGATATTGATTGAAAAACGTTTGGTTAACAATATATTTCAGACGGTATTTTTAGAAATCTATACTAGAACAACTGGTTGATTACCACATGCTTGTGTAAAGAAACAGTCAGTGATTGGTCATTCAAAAATATATCTGATTAAAACAGTTTAGCTATGCAGAAAGAACTGATATGAACTATATGCTTGGTTGCCTGAAAAGATATTTGTACCGCAGATACTTTGCTTGGGCTTCCTCAATAGAATACTCCTACATTAGATTCACCAATACACAAAGCATAACCATAACTTAATTAAATTTGATATAAAACAAACATAAATTATGTGATACTCACGTGTGATCTTTTAGAATCAGCTTTGAAATAAAGTTTTTAGCTTCTGTTGAGATACTTTCAAACTCTTCAGCTTTGAAGTCCCATTTGGCCTCAGTAATGTTTGCTATAGTCTCGTTCTCACTATCTCCGAGAAACGGTGAGAGTCCTGACAGCCTAATAGTATTATGTATCAAATACAGTTTTATTAAACTAAAGTTTGGTTGCTATTATTACTTATATTACAGGATAAACACTTACAAATAACTGTACACATGTGCATATGCATATAGCATAATATGTGACTATAGAAATTGATGTAACTGAGGTAATACATAAAGACGGTCGTTATATGTGCAATATGTGTAATTATTTTATTATACATTTTTGTAACAATAATTTTTTATCTAGACATTCTGAAAAGACACAGATTTGCCGATTTGGTTCTTAAATCTATGAATTTGTGACAGTGTTAGCAAGATTTTACTTTCATACTAATGCTATACAAACATCATTACAGAAATTAAATTATGTTTAGAGAAATTATATGAAAAATAATCATCTCTGACATTTTACAACAACCTCGAAACACAGACTTGCATTTTTACACAATTCAATTTAAGAAAGCGTCGACTCACAATATATAGCATATAATCCCTACACTCCACATATCTGTTGAAGGGAAAATGGGCTCAAAATTGGCTTGTTCTGGGGCCATGAACTCTGGGGTACCAAACAAAATCCGCAAATCATCCTCTGGTTTATACTGCCTTGCGAGTCCAAAATCAATTATTTTTATCCTGTTGCCTTCTCTCGTGAGACAGAGAATGTTTTCAGGCTAAAAAAGAAAATCAAGACATCATTAAAATAAAGAGAAAAAAACTTAATTACAAAGATATGATTAATATCATTTATATGTCCTCCAATACATTTGGGAAAACAAGATATAATTTAAGACATAAATAAGCCATGGCTTTCTTTAAACAAATCATAGCTTCTAGTATGTGATCATATTTTGCCTCTATATTGTCTGTTAGGCTTTCCAGTGCAAAAACTAACACATGATGTACGGATTGACTCGTGTTGTTTCTATGGAAACTGACAGCATAAAGTCCAACAATGTTCAGTGAATTGCGTTCAACATTTCTTGCATATTATAGTGTAACAGTGAATTTGCCTGAGAACATGTAAGTCATGCTTCTTTTAGTGTTTAACCTTATGACTTACTTAAGTTAAAATATAGATCTTATTAGACAAGATGAATGGTCATGATGGTGCACAAACTGAGATCTCGGCAACACTAAATCATTAGCATAAACCAGAGTATGAGTTGTACGTTTTACTTTCTTTTGTTATATGCGTAATACAGCGGATAGCGTCAAACAAAACCAAAAAATACAAGCTTGCCTTTAAATCTAGATGCAGAATGCTGTTATTATGCATGAATTCTATTCCTTCACAGATCTGTCTCATAAACATAACACACGCCTTCTCCGTGAGGATAAAGTCATCATTTATCACACGTTCAAATAACTCTCCGCCAGATATTCTGAAAATAAAATAAATCCTGTTGTTACTGGCGCCTTATCGGAACAATCTTGAAAAAAAGATATTCGAAGGGAGCTGTGTCCGTTTCTGAGATCATGTATTCTTGAGATGTATATGAACTAGATATTGTCTATATATGGTAAAATATAGAATATGAAATTTGTAATAAAGTTGCAGACGTTGCAAGGGAATACTAATTTGGTACAACCTTTACCGCAGGAAGAATAATCTTTCAACTTCAACTTACCAAATTGATACCAACAATATATCAGTAAGAATATCCTCCTATTGGGAAATACCAATTTGATACAATCTATACCGCAGTAAGAATTATCCTCATATTGGGAAATAACATTTTGATAAACCTTTACCACAGTAAATGTTCCTATTTGATACAACCTATACCGCAGTAAAAGTTCCTGTTTGATACAACCTATACTGCAGTAAGAGTTATCCTCCTATTGGGAAATAACATTTTGATACAACCTATATCGAAGTAAATGTTCCTATTTGATACAACCTATACTGCAGTAAGAGTTATCCTCATATTGGGAAATAACATTTTGATACAACCTATATCGCAGTAAAAGTTCCTATTTGATACAACCTATACTGCAGTAGGAATTATCCTCCTATTGGGAAATAATATTTTGATAAACCTTTACCACAGTAAATGTTCCTATTTGATACAACCTATACCGCAGTAAATGTTCCTATTTGATACAACCTATACCGCAGTAAATGTTCCTATTTGATACAACCTATACTGCAGTAAGAGTTATCCTCATATTGGGAAATACCAATTTGATACAACCTATACCGCAGTAAATGTTCCTATTTGATACAACCTATACTGCAGTAAGAGTTATCCTCCTATTGGGAAATAACATTTTGATACAACCTATACAGCAGTAAAAGTTCCTATTTGATACAACCTATACCGCAGTAAAAGTTCCTATTTGATACAACCTATACCGCAGTAAGAGTTATCCTCATATTGGGAAATACCAATTTGATACGACCTATATCGCAGTAAATGTTCCTATTTGATACAACCTATACCGCAGTAAGAGTTATCCTCATATTGGGAAATAACATTTTGATACAACCTATACCGCAGTAAAAGTTCCTATTTGATACGACCTATATCGCAGTAAAAGTTCCTATTTGATACAACCTATACCGCAGTAAAAGTTCCTATTTGATACGACCTATATCGCAGTAAAAGTTCCTATTTGATACAACCTATACCGCAGTAAAAGTTCCTATTTGATACAACCTATACCGCAGTAAGAGTTATCCTCATATTGGGAAATACCAATTTGATACGACCTATATCGCAGTTAATGTTCCTATTTGATACAACCTATACCGCAGTAAGAGTTATCCTCATATTGGGAAATAACATTTTGATACAACCTCTACCGCAGTAAATGTTCTTATTTTATACAACCTATACCGCAGTAAGAATTATCCTCATATTGGGAAATACCAATTTGATACGACCTATATCGCAGTAAATGTTCCTATTTGATACAACCTATACCGCAGTAAATGTTCCTATTTGATACAACCTATACTGCAGTAAGAGTTATCCTCCTATTGGGAAATAACATTTTGATACAACCTATATCGCAGTAAAAGTTCCTATTTGATACAACCTATACCGCAGTAAAAGTTCCTATTTGATACAACCTATACCGCAGTAAGAGTTATCCTCATATTGTGAAATAACATTTTGATAAAACCTATGCCGCAGTAAGAGTTATCCTCATATTGGGAAATAACATTTTGATACGACCTATACCGCAGTAAATGTTCCTATTTGATACCTATACTGCAGTAAGAGTTATCCTCCTATTGGGAAATAACATTTTGATACAACCTATACCGCAGTAAATGTTCCTATTTTATACAACCTATACCGCAGTAAGAATTATCCTCATATTGGGAAATACCAATTTGATACGACCTATACCGCAGTAAAAGTTCCTATTTGATACGACCTATACCGCAGTAAAAGTTCCTATTTGATACAACCTATACTGCAGTAAGAGTTATCCTCATATTGGGAAATACCAATTTGATACAACCTATACCGCAGTAAAAGTTCCTATTTGATACAACCTATACCGCAGTAGAAGTTCCTATTTGATACAATCTATACCGCAGTAAGAGTTATCCTCATATTGGGAAATACCAATTTGATACGACCTATATCACAGTAAAAGTTCCTATTTGATACGACCTATACCGCAGTAAAAGTTCCTATTTGATACAACCTATACCGCAGTAAGAGTTACCCTCATATTGGTAAATACCAATTTGATACGACCTATACCGCAGTAAAAGTTCCTATAAGATACAACCTATACCGCAGTAAGAGTTATCCTCATATTGGGAAATACCAATTTGATACAACCTATACCGCAGTAAGAGTTATCCTCATATTGGGAAACACCAATTTGATACAACCTTTACCGCAGTAAGAGTTATCCTCATATTGGGAAATAACATTTTGATACAACCTATACCGCAGTAAGGACTATCTTCCTATTGGGAAATACCAATTTGATACAATCTATACAGCAATTTTCTACATCCTATGATTATCTTTCTGTTGTCTTTCTGCTCGGGAATGTCAATACGGCACAACATGTACAGCAGCAAGGACTATGATACTTATATGATATAAGCTTAGTTTTAAGGTTTTTTTTTAAATTGCATTTTTTTCATAAGAACTTTAAAGCTACATCTATTGATATTTAGACAGATGCAATAAACATATTGTATAAAATGCAATTGACTACCAATAGCCCTACTTCTTAGCTACACCTACTGTATGTTTTAATAGCGAATGTTAACGGGGTAATTTATACTCACAGTTCAAGAACCAGACAGAAATGATTGCGCTTGGTGAAGACGTCATACAGCTGTAGTAATCGTGGGTGCTGGAGCCGCTTCATCATCTCGATCTCATTCTGAACATCGAACCTGTCCTGGGGGCCGTTAATTTCTATAAACTTCGCAGCAAGATCTCGGCCAGTCTTTCGTTCTTTGCATTGTTTTACTTCACCAAATTTACCCCTGAATAAAATTAATTGATTCTTTTAGCGAAAATTCCCGAACTACGATTTTAATTAATAACAGTTAATTTATGTTTAGTGCCTCTTCATACTTTTCTTGGTAAAAGAACCCTAATTTATGTTCACTTAACTTTGACCAATTCTATGTAATAGCAGAATATTATCAGTAAGAACTATGGAAATAAATGCTGCATTTTCTGCTATTTTTTGGTAAGTGATAATATGCGAAGCTGTTGAGGTGTGTGATATATCTAAAAGTAAAAAACCATAAATAAAATGTTACATGGTTTGAACCTTAATTATTACGTTTTTTTCGATGTCGCTGTTTTTCGGGGCATTAACGATTTATTGTACGTCCAAATAAACCATGAATTACATCATTTTATTAACATTTGGTGAATTTGCAGCTGATGCACGACACATATACATTGCGCATGTACATCCTCTAACACGGCTGCTTGTATTCCTATGTTAAATAAGAAAGAAGGATCCTGTATAGTTGAAACAAGAGTTAGCCCTTCAAAAATAAAAAAGCTTCTACAAATATACTAAAATTGGAGTCGTAACCAAGAAATTTATATATTGTCCGAACCAATACATGTCACACACAACCTCTTGTAATAAACAATACACTGAATAGGTTAAAGTTTCAGTCGATCTTCAGACAGATATCTCTTATGAGTCCTGCCAATAAAGTCTTGACAAACTAAGAATGATTTACAGAGATAGGGGAAGTCACTGACATGAACTATGTCAAGTTTTGAGAAATAGTGTCTACATTAATAGACATGGTAATTTCTACAGTAGTCTTTATATGGCAGATAAAAGGTGCATGCTGGCAGACAAAATGTAAAGTTAGCCTGACTGACTCTTTCGTCGTAAATACAAGGCTTCTTTAGTTAAACGTTGCTTTGGAGTTTTAAAAGACTGGTCTATATTATAATTATCTAGCTAACATCGTATTAAATATCATACAATTTCAGGTTTAGACTGAAGTCAATATACTGTTTGTGGATCTCTGGGAAACTGACAACAAGCAAGCGATGACGTACATGTATCAAATATCCAATTCAGTGTATTCCATCGAAATCTACTGTACATTTGCAATATTGCTTTTAGGTCAGATAATCCTATTGTTTTCCCCATTGACTTACATTATAAATCTAGTCAAAAGGTGACCCTGTATCATACCCACCTATAGAGTGTTGACCATTCGAACAGATTAGTCTCTCAGACACCAGAAAATGCTGTTTTTATATGGGGTTGACCAACTCAGTTTTTTTACAATTTGGCAAGGGAGACAACCACCCCACTCAGTCAGGTGAGATTTAGGGGTCTAAACCGCAGGTGGACACCTTCCATTCAAATGGCGATTTCAGTGTTATTTATTATGATAACCAACCCTAAAATATTCATTCGCGTGCAAAAGACATTGCATTTTATTTTTCAAATGAGTTTTTTGCATTTGTAAACACAACCTTTTCTACCAGTCAGGTAATGTCTCATTTTATCTTACGGTTTTCCCTGTACTTTTTTCAGACAATCCCTGAGCTGGAATAGGATCATCTGACCTAAAGACAGATCTTATTTTTTCAATAGATAAAATCACCTCTCTACATCATAAAACAAACATTTCTGCACTAAAATATTGCTTTATTTTACTTTTATTGTAAGAATGCTTAAAATTATAGACCTAAATAGCACGACGGGTTGGGTCTGATTTATAGCTTAAAACGGCTCTTTGAAATAGCATGAACATGAATGCCTCTTTAGCTGTCATGCCATTTCTTTTATATCAATAACTACAGAGGCAAGGATAATAGTGCAGCAAAGTGTCTTCTACGTTTTGAGTTCAGTTTGCTCCTATACAAAGAAACACCCACTAGCAGGCGATATTTGCACACGTACTTATTCAGACTTTTGCTTTGCATTTTATTTTATCTTAAGTTTCCTGAGAGACACAATTTCATTCACTAAATGCATATCTAAGAGACGGGTTCATTTAAAATAACCTGTACTTATTTAAAAAGTACCACTGTGCACATCTCTTTTTTTGTTCTAAATTACCCGCCCTTGTTTTGACAGCCTCGACATGAATTTACATAAAAAGACCCTCATATCAAAAATATTAGTTATAAACTGAAATATTTCAATGGTTTTTCGCTGTAAATTTGATAAAACATTGCGCTCATGCATGTTCAATCGGTTGCTACTCAATTAAACTTAAATGTTATGAAATAACCCCATTTTACCACACCGGCACCTCTAATTTAGCCACAATTTCGTGAAAAAAATATGTACACCCGATTTTCGGCATTTGAGTCCTTGCTAAAATATAGAGTTATGCAAATAAACAAGTTTCATGAGATATTTCGCATGTAAAACTTAGAAAAACAGATACGATGTCATTTGCTCTGAATCTATGTTTAGGTCAGATACTCCTATTGTTTTCCCCCATTGACTTACATTCTAGTCAAAAGGTGACCCTGTATCATACCCACCTATAGAGTGTTGACCAATGAAATTACTTTTTTCGAACAGATTAGTCTCTCAGACACCAGAAAATGCTGTTTTTATATGGGGTTGACCAACCCAGTTTTTTACAATTTGGCAAGGGAGACAACCACCCCACTCAGTCAGGTGAGATTTAGGGGTCTAAACCGCATGTGTACACCTTCTATTCATATGGCGATTTCAGTGTTATTTATTATGATAACCAGTCCTAAAATATTCATTCGCGTGCAGAAGACATTGCATTTTATTTTTCAAATGAGTTTTTTGCATTTGTAAACCAATCAGGTAATGTCTCATTTTATCTTACGGTTTTCCTTGTACTTTTTTCAGCCAATCCCTGAGCCGGACTGCAATAGGATCATCTGACCTTTAGACTAAACAAACCTGCCAAGCAATATATCGGAGACCTCGTACTCATCCGTTATCCAGCAACCGTTCCGGATTTTCACATCACGTGACTCAAACGGAACTTCTTCATCTGAAACCAAAGAAATTATAATAGAAGGTTGAAATCGAATAAGGAGTGCGTGTTGAACAAATATAATACGCTTGCGTTGCAGATAGCTGATTATACTGCGGACAAAGCAGAAGGTATACTTCAAACCAAGATGTACCCAAAACTATTGGTTATACAAGACAGTGCATGTATATATGTGTGAAATGTACATTTCAACAATATAAACTTAGCTGACGCGAGACAAGTAATTAAAAGCAAATATTATGCAATGAGTCGGAATCGCCTTCTCGGGTGACTAGCAGCAAGGCATCAATAAAACACTAACACTTATGTTGCAATAATAACTAAAATACGAAGACTTGAAAGATGTGGCACAATCCCGACTTACTGAATGTCAGTTATTTGTAAAAATATTACACCATTTCAACATCACTGTCAGACAAAAGGCTATTTCCGAACATATTCTATCTGACACATAAACATGTTGGTTTAAAACAAGGACTGACAAGATTGTCAATATCTATCTTAAACAGTTAAATAATGTAATCAATACCAGGAAACTATGCTGCGGACATGTATCTTACTAATGCAAGAGAGTAAACCAGAATCACATCTGATTGGTTGTGTGTCAAATATAGGCCTAATGACAAGACACGAAGAACAATCCGCTATGTGATCAGTTTTCTGAAAGACTACTTTTGATGACATCTGGGAAGAGACGGGTCACGCAAAGCTTCAGGGGGTTGGGTATCGTTGAAATTCACTGTACTTTCTAGTATATTATTATATGAAATGGAAAAGACTATCTTTTCAGTTCTATTTCACTGCGATTCACGATCAAGTGAAAACCATATTACTTGAAAATTGTGTAAATTGTTAATTTAGTTACTGGTTTTATATTTCGTTTCTTTGATACGTAATATGGAAACATTAACTGTTACGGTAATACTTACGTCCAGTGGGTTCACTTTCGTCTACATGTACTTTGGAATGATTCATTTTGTTTTGGTCCAATGCCATACACCTGTAAATATATATATATATAAAGACATACATAAAGTTTCAAATAATTAAACTTTGTTCCTAATGATTTGGTTATAGGTTATGTATTTAGAAAAGCCCTCTCCGGGACAGGATTTAGAATTCATTGCAAACTTAGTCACAAAATAAAAGTATCGCATGTAAAGAAATTCCTTCTCATACATACAAGATGCCATTACAATAGAAAACTGAAAAAGAGGATTCTGAAACATCATCCTTAAATTTTAAAAACAGAAACCATGCATGGTTGTGTCCAACTTTAAGCCATTAAAATATTGGAGGTAGCAGTTTTTTCCTTCAGATTGTAAATAAATCCGGTACGGATTAAAATTACCTGTGAAGTAATTTGCTTAGCAGTGAAAAGTGACAAAAAATTTAAATATTTCCCGACCAAATGCAATATAGCTGTCTCAAAGCTCAATGAATCATTGCATACTCAAGTAAGCGTATGTTTAATTAAAGTCTACGATTTTCTGTAATCTCAAATTACTCAAAAGGGATAAGGAACTCTTTTATAATAATCTGAGAGAGTCATTTTGATAATACTCCAATAGCTTAATGCAATTGGAGCCAAGGCGGCTACGAGCTTATAACAAGATAGTAAACTTTCTCAATGAAAGATTTTACACCAGTAATTGCCAGAGAGGAAATTGCTCTGAATTATTTCCTCAAAGATAAACATATACGAGAGCCGTAAAACATCAAAGATGCTATAAAGAATTTTATCTTTATTTTCTGTCTAAATAATGCAAGACATTGTGGTAAATGAGAAAATTGATATGCAAAACTTTTTGATGCGCTTTTTTTAGGCTCCCGAGATAATTTTTGTATTAAATGAAATAATCTTCAGATATCTGAAACTATTATGCCGATAACAATGATTTAAAACTCATGAATGAAGCAGATGGTTCAAGATACTGTGACTTTGCAAACAAAAACGTCTGTATCGAAGTGACACACATGCACATCGTTCGCCTGATACTCGTGTTCTGTTTATAGAAAGAATTGGGCTGCATGAACTTAGTGAGACATAATTATAGATTTAATGTTTTCATTAAAATAGACTTTAAGGTTTGACTTTCTTTAAACAGGTGGTATCAAATCCGTTCTGCCACTGATTGACACATATACAGTGTCTGTAGACACCCGTGTCGTAATAACTTAATTCTATATTTCGCAAGAACAAAATTCTATAATTCGCAATTACTAAATACAAAACGTTAGCCCTTATTTCGAAAATGCGAAATGTGATTCGTAGGAATCATACCTATATTTCGTATTTTCGGAATATGAACATGTCGTAATTACGAAATAAAATTTTCGAAATATAAATAAGTCGTATGTCACTTTAGGAGTACATACACTTAAAAACTGTTAGTGTATACATTTTAATGGTGATATATTTATGTGTTGACTACAGAGTAAGGTAGTACGTGAAGCATGCCCAACTATATTTTTTTCATTTCTTGTACGGGTCAAATACGCTTTTTTAATCCCTCATAAGAATCTAAACTTTATGTCTCAAGTTTTTTGCACATTTACCATGAAACTTCAGCGTTATACCGGATATAGTTTGCAGGTATTAACTGCAAACAAGTGTTGTTTCTTCTTTGTAAAATAGTTCATAGCAAGACTGTTGAAAATGGCATAAAACTCTCAGGGGCTACCAGATATGTTACAGTATATTTCAGTTTAATGAAATACTCGAAAATTGATAAAAGTCTCCACTCTTTTGTACATCTCACAAAGAATTTATGTATCGTCTATAAATTCTGGACAAATTAATAAAGTTTGTTTCATATCAGTTCCGACAGGAAGCATTTAACACGTGTAGATAACATGATTTGAGTTATATAGACACTTTATGGTGTATCAGATGTACTCCGATAGCTTGCCTTCTGTTCTGTTTTAGATCCCGAATTTACGAGGTCAGCGTAAATTTATCAATATTCTTCCGAAAAATGCAAAGAATTACAAAAAAGATTTCCTTTTCATGTTTCCAGGACGAATGCTGTACTCACAATCTGGTACCCTCAAATCATGTATCTATATATGTAATGCGTTGTTTATCTAAGGCAAGTATTAACAAGAAATATCTTTTAAAAAAAGATAACGGCGTTGAGCCAAGGTACATTTTAGTATTTACATAAACATTGTTCCTGGGAAAGTTACCAATGTGCTGATCGGCAGCTATCGTATATTATGGCTTTATCGTTGGTACCGGTTCCCCATATGACCAACGCCCCAAGAAGAGGTTAGTTATTTTAGGTTTTGTATGATAGTGCAAGATACAGAAAGCGTTGCAATTCCAGAGACACATCTGGTTCTTATACATGCCAGGTGTATAGCATCCATACATGGGACCTCGGTTTAAGACTCATCCGAAAGACTGTTAGTAATTTTAGTTGGTCAGCCCCGGGAATCGAACCCGCTACCCCGAGATTACAAGTCTCGTGCTCTACCGATTGAGCTAACCGGGCTGACCTATCGGCAGCTACTCATCTATCAATGAAGAGATCACGTGCTCAAGAGGGGCGTTTACAAAATTCAATTCACCGCGCTTATATTCTTAACATTTGATTGGTCCAAAAAGTAGGTCAAATCCCAGCTTATTCAGTTACGCCGAAAAAGTCCGGAATAACAATATGCTATTTCCATTCAGAGAAAATTTATACCACTGCCCTATGAGACGAGGATTTTCAATACTCTAGTTGACCTTTTGTCATACGTATTACTTCAGAAATGCCAAGCATATTTGAAGCTACGTTCTTAACTATCTATAAAATAAATGCAAAGTTATCAATCAAGAATAAAGACGAAAATTACTTGGAATTGTCTGCAATAAAACAATTCATTTTCTGTTTATATTATCTCTTACTGGAATACTGCCAGCCTGCTTCGAATTTGTGTGCATACTTGCACAATTTCTGAGAAAGTTAATTAGTTTTCCATTTCTATTGAGAAGTGTGTAACTTATATAAAGCATTTAAGTAGCTCTATGGCGTGTATTTAGAACATATTGAAAAAAACTAACATATATATTACATCTGGCTGACAGATCTTGAATTGAATATTTCCATGAGATATCTAAAGTGTCTGCGGATGCGATAAGAAGAATCTACATTAAAACACTCAGCGGGCATAATCTGCTAGCTAAAAGTATAAAAAGAAAAATGGAATATAAATAATTCAATTGTCATGATAACATTTATATACCCCTAGACAATTCCCTAGATAATTTTATAGTTATGTTTAGTAAGTATATAAACATACGGTTTTTAAAGGCCATTCAACAAACTTTATAGGTTCACATATGTGCAAGGCTCTTCCTTAAGACAAGTTATTAAGTATAAAATTAAACAAGAGGTGTTCGTTTAGTTGAAAGCATTGTTATAAAATTCGTAATGAATAAGGCTTGTAACATATTTTTTTTAGCAAACACGAGCAACATGTTTTGTTCTATTTGTTTAGACCTCACAGAAATTGTATAGGTTTACATACTTTCTTGACATACTTAAAAAAAGGTTAAACACGTTTGAATATTTTAGAAAATAAATGTTTAGCTTTGGTAAGGTGCTACTTTAAAATATAACTATCATCGGGGATAGTGGCAAGACTAACACATGTTTAACAATTGCTTCTCGTTTTTCTTGTTCATTCAAGTTTTCTTGTTTACAAGACAACAAAAGGCAGTGGTTTGGTTTTGTATGTTTGCACCAGACTTATGTGTAATACGGTCAAAGGTCTTGGAATGAGTATGTATTACTAATAGGCCTTTATAGCTATTCAAAGTATAAAAGTATAACCGGAGTATCAGAATATACGAAAACGCATGTTTGTTGGTTTTTTTGGTTGCTAAGCTTCTGTTATAGGAATGAAAGTGCATAAAATTTCGTGTTTTGCAGCAATAAAACATAGGTGAAAATCCTGTTTATTATTTATGTCAGAGATAGTTGCATGTCGTATATTTGTGCAATGTGTGTAGGCAATAAGTCAAGACATAATTAATGTCTTTTTGTGCTTTGCAAATGTTCTTGTTTTGCACAATGAATGGAAATTGTGTTAATTCGCATTGTCACAAATTAGTGTATAGTACTTGTTAAGATGTTAGTTGCCAAAACAAGACCAACAGAAATCATGGTTCTGAACTAGGAAGCGCACTGCCTTGCGGAATCGCGAGAATTCCATGACAACAACAGACGTTTTTTTTTATCTGAACCGATGTCACCTGTAGACAACTACATGTGTCGCAATTCAACCGCATGCATTCGTTGCCTACTGGCAACAACAAAAGTTTCATTTTGTTAAGATTCATAGTCTTTAATATTTATTTTAAACAGAACATTGCCAAATTCAAAGCAAGTATTCCAATCTTAGTAAAAGGACAGACAATCGAGCAATACCAGAGCAGAGTACAAAATTACCAAATACAATTAAACGGAATGCAAAATTTAACCAGATTACCTAGTTGGTTGAAATGAATTTCAATACAGAACTTCTATCAATATATATATATATATATGACAAACATGGTAAGCGGCACTTAAACACCAACAGTTTACAGTCAGTTACAGAAGAATGAGTAACATGATCAACTAAATGAGTCATTCATGCATCAGTAAATAAGAAGTCAGATGCTAGAACGTTTCAACAACTTCTTTACACAATAAGACAAGTTTCAGTGAAATTCATTTGTCTTTGCTATCCGCAAACTGTTCAAATTTGTAAGAATTGATCAAATTCATTGTAACAATATTCGTATTACATATTTGCCTTTACTATATGTACATTTTGTACTTGATAAATATTTACAACTACACAGAAAATGGAACTCAACGCTCTACTCATTCTTATTAATTAAAATACAGACACATTCATTTACTTCTATATTAACATAATCATACAGCAGACCTTTTTAAACTACATAACCCTGCAATTTCACTATTGACATATGGAAGGAAGAATGAAGCGTAAAAATAGTAGATGCTTTGAAAACGTGTAAAATATGACAACTTCTGAATTGTTTCTCTTATTGTCATACTACTGTAAATGAAAATATACCTACATGTTGTACAAAAGGTGCGTTGTCAATTTTTGACTATCAAAAAAGGTTTTAAAAAAGTTCTTCTATATATATTCAATAGGAATAAAACTATTGAACAGAATTGTTTGTTTTGGTTATAAGTATGGCAATGTTCATTATTCTAGCAGTATAAATGAATGATTAATGTCTTTCTTACAAGTTATGATGGTCACTCTGAACGGTAATGTAACTTTAACTGGTAGTGTGTAATTCATATCTGAGCTTGGTCATAATACGATACAGATATGAGTTTTAACAGTACCTCAACCTTGTGTTTAGTTAAACAACGAACATTACATTATTCCTATAGGAATAGTCTTGTATATATGTAATGTGAGGATACTTTTCACTTTTACGGGTTAAGAACTCTTTAAAATAGTGGTTGCCCCAAATTCATGGGTCGTGTACAATTTTGGTAGACGTTGTTTGAAGTTTACAATTAGTTTGTAATGTCAACTGTTATTGGTCAGTTATATTAAGATTCTCCGTGCTCTTAAATTTGAAAAGTTTTTATTGAACCATCACAAAACATAGTAACAATGTTTATGGGCAGAATCTCTCAGTCAAGTATAAGTCAGATAGCACGAAGCACCCGGAGATATTTCCCCTGATGAAATCTAGCCAATTTAGCAATTTTTCCTGTCCATTTTTATTTCTGGAACTTGGGAACCCTCTACTACACTCTTACCAAACCTAGTCACAATATTTCGGTGCACAATATCTTTATAATTAGTTTCAATGTCCAACCTTGTCAGTGTGGAATTTTAAATTACCACTGCATACGCTATAACTTAGTTGAGCAAGTGTTTTGACTACTATTGTAGGTACAAGTTAATGCAACACAATCACATGGGCCTCTTTGTAACTGTCTGACACCTTTCATGTTTTTGCAGTTATGTGAGTCAGGGCTTTTTCTTTGATACGAATTAAAACTGCAAAACATCAGCCATATTGTGTGACTGGCTGGCTTTGATGTAAGTTACTAAAAGCAATATGTAGTTTGGTGTATTTCCTCTGGGAATTCGGTCAAAAGTTTGCATGTAGTGAACATTTAGAACCAACTAGATCAAGATCAAGATTGAATATATTACCATTTGCCAAACGTAAATCGATAGCATCTGTACCTGCTGGTTTTATTTTGTGGAAAACAGAGAATGGGTGATATTTGCCATACTCATATGAAAATACATAGTTATATATGTTCAACATGTACATTGCAGGGTGTAATGGCGGTATCCTTGGCATCAAGTCACATCTTTCTGCACGACTCTTCCATATGCCTTCATAGAACAAATGCCTCCTATCCTCAATAGTGGGCTTTAACCATTCTTGATACACATTTCACTCTTGTCAACGCCAAAAAGAGAGGTTAAAACAATGTTTTATGCAATCTATAAGTACTTATCCTTTCTATACAAACCTATTCGAGGAACACACTGAAACACTTGCCAAACACTGATTACATTGATGTGTATATAATAGCATTAATGTGTATTACACAAAGCAATTACAAACGAGAAATGCCAACTCTACCAATTAAGACCTCGTAGAAATATCCTATACTTATATATACAACAGAAGCTTACCTTTTTCCAGCAGACTTTTGACATCCAGTGAATACTGACACTCCTATTGTTCAGTTACGTGCATTTTGACAGATATTTTCCAAATTAAACATTTATTTCCCTATGGTTTTCACTGTTAAACTATCAGCATGATAAGACAGCTAAGTATATCTCTATTACCTCAATGCACCTGGAAAAAAAATCGAGGCTGCAAAATTCCAGAGGCGAGGTCACGTGACTACGATGTAAACTTTTATCATATATTTAGGGTAAGTACGTTCTGTTACAGAGCAGATGTTGAATATGAATATCATGTAATATTCCTTAGTAGTTTATATGTATTGATTTTTACCATAGAACCAAATCAAAGATAGCAAATGTTGATAAAATGAACATAATGTGTGTTTGTCTACTGGTGAGCTTACTTCCGCAATGTATAGGTGAGGAACTACAAACTGTAAACATTACGAAATAACAGAGTGCATGCTGATGCTTATATATTTCATGTAAGGCATACTTGTAGGTGTGCCGGTAACAGTGTCCCTGGAAAATTGCACTTTTTGTAATAGTCACGACTTAAAAGATGAATACCATTTTATATTGATTTTTCGATCTATGTTATTATGATATTAGAATAAGAACATTAAAAACTTTTGCTATGTAAGACCAGTTACATGTATGTATAAATTTATAGCACTTTGTAAGTCTGAAAATGAAAATGTAATGCTCAAACTGTCAAGATACAATAAAGCATCTCTAGAACTGAGGATATCTCTCTTCTGTGTCCATTACTCTTTATGATAGCTTATCCTCACACTTCCTGTATATATACAAAATACATCCGATTGTGTGTATTTGTTTATTTATAATTAACTCACATCTGTACCGTATCACGTATCACGACATCTTGCATGTAGGAATGAACACTAGCAATACTGAATTGATATGACTATGTTGGTACACGTCGGCTAAAGTTCTGTTCTGTTCTATTGTCTACCCAAGTCTCATCTACCCCCACGAAACACTCACTTAGTAGCCTGTTGTCTTGTATTATCAGGCATTTATCAATGACTAGACTGTAAGCATGTTCTTTCAAATAGCATTCGTTCAACAATTTAAAACAATGAAGCGAAACAGAAACCGTTACGACTTTAAACAGATTGTTTCATACTGATTTTAACTTTCTCTCCATTTGTAAAATTTGTAGCGGGAGTATATCTACTACAATTATTGTAGTATATAAATAGCTTTCGCTATAAGTTGTCATTATGTCACAGTGCTGATGCAGGTTCGAAACCGACCCTGATGTATTTTCATACAAAAGTCATTTGTGCCAAACAGTTGTCGTAAAAAGTCTCGCAAACGGTATTGTACGCTGACGTCATTTTGTGGTTGTCGTGATATAAATAGTCACTGTGAATGAACGAATGATTTTATAAATAGTTCTAGTACTAACAGTGGTACGGTGCCCGTGATGTGACATGTGATACATTTTTTTTTATTTCGTAATTACGAAATACATTTCAAAACGTTCGTTTTTACGAAATAAAAACGAAATAACATTTCGTAAAAACGAAATAATATTTCGTAAAAACGAACGTTTTGAAATGTATTTCGTAATTACGAAATTAAAAAAAAATATTCGTTTTTACAAAATGTTATATCACTTTTACGAAATCTTATTTCGTTTTTACTAAATGCTATATCGTAATTACGAAATAAAATGTATCACATGTCACTTCAGGGGCACCATACAATGGCACTGATGATAATAATACTTTCAGCCACTGAAATATACTAAAACTGCATGAGAAAGAAACCACCGTATTTTTTCTCTTGTATGGCCTACATCTTTACGTCACGACAAAGCCCGTAAGCAGCCTAGCTCGTACCTGTCAAAACAAGGTCAATTTCCTCTGTAAATCAATATCATAAAAAGGTTTGTTAACCTCATCAATCAGACAGTAATATAAAACATTTATTCTTGTCTACAAAATCAGTAATCAAACGAATATACACTACTCTAGATCATAATCAGTATTTACAAACACCTTGTATAAGATAGCTCGTGCTGTTATAGGCAAATTCTAAATAACCCGACACTTTCTTGCAAAAAATAAGTAAATAAACAAATTCTGAGACAAACAGAACTGAGCTGAAGTTCTTTTGTACCTTCTGTCAGAAGCCTTGCTACTGCAAGATTGCTAAGCCCTTTTCTATCATATCTTCAAGAAGACATAGCTGCAAGATAAAGTCATTATTCCACTGACAGTAAAGAACTTTTGAAATATTTGTGACACGTTTAGTAAAGAAATATCCATTATGATTGACAGGATGATTAGTTCAATAACCGTATTTATAGTTTGGCCTATTTTCCTATCCAATCAAATTCTCCCATTTCAGTAAAAACGCCATATTGACTCAATATCTGGAATTATATTAATATAGGTGAAACATGTACATTGTAGCAATACATTACAGGAATAAGCAGAGGAGCGAATCGCTGTAATAAATTTTTTTATGACCTATAAATCTTTGCATCGAAATATAAAGAAAATTAGGGCGGAGTTTAGCTCTATGACGTCAGTACTCACAGTGAAATAATTATTTTCATATTACAGATATTGTGCCAATATCGAAAATAAGTCTTGTTTTATATGAAATGGGAGCATTTGATTAGATTGTAAAGTAGGGCAAACTGTTAAAATAACTATTTCAAATTTGTTTCCAGTAAGTCGGACTGTGACAGCGCATAGCTCATGTGTTTGTATACAAAAACTGTAGGAAATGTATAAATGTTCATGAGCAAAATATCAGGGAAAAGTCACCTTTTTTTTCTTTAGCAATTGGGAAATACAGTCCCCAAGTTTTATAAATGAAATATAATGACTCACAAAAAATAACAGTTTAGAATGTATGCAAAGTATGGCTGCTGTACTGATTATCATGATGACGGGTGTGGATTTGTTCAGTTTTCAATTCCATTAAGTTGCAACAGAGACATGTATAGCGACACCAGTCAATACTTAAATGCCTGCATGCATATTTATCACACAAAAAAACTTACATAGAGATATTGTATTTTCTTAAAGCTTTTACAGTAGACCTCATTAAGTTTCATTAGCTACAAAATTTGCAAAACAGACACGTGTGATACATTTGTAATACATTAAATTTACATCTATTTTGTGATTTTCATTTTATGTTAAATAAAGTGTATCTAACAAATATTTATGGCCATAAATATCTGCATCTTTGGCATTTATATTTATAGAACAACAATAAGAATTAGTCTTACATTTCCGAGAAAGCAAAATGAAGTATATAGATTTATATTATTTACAACCACCATTTGATCTGACTGTTAAGCCATTAGCTCTGTTTGGCTATATTTCTTTGTTTCATGCTGATATCTAATTAAAGCATAATGATTTGTTAATGCCAAGATAAAGTATTGTAACGTCAATAATCCTATCGTCTCATAGTGCATGTAAATAAATTAAACAAAAGAACCAGCAAAAAAAACTTGCAGTGTTGATCCCAAGAGGTCAAAGGATAGATAGTCATTAGATATTCGCTTTATTTCCTCATATGTGTAGCCATTGTGTTTATTTGCTGATTGCGTGCTGGGATTAAATACACTTGAACATTCGTGTGGAACCCACGCTTCTGTCCTGTCTCTTCTCTTGTTTGTGCCAAGCATGCACATTGTATGTATGTATAACAAATAGTAATCACATATAAAACAGGGTATTCCTAATCAGAAAAGGCTATATTACTGATGTAGTAATACCTGAAGTATTTTATACCGGTTACCTTGGTCTCAACATCTAGTATGTTTTGTTTGGACACCTAACATTTTTACAGCACATCGTTTCAATCAAATGACACATCATCCAAGCAGGACAGATGAATGATGAATATACAAATATAACAGGTGTATTCTAATAATCCAAACCGTCTCTTATCTACAGATGGGGGTCATGATGCAAACAAATATTTCAAGTTTCAGAGTAATATCTCGAAGGATTTTGAAAGTCAATAAATGGATATGTCGAAAAAGTTCCATAACTGACTTAAACCTTCACAGAGTTATGTTTTATATCGATGGCGGAAATAATGGTTAATAAGTATTGTAAGTTTCAAAGCAAAAGTTTGATGGTTTTAAAAAGAAGTGGGTTGTACAAGGCGTTACGCCAACGCAGATGCCGACGCCGAGGTAGCATAGCTCGCCTATTCTTCGAATAGCCGAGCTAAAATGTAACAGTACAAATGGCATTCAGTCCTTTCATTTGCTATTTCTTACTCAATTAACTCCCTTTGCTGTCAAACAGCCCTGTTGGAATAAAAAGGCTGAAAGTAGTTTGCTTGGAATTTTAATAAAATAGATTATCATCTAGCCTGGTGGCGAGGCTAACAGTCGGAACATTACATATTCGATTTTTCCCCATAATGTAGCTAATGTGTTCTTATTTTTGATTGCATGCTGGAGCTACGTTGTATGTTCACGTTCATGTGGAATCAGTGGTTCCGTTTCTTGTCCGACATAGGAAAAGGGAAATCAAAAAAGTACGTAAATGATTTTATACCCGTTAGTAATTCTTGGCCTCAATTTCTTGCATATTTTGCAAGGACACATATTTTTCACCACACCATCTCAAGCAAATGACACATCAGTCAAGCATGACGACAGACGAGTGATGAAAATAACAGGTGTGTTCAATAATCTAAAACAATATTCTCTACAACGAAAACCACTCCTAGCACAGAATTACAAGATGCCAAATTTCGTTGTGAGGTCAAAGCAAGTACAAAGCAGGTAAGCTCTGCAGAGGTGTACAGCTTTTAATTGATTTAAACAGTATCGATGCCAGTAAAGTGGAATTCCAGACAGTCTGGTGTGGGCAAAACAAATTCTGGAGTAAAATCTGGTCTGAGTTTGTAGTAAAACATTGTAACCCTAACCTATAACGTAGGTGTATTTTTGCAGGTGTTTCAAGAAGAACTATGTTCCCACTTGTTTTGTATGACCCGGCCAGTGAGTAGGAAAATTAACTGACTGTTAGTGAACTCGATGTAAAAACTTCAGTTTTGCCTGCACTTACTTTAATCAATAATAAATTCATCTTTTCATCTTTCATTCCAAATATAACATAAGGAAATTGGTGACTGTTAGTGGTATGGGCTCATGAAGAAACTGAAAGTCCTTCATTTGACTTGATTTCTACTTTAGGAATTGTAAGTTCATGTTAACATTTACCCGACTGGCTGCAAATGATTCTACCTTTGAGGTCGATGTAGATCATGATCAGCCTGCACGTGCAGCAGTATGTTCCTGATCTACAATGTTCTCAGTTTAGTTATAATTATATTATCAGTGGGTTTGTCGTTGAACAGTTGAAGGTACTGTCTCAATTCTAAGACGAACGTTTCAGAACTTTAGCAGGGTAAATGTTAATGAGGTTAGATTGGAATGTATGGCATGTTAGAATGACAAGTAATGTTTCAATTAAACTTCTGTTCAATTTCATTTTAAGATTAATGCGTGATTGGATTTCAGGTTTGATGCTAACCACACAAATTGATAGAAAGTTTTTTCTGAGGTCTTTAGGTGTCTTTTTATGTGATTTGTAAGGAGGCAATCCAAAAAATCCTAACTTTGGTACTTTGTAACAAACAAAATTCATGCTCCCCAAAATCAGAAATTATTGTTTAAGCTTTTTAAAACTATACTCTCTGTCTTTTCATACAGTGTGCAGAAAAAAAGAAACTATTACAATTTTGTTTGAAGTTCATATAACTAAACATATTATGCATGCCATTCCTTACTATGGATCTAAGGTATGACTAAACCGACAAAACGATTGTGCAATCAGTTCAACAGTTGTATTTTACACACCTAGAATTATTTGCGCAATTTCTACTACGCTACTGACACACATTTTCTGACATGCAGTGAATCATAAAATGCAAATTAGTTGGCATTAATCTAGCTTTCTTCCCCGTGTCTTGGCTGTTTGCTGTCTTACATGTTTGAAAAATCTAAAATTTGCCTGCATTAAATTATTTGGAAGCACTACTTAAAATATTTACAAATGGTGCGGCTGCTAAATGTTTATATCTCAATATATAAGCTCTGTATTTACAAAAATAATTCGAAAGTAGTCTGAAATACCGGTATGCAGTTAATGCATTGTTTTCTTTTTAATGAAAAAATAAACTGACATCCGTCTGTATTTTACACGCCACTTTAATTCAGTTTGTATTTTACTCTTTACTACATCCGGGTAAAACGGCAAATTCTTAGAGATGTGAGAATCATAGAAGCTGGCTGTCGGGATTGTCCGCAGTAACATAAGAACCCGGTAAACAAAAAAATTATGATATTACTTTTCCCAGATTTTAACTTTTGTATTTAACAACTTCAGTGCCATGTAGACAAGTATAGTTGGTATTTCGGTCGTAGACTATGAAAGCTAAGAACCGGAAAAACATCATCATATTCTGTTTGAGGGCTTCTGATGTAAATTAACAAAGACGAAACTAAGCCGGAAACTGCACAGTTCCGACAACAAGATTCGAAAGCGTGTCTGATCAAAACGTGTAACAATTTAAGTTAAGTACTTCAATGTGAAAAAGATGTGTTAAAAGTCGAAATATTAAAGAAATTAGTAAACAGATTTCTGAGCATAGTTTATGTAGGGTTAACGCACGTTTTTTCGTGTTATAACATCTGCAGAATCCCGAGGGATGGTTGTTGCCCGAGCCCGTTAGGGCGAGGGCACCAACACCCGAGGGTTTCTGCTGGTGTTATAACACGAAAAACGTGCGTTACCTATTCAGCATAAATAGCATAAAAAATCATAGAAATAAAAATGAAACGCTCTTACTGGTACGACGTTTAATAATGCGCGGGACAACGTCCGTGTTGTTTACGTCATATTTATGACGTCACCAGTGGTTTTTAAGCCCGGCATTGTAGACGCAGTACATTATGTAAGACTTGGGAGATAGGTCAATTGTTTACAATGGCCCTGTACTGCGCATAAATGAAAACGGGTTATCTGTTGTCTGCTCTATGATAGATTTCACAATATGATATGTTAAAACAATACTATCCTGTACTCTGTCATGTTTTCATCCCCTTCTTAGATCAGGTCTCTGAGATTTAAATATGCGCTCGCTTGAAGGGATTAAAAACCTACAAAGTGTATATGGACCAAAGATTTCCGCGTGGGTTTCCATATAACGGGTCTGCGCCATCGTATGTTTTTGTCCAAGTCAATGGATTTTTCTGGAAGGTATAGTACAGCTAAATGTATACCTAACCTCAACAACTTTTGTTCAGGAATGTGATAATTGCATGGCATTCTGGGTGCTGTGGGGCTCGTTTTGGGGAGGCTGCGTTTTTGGTACGTGGCATTCCCTGTTTGATATTATTTTTGTTTTTATAACGGCGCGTGAATCTCCCCGTTACACACGTTTTTTCTCCTGTTAAAACACCGGCAAAATGGGCGAATAAAGTTTTATTCAGATGCAATAAGGTCAAGTCAGTATTATGACGGCTATTGGTTTGTTATGTTTATCTGTTTCCAAACATAAAGTTTACATTCTCAGATTACATCGTATTTTACAAAGTCAAATACAATTTAGACCTGTCTGAATTATGAACTTATGGTTGCTTAAACCTTGGACGAATATATACTTATATTATTGCCCCAGCTTTATTAAAACTTACCTTGCCAACGGTCAGTGATCGCATGATTCTGCCTTTTTGACTAGTGTAGATCATGATCAAACTGACCACCTTCACTGAGCACACCTTCGAGCAATTTGTTATAATCGTACATACATCAATTTGAGCAACTTTAATAGGCTTTTATTACAAGAACTATAGATTGGCATTCAGTTTTTACGTTGACCTTTTATTTAGCAGTCTTTAACATTGTTATTTTTTTACCAAGATTATCTCCCCTTTGCCATCAAAATGTAAGAGGATCGAGCCCTGCTAGAAGAGAAGGGCTGAACGTTTTTCTGGTGATAATACCCTTTAATGTGACCATCACAATTTTATGCAATACATTTACCTATGGTTTAATATCATTAAAAAACTATTATTTAGACTATAAAACTATTATCACTAAATAACATAAAGGTACATGTATATATTAATAGTTTTATTCTTACTGAACACACGGTTAAACTATAACAGAATATGTTTTGACTGGCCCAGTCATAAAATGATTTTCCATTTTCAATTCTGTATGATAATTATTTGTTTGTACATATATCCACCAATGAAAGAAATGGTTTAGTATAACTTATTTTCTTTTAATTTTCAGAAAGTATTTCATGTTTAAAGAACTTTTTTTAACCGTAATTTTTCTGGTCTTTTTGAACAGTATAATAGCTATAATTCTGTTTCTATTATCTAGCCTAGAAGCGTTACTTACAGGCATAGTATCTGTCCTGTGCGTGCACAAATGACTAGCTGCCAAAAGACTTTAGTATGTGAACTGCTCTTGAATCAGCAGTTTATGAAGAACTTTGTACTCTGTTTACTATCAAAAGTTTGACATCAGAAGAACTTTTTTTATATCTGTTTCTAGAGGAAACATACGAAATAGCTGAAAGAACAACAGGAACATACTTCAGTTTTCAATACAAAGCAATTATCAGCCAATTTCCTGTGCAGTTTATAGTATATGCCAACATCTTCTGGCTACTATGTTTAAAAATTAACAAACAGATTTGTTTACGAGTTAAAAAATCAAATTTAGGTCACAATGTGTGGTTCAAACCAGTAATATCACAGTTTTATCGATGTTATCTACTATTTCTGCAATCAAGGGAGGTAATTTTCAAATTCAAGGCAAATGAGTGTATCGCGGTTGTATTGTTGACGGTTACTTGCCAGATACCTGCCATATTTCATAAATCATAAGCGAAACCTTGAAATATTTAACCTAAATTGCTCACAATCCACTACAACGTCTGCTTCTTTGAGAGGACATGTAATTTATCAAAGCAAAATATAGGCTATGTCATATATCTCACCATGAATATCCAACTTTGTTTGAGAAGATCAGCATGCAAAATAAAGACAGAGTGCTCGAAAACAGTTCATGGGGAGCATGAAAAACATTAGAACAAATATATGGCAACACAAATATAGTTGTGATCATATATGGTATAATTTCCAAACGAAAACTGTAGCCTCTCTTAATGGGGAGAGGTCCTTGAAACATGCTCTATGATTGCAAAACAAGATTTAAGACTTCTGAAGTTATAAGTCCTTCCAAGTATTCAATAAATACAACTTTTATTTAATCAAAAACGTTTGCTTTCATTTGTCGAACATCAGTAAGCTTTCGATTCTAAAATGTTAATGCAAATACCAGACAAGTCACTAAGAAAGCTCGAGGTGCAATAAACAACGACATCAGGAAGGAACCCAACGGGTTTTCGAATATTTTACCGCATTTTCTCATACCTGAAAAGGCAAAGTTAAACCAAGTGAGAGGAAACCAACCTACACGTAGACCCTGCTACGCCTGAAGATTCACCTATTGGCTGAATTAGAAGAGAAAAGGTTTCATTTTCAATGAAGTTCTTACATGTCAAAACTTGTGTATGCTCTAACAGGTAAATGAAATGATAGATAAACTAGATAGCATGCTGATGGAAGGAAGATAAAAGAAATCAAATTTGAGATTATATCATTAACATCAGTATACTCGCGCACTCACATCTCAGCAGTGGTTTACTATGTTGCTTAGAAAAACACCAGGAATTACATTATGGCAAAGTAGCATCACTAGAACTTTATCACCGAAGCCTGTGGCTGTACAGTACCAGGTGGTAAAGATTACCTAGAAATATATCGACCGGAACTCGACAGAAAAATGCAATTATCACATTCCTGAACAAAAGTTGTTGAGGTTAGGTATACATTTTATGCTGTACTATACCTTCCAGGAAAAATCCATTGACTTGGACAAAAACATACGATGGCGCAGACCCGTTATATGGAAACCCACGCTGGAAATCTTTGGTCCTATATACACTTTGTAGTGTTTTTAATCCCTATCAAGCGAGCGCATATTTAATATCTCAGAGACCTGATCTAAGAAGGGGATGAAAACATGACAGAGTACAGGATAGTATTGTTTTAACATATCATATTGTGAAATCTATCATAGAGCAGACAACAAATGCAGCAAACAGCATTAATGGTATTTTCCCCCACACGCTGTTCATTTTCTGCAGTTTAATTTGATGTTAATTGCCTACAAACTATAACAGTATGTCTAGATATTCCATTTAAATGATTTGACAGAAGGAAAAAACAAATTTTAACATTATTCTGCAGCTGTGATTTAACGGGATATACGAAAATAGTTTCTCGCAATATTAACTACCAGTTGAAGGTTTTCTCTGATAACCCTGGAAACAATCCCAAAGCATGCCGCTGAAATATTTAATATATATTCAGGAAAGACTTCATACTCCTCTTCAATAATTGTACTTTATTTTCTTTCAAGATAACTTTTAATTCAGTTTCAAATAAAATGAATTATGACAATAAACTGACCGCTTCCGACTTTAGAAATGGTAGGCCTACGGGGTAAACAGTAAACATCTCTTTTTCAGAGATATCTTTTGAAGTAGGAGAGATATCTCTTTAAAGCATAGAGATATGTTTTTTAAACTAAGTATTGGGAGATATCTTTCAAACTATGAGAGATATCTCTATTAAAAAAGACATCTCATAATTTACAGAGATATCTCTGAATTTAAGAGATATCTCTGTGAAATCAGAGAGATATCTCTATTTTGATTAAATAGTAAAAGAGATATCTCTCTTTATCTAAAAGAGATATCTTTCGTTTTAATAAAGATTACTCCTTCACGCTAAGAGATATTTTGTATCACAGAAAGAAATCGCCGGAACTTTGAGAGATATCTCTTCTACTTACAGAGATATCTGTTTAAAATCATTTAAAAGATAAATTTCTTTTTTAAGAGATATCTCTCAAAATTACAGAGATATATCCCCACGTTTAAGAGATATCTCTCTATCTGAAACAGATATCTCATTTTCAGAAATATCTTTTGAAGAAGGAGAGGTATCTCTGTACGGCAGAGAGATACGTCTCTTACATTGAGAGATATCTCTGTAGTATTTGGAGATATCTTACAAAACAGAAGAAATATCTCTATTGAAAGAAAGATAGCTCATAATAAACAGAGATATCTCTGAATTTAAGAGATATCTTCCTTATTTCAGGACATATCTTTATGAAATGAGAGTGATATCTCCTTTTTAAATAAATAGTAAATAGGCTTGCCATACATACTTAACCTGTCAGACAATTATTCGGTTGTTTCCTAGCTACAGTTCAATGTCTTTTGCTAGTTCCCGTATATTTGTTTTTAAGTTTTTTAAAAGAATGCATATAAGTACAATGGTGTAAACATATGCAATGTGTATGCCTTTTAGCATTTGAAAGAGTGATATTATTAATGCAAATCTATCTGGTGCTAGCTACCCGCTGGTCAGACAGACAATTTATACCCAGAACACTTGTTTCAAATTACCGATTGTCTAGATTAAAGCAACACGAACGACATGATACGATACAGGCTTATCTTCCTCTACAGATAAACAACAACTGTATGAGATGGCTGTAGATACTGGGGGAAATGTTTGCTACCTATCTAACTGACCACTTGTAGAACCTTACAGAATATCTGGATCACCATGCTCGAGTGAAATCACTTAAAACAGAAGTAGGAGTAGCTATGATATTACTTGTTTACTACCTATCAAATATCACCATGGCAGTTTGCCCTTCGTTAGTCAGTAAAATTAAATTCCACTGAAAGCAACAAGTATAACACAGAAGACAAGAGGCTCCAGTCTTCTCTAGAAATTCAAACAGAGCATGAAAATGGCAAAGGGGTCTGGGCAAGTTCACAAGGGTAGAAAACCCATGGTCGACCGTTTCAACAATTCAAACAATAAATAAAATAAAAATACTTCTCGGCAAAAAGTCATACTTCAATTTTGGTTGATTGGTTAATGAAAACTATGTCGAGAAGTTGATGCACAGCTCAGTGTATATAGGAGCATACTTTTATTAAGAGGAAATATAATAAAATCGTGAGTTAAAGCCTCGTTTATATAGGAAAAACTCTTCAAAACAGATTCATATCTCGCTTTCAGCAGCTGCAGTATTACCTGTTGAATATTCTCTCTTTTTGTTTCTTGCCAAGCATGTACAATATTTTTAAATCAATCAAAGAATACGCATTGTCTTATAATTCTTCATGTGTTCGAGGTTTCTATTTCTAAAAAGTCTGAAATTTTATACGAAAAAAGTAAAAACACTTAAGTGTATTATTATAACAAAAAAGGAGACGGCACATCAGTTTACCGACAACTTTACTTATTGATAAATAAGTCTAAAGGTGATTTTTTAAGTCTATAAAATACAAAGATAGTCTTGATGATTGCTTTAGTCCGATTTCGAGCACTGGGCCTTGAATGTACTTTTAGCTGATTGTAAAACAACGGTAAAAGCCGAGGAAATAATAAAGTCGAAGCTCAATGGTCAAAGTCAAACTATAGGTTCGTAATGAAAGACTGACCAGTCAGAAATAAATACACAGAAAATGTACGCATCATTTAAAGAACTCTTTCCGAATCACCTATAGCTAGTCTTTCAAAGGATCACCTATAGCTAGTATTTCCAAGTATCACCTATAGCTAGTCTTTCCAAGGATCACCTATGGCTAGTATTTCCAAGTATCACCTATAGCTAGTCTTTCCAAGGGTCACCTATAGCTAGTCTTTCCAAGGGTCACCTATGGCTAGTCTTTCCAAGTATCACCTATAGCTAGTCTTTCTAAGAGTTACCTATAGCTAGTTTTTCCAAGTACCACCTATAGCTAGTCTTTCTAAGGGTCACCTATAGCTAGTCTGTCCAAGTATCACCTATAGCTAGTCTTTCTAAGGGTCACCTATAGCTAGTCTTTCCAAGTATCACCTATAGCTAGTCTTTCTAAGGGTCACCTATAGCTAGTCTTTCCAAGTATCACCTATAGCTAGTCTTTCTAAGAGTCACCTATAGCTAGTTTTTCCAAGGATCAGACAAAAGTTTGCAGTGAAGTTCTTTAACAAATGCTAAAGCCTTTAGTTCAATAGGAGTTGTAAATAGTACATGGACCAATAGCTCTGACATCGTCCGTTTTGGGCAATTGGCAAGCCCTTTATACCCTTATGTTCTTATTTCAAACTTTCTTCTCAAACTTAAAAAGACATTCATACAAAAAGAACAGTGTGGGCGTACCACAAACAACAATCTGTAATAACTTAACATAATTTTATCTGGACCTCGTTCGGAAGTTTTCCGACTGTTTGTTTTGACAGTGGGAGATTGTGGCCAACATCAATTAACGTAACATGTTCTCCTAATGACTGGTTGTCTAAATAAGAAATCAATGAACCTATTTGATTACCCGATGTTAGGAAAACTAATATAACTCCTGAAACATTATACTGCTTGTTTGCGTTCATTAACATCTCGGTTTCGGTTAGAAAACAGCCATTTTTCAAAGGCAGTGCCAGAAGCCACACATGTATATATGTTAGAAATGCAGTGTTTTTTTAGTGATATTTCCAAGCCATTTTTGTGATGCAGTTTCCAAGTCAGTACTGATTACAAAAACAGCACCTGCCTACGCACGAATAACATTTTCGGAGAATATCTATGGGGCGCAAACTTCTATTGAACTTCTGACACAGAGATCTGAGCCAAACAATTAGTACAAAACAATCCCAGGATTAGCTACTTTATCACAATGTAAATACGTAATGGCGAAAGCCAAGCAACACACAGAGAGGCCATGGCACATACAGTCATTCACAACTTAGCTCACGGAATCTCTTTATTCCACCGACTCATCCTAAAACAAAGACTGGTATCAGTCGTTAGAGCCCTTTTTAACTCCTTTCGTTTCTTTGATGGTAATTGCATTGACTGGTCAACACATCTCCGCTGAGATGAACTTTCATAGGAATCTTTTTATAGAAGTATTTATCTGGGTATTGGACACAGCCTTATTTATAGGGGCATGACTTGTTTTACATACAAGCTTTTCAATCTCGACAGACTCTACGTCTACCCCAAACACAGAGTTTATAAATATTTACAACTACAGTCAATTATGGAATTATGTAAAATAGTCAATATCCGGTGTAATGTACAGAGATTTTTGTGATTGCCCTGGCTATTGTTCTATACCTAAAGTACCTTTTTATACAAATTAAAGTGTATACGTCTACTTTCTGAATAACACATCTAATATGAGAGTTTGGAAATGTAATTAGTGTGATTTGAATCAAGAATTTGTTGAGGCGCACGATGCCCTTTACCTTGACCTTGCTCCATTCTCTAAACTAACCTGTAAGACATTTATATTCAAGAGGCAATTTTAAATCGCCAAAGGGATGTGCAAGCCGTGTTCAGACGAATGCACAAGTTGTTCATCGTCTACCCTAGCATAACAAGCTGAAGTGTGTGGTTTCCACTTCGTAAGAGAGTTGTTGGGAGCAGGAACGCACGATTTGTACCTCTTATTTGAATAATACACTAGTATCAAGGCAGTTGATTTTGTAGTTATAGTAACCAAGTACCAGGGATAATATTGCATGCTTGAGGGGGGCAATATTTGTAGTCAATATATATATTCAGCTTTTCTCTTGCAAAGTGGCAGTGTGCCTGCATCAGCCATGTAATTCGAAAATGAGATCAACCTGGCAGCTGGACTAATATTTATGTAACTACATTTATTGTGATTGTCAAGGTACTTGCACTGAATTTTGATCTATTTTCGTAAATGTCAAAATTACAGATCATTATAAAAATTATGGAAAATAAGTTATATGTACTACTTATTCTTTAATCACTGTGCTTGTTTTTTTTAATTCGTGCCATCTTCTCGGCTAATGAATTGCATCATATCTTATTTTCGTTATACCACTATCAAATATGTGTGATAGGTGATAGGTTTTAAAGACACAGTGCAAAATGTTTTACATTATAGATACTTTCCCTATGCGTATTAATTTCACGATAGCGTATTATTTTTGTTTGTAAAATTTTGTAATAATAACAAGTAGCAATAATAAAATATCTCGCAGGCACTGATGATAATCCGTATTTAACTGTTAATACTAACATACTACAAATCTGTGTTGTTAACTAAGTTTGCTTAGTAACGTCAATAACTCACTTCAAACTATCTAAAACTTCATAAATATAATTAAATATATGATACTCACTTTAGTTTGTATTGGCATATTTTTAATCCGTCTAAAAACGACTTTTTACGTCCTTTGGAATTATTTTCTTCATCTGAATAATCGGAATCTTCTGCTTTATCACTTTTGTCATCCTGTGTATCATCACAGTTAACTTTAGCATTTCCGTCAACGACTGTCTCCTGGGTCGGTCTAGTCCCCGCCTCTGTGGACACACCTTCTGCCGTATCGTCCGAGGTCTTATTGTCCAATGTCATCTTTGATAATGTGTTGTGGGTTGTTGTTACCATGGTGTGTATTGAACTAACATTCACAATTTCTTTTAAGAAAACGTGATTCCCATTTGAAATATTTCCATTGCTGCATTTTTCGTATTTTCCAGCTATGTTTGACTTCTTCCATTTTGATACGGAACCATTCATAGTTAACTATGTTCGACACAAAGCTGCAACATTACAATGCGAGGGCACATACCTGAATGACAAAGATTCGGCAGAACTAAGCTATACGCCACACAAAAATCTCGGGAAGGTTAGAAGTTAATAGCAACCATTCCACCGTAGCTAACTGTACCTACTGGCGCCGCGTTACCTGAGGAAGGTGCTATTATGCAGACTGAAGAGCGTCTTATATAAGAAATTATTGCGATCATAAAACTCCCTGTCGTTTGAATAATGATAAAATTAATTACCCGTCTCCCGGTGCATTGATGATTACACGCGTAAGTTTAATTAATAATTGAGTCATCATATGCCTTATTGAAGACAACATGCCAAAATAACATTGAATATTACAAAATAAAAAATTCACTTTTCGCAAACGAAATTTCCATAGATCAAGGAAAGATATTTTTTTGCTTCAATATCTTGTTAAGACAAAAATTATTTGATGTATGCATATGAAAGTGGTTAACCCTCCCTACATAATGGCTGCTATTTTTTTGCAAGTAGCCTACCTTTAGTTGCATGGCACAACACATGTATCGGAATGATACCAATACAGCACGGTGAATATTTTGGAAGCAAGCATTACCTGTACAATATTGTAAGATGCGTTCTATTAAGATAAAGATCACCGCTAACCACTAGAATTAGGTGCGGTGCCTCGTAAGTGGTGAAAATAATAAAAATTGATTATAATCGAATAAAATCAGCTGTTTTACCTTTTCGATTTTAAAATCAGGTTGCATGTTGTACAAAATACAGAAAACTATGAACACAACAAACTCCTTCGGGTCATTTAAATCTATATACATGTATATAGAGTGTGTTCAAATACATATACCATTTTCATATAAAATAAAGAAGTAATCAAATCGAGCCCAGAGAATATATTCCTTATATCTGACATTTCGCTGTATCCGGAACCGTTATATATGGAGTTCAATGTACAGCGTTTTAATGTAATTGGTTGCAGATGTTTTATTGTGAAGTACTATAAGCATTATAGAAGCATGTACATTTTTGCGGTAGTCAGGAATGATAATGATGATTCTAAATCTTGTGTAAAATCAGCCACTTAACTTTGAAGCTTGGAACTTTGAATCATTCTTTGGGACACGACTGCATCTACTTCTAAGTGTTAAAGTTATAAGTCCTACTAGACTAAGTGTTTTATCTAAAAGGGACTCCATAAGTTTGATGCTTCCTATACAAAATAGTTCAATAAAAGAGTAAGGCGTTTGTCATAATAAATCCATCATTAAAAAAAAATCAAATTCATCATAAAAATATTTCGAAGAAGCGTCAATCACGAAGATTGAACATCTGAAGACAAAAACCTGTTAGAATATGATGAGTGAAACCTTTCTATTCTGACTTATCAAATGGTATTTATTGTACGTAATGTTGCTTGTCTATTTGACCATCACTTTTATATAATAAACAAATATAGATATTAAGATAAATAGAGAGAGATATATATTTATATAAGATAAACGGGGCTGCTCCGTTACTCCTTTAGGGAGCCCTGCAATACCCCCAAATGTGAAAATGGTACAAAGATGAAAATGGTCACAAACCCCATGAACTTTCGACACTAGTCTGATGCGAAGCTCTCACCCTAACCCTAACTCAAACGTGAAATGAGTTTACCCATATACGTAAAATCTTTACATATGGGGTATATTTGAGTTATGGTAAGGGTAAGAATAATGGTTTTCATTTTCGTGACCATTTTTACATTTGGCGCTCCTACTAGCCCCCCAGAAAAGCATTGTAGCAGATATCCTATAGTAACCCTACTTAATACTAATTACATTAAATTACAAGAATACTTTTTGTCATTTCTGCTTCAACAGAAATAGTTTTTATTTGCTATAATAGACATAATGATTAAAAGAATAAATAGTTTTATCTGTTACAATAGACATAATTATTAATACTGGTAGAAACTTTCTGTGAAAAGATTGTGTATTCCACTGTCATGTAATTTACTCCACACATAAACTTTTCTGTAATAAACGTCATTTATGACCTACTATGTCATAAATTAATTGAATTATTGACTAATTAATTTCAATTAAATAATTATTAAATAGAGGATAATTGTTGGTTTCAGTGTACGATCACATTATAATTTCACCGAGTGGGCACCAAAAGTGATATTTTTACTTTTGGTGTTCACGAGTGAAATTAACGTGATATTACACCGATACCAACAATTTTTCTGTTTATTTTATGGTTAATACTTTACTTTTATTGAGTTTGTTTCTATAAAATATCGAAAATTGCGGGAAACGTCATTAGAAAACATAGCGCAAATGACGTCATTTTAACGACGTCATCGTCGCATGGTTTCCAGCATTAATTACGCTCGGTATACTTTTTGACGCTAATCCGGATCAGGGTCCGTATATAACATGTAATATACGGACCCTGTCCATGTAATATACGGACCCTGTCCGGGTTTAAGATTGCAAAAACAGTGAAAAATAAAAATGGTAATCCACTGTTTCAAAACTGTGGATTATCACTTATTTCACTGAGAAAACTGTAATTCACTGGAAAACATAAAATAAAATGGTTTTTTTTTAAATAAATACACAATTACTATAATATTTCTGTGAACCACGGGCCTATTTACACATGTGAATATAGATATGTGTATACGCACAAACTATTATCCTTTTAAATATCAAATGAATAAAGAAAACAATTAGAATCTAATGAATTATCAGTAGGTATTTCACATTTGATTTTCACTAATATACCACATATTGCTTGTAAGTTTCGCATTTAGTCGACATGTTGCGCCCTTTAAAACTATGCAGAACAGAATTTTGTAAGGAAATATTAAAAGAACTTTACATACACTAATTTGGCGGAATGATTCGGGTCACAAGGTAGATTTCTATATACTGGTAGATCCAGTATGTGTTCCTAATGGCATTGTTTCATGAATTTTATCATAGACATAATAAGAAGTACACATTCCGAATACTATATTCAATACTTTATGCAATACTATATGCAATACTATATACAATACTATATGCAATACTATATGCATTACTATATACAATACTATATACAATACTATATACAATACTATATACAAAACTTTTCAATCACACATTCTATATACAATACTATATGCAATACTATATGCATTACTATATACAATACTATATACAATACTATATGCATTACTATATACAATACTATATACAATACTTTATGCAATACTATATGCAATACTATATACAATACTATATACAATACTATATGCATTACTATATACAATACTACTACTACTATATACTCTATATTCAATATTATACATAATACTATGTACAATACTATATACAATACTATATCACTTATATACAATACTATATGAAATAATATATGCAATACTATATGCAATATTATATGCAATACTATAAACAATTTTATATGCAATACTATATACAATATTATATGCAATTATACAATTTTATATGCAATACTATATACAATATTATATGCAATTTTATATGCAATACTATATGCAATATTATATGCAATTACTATATTCAATACTATATGGAACATTGAGGAAAGAATTAAGCGGAATAGAGAAAAGACATGGTAGGCATCGCGGCACAAATGTCTTACAAAACCAAACGCATTTTGCCACTTGTTTTAAACCCAGAAATAAAAGATGTCTAACATTAAGCATAAATCATTAAAGAGGAAGTACAGATTTCTGATTTTTTTAGTTACTTATATCTTATTTTTCTTTTTAGTAAGAGTTCATTTGTATGGTATATAATCCAGGCACATGATAGGATTCTTAGTGATTCTAATTTCTACTTTTGCAGTGCCAGCAACTATGCATAATTGCTAAATACATTGTCAAAAAAAATCCTTGATTATTTTAAGCTTTTTCATTTCTTGGAAATATTCAGACTTCTGCGTTATCCATCAGAAGGAAGGAAAGCTAACGTAATGGTAATGTTGCCAATTTTATTGATTACTATTACAGGTACCCTTCTGTAATAAGTACAACATATCACGCATATCATCTGAGAAAAAGTATATTCACCTGACGTATTGCCACTGTAAGTCACCTTGTTTTGTATTAATTACCAGAAAATGCCTGGAAAATGCAGCATGACTTGAGATACTGCAGGACTAACTATCTCCTGCTGCTGCAGGATGCAGCTGTTGCACTTGTAAACAAGTTACATGCATTTATTCTTGTGGTTTTGTAAAACAAACTTAACGTATGGAGCTCCTTGGGAACATCTTTTTCCAGATTGCTTTTAAAACGGAAATAGCAGACAGACTAGAAGGCAGAGAGTAGTGTCTGCTGCTATGTAGATACAATTGCTGCCGGCCAAGAATTGTAGAGAGTAGCCTAACGCTATATAGCTACAATTGTTGCCGGACAAGAAAAGCAGAAAGTGGTGTCTGATACTATATAACTACAACTGCTGCGAGCCGAGAATGGTAAAGAATGGTGTCTAATGCGATATAGCTACAATTGCTGACAGACAAGAATCGTAGAGAGTGACGTCTGACGCTATAAAGATAAAAATCTTGCCGAACAAGAATGGTAGAGTGGTTACTGATGCTATATAGATGCAATTGCTAACAGACAAGAATCATAGAGAACGGCGTTATATGGTGTATGATGCCATGTGGTTACAATTGTTGCCGAACAAGAATTTTAGAGTGGTGTCTGATGCCATATAATACAATTGTTGCCGAACAAGAATTTTAGAGTGGTGTCTGATGCCATATAGTTACAACTGATGCCGGATAAGAATCGTAGACAGTGACGTCTGATGCCATATAGCTACAATTGTTGCCGGACAAGAATCGTAGAGAATGGTCTCTGATGCCATATAGCTACAACTGATGCCGAATAAGAATCGTAGACAGTGATGTCTGATGCCATATAGCTACAATTTATGCCGAATAAGAATCTTAGACAGTGATGTCTGATGCCATATAGTTACAATTGCTGCCGGATAAGAATCCCCCGTAGTGAAATGTATTGAGGTACAAACAGTTATTCTTAGGACAAACAGTTTATACTATAACCCTATGTAATACTTATATTTCGTTTCGATAAGTTTAGACTGCTACACATTTTTGTTTATGTATGATTTGTGTGCATCTTATCATATATATGAATACTGTATAATATTTTCTATTGGTAATTTCTATGACATAACTATATGTTTTCGATTTTGTATCTTCATATTTTATTGTTAAATCCATGCAAAATTGGAAATAAATTGTAATAATAGAGAGTGGTGTCTGATCCAATGTAGTTACAATTGCTGCCGGACAAGAATCGTCGTGCGTGGTGTCTGGTGCCATATAGCTAGAATCATAAAGCGTGGAGTTTACCTTTGTGGAAATCGCTGAGATTAATCTGCCATGTCACACGGTGAAGACTTTGATCAGAAGGAAGTGCATTGAATTTCGTACTATCTTTTCACTGAGCATCAAATTAACATTAGATTGTACTTGGGGGCATACCTTTTAAGTTTTTAAGATTTTAATCACTCTAAATCACAGCTAAATCACTGTCAACGGGTCACTACCTTTCTTTTACAAACTTGCTTTGCTTTTCTATTGTATCAACAAAACTACGACACACTGCTACTTGATCTTACTACATGTGTAAAATCTCAGTGATACAAGCCTACGATCAACCTATCAGATGGAATAAGACTAGACATGAAAAACTGAGATACTACGTATCACAGCGGGCCTAGAAACAAAGCTTTCATGTAAATATTTTGAAATGCAAATTAATTTTACAGACTTTATAACAGAGACAGAATAAATTTATATTCTAGGTTCGTGTAAAGCAAATATACTTGACTATCTGGTTTGTGCATTTACAATTCACTGTTTCTCATTTTCAGTGTATCATTTATGACTTTTAAAGAAACAAAAACATATTCATGAAAAAGCCTTCAATAATCTTTACGCTCTTTCTATTTTTTTCATTCAGCCTTAATTAAAACAAAGTTAACGCTGCAATATTATAATATGTTAGATACGCTATGTTCCATTAAAGTGATTCTTAGAATAAACGATACTATTCCTACCTCTGTCCTCACAAAATTGTTTGTAAACAAACCAACGCACATTTTCACGACTACTGACAAGTATCGTTATTTAAAAGTGCATACCGACCAATTAGTTAACTTTGGCTACCTATCACTATATTGCTGTAAAGCTGTCTGATAACATGAAATGTAAACCAGTCTGATAAAAAAAGAAAGTGTGCATCCCGACCATTTAATAAACTTTGGCTACCTGTCAGTTTATTGCTGTAAACCAGCCTGGTAACATGAAATGTAAACCAGTCTGATAAAAATAGACTGTCAGTGACTGTACAGTGATACTTCCATTCAAAAACAAACTGAAGTTAGATTGTAAATTTTGAATTAAAAAAAAATCAAGTCATAGTAACGTAATGGATCCACATAGATAACGGCATGTTTGACCGATATCGGTTTTTATACTGGCCGAAAATAAAAACTTTTCACTACTTTTTAAACGTTTACATAAGCATATAAAATAATTTGACGTTAACATGGGTAAAAGGTAGAGACATCAAATTTTTGACAATTTTAAAGCTACATAATGAACAGTGGTTTTCACTCATTCTTCATCGTACCTTAAAATTTCCTAGGCGATTTTCATTCATTTCATAACATTATAATGTTCAAAGAACTATACATGTTACATTTTCCAACCCCGTATTAAATATAGCGGACCGCTTCTGCGGCCCGCAATAACACTTATTTTGGCATGGAGTACGTATTGTGTGGTGGTATATAGTGCATGTATGTTATCATAGTAATATCCGTAACTACTTTGGTAAGATGACGGCACTAAGGGAACAATTGCTATGAAAAAGAACATTTGTATGTCTATGATAACATGGATTGCATCAACGGTTTCAGAGGCAATTAACATTTACATGTGACAAAGCAGGTTATATGCGCCTGTGTGTCTTATGAAAGAAAATAGTCTATGGGTATTGAAAAAAACCTGATTTAGATATTTATATGGGTTGAGCGTCTTTTAAATGGCATCCCAACCTCAACAGACTTTGTAAGTCCATAGATTTATTTGTGAGCAGCGGGAAAACATTTATCTGCCTTGGTAATGATGCACCGAGCGCATAAACACTTATCCACCATAATCTGCATATGTATAACTTTGTTTTTTATTTTTAGCCATTCGTCGGCACTGTTAGGCGCCAGTTTTAGAGGTATTGGTAAGTACTGTTTTGTTCTGTTCTGCACGGTTCTGCAAGTGCTTAGAAAGTTTCTTTTTTACTTACCAAGTGTCCATGCAAATCCTGCATCTGAATTGTTCAAACCATGCCCGGTTAACTTGTTTTACTAAAGTTATAGACCATACTCTAGAAAATCTTCTTGTCAAACACAGCAAAGCCTAGAAATAATATATTGAATGTGTAGCGTATAGTTGTTTATCTTGATATTTAACCTTGTATGGTAAACGCAGTAGAATACTAGTCCACATCAATGAAGTAAGCTGTATCATTTATTGTGTGATCCAGCGTCACACAGAAAACTCACAAAGACATGACTATATATATCAACTGACTGTTATAATTTTCAATTGGAATCTTTAAATATTTCAAGAAATTTTATCTGACCTCTCGGCTCTAACCTGAAGTTATAGAAAGGAGCCTTGAACTTTCTTCGCCCACCATGATCTAGTCGCAGCAGTACACCTGAAGAGCGTTCTAGGTATAATGCAAATTGGCGTAAAATTGGATGCCAAAGATTTGCTTATGCAAAGCACCTCTGCTTTCTATTCAATTAAAACGCTACATGTAATTTGAGATCGCATATGTTCTATTAGGTTCCACATTTGCTAGGCATAGCGTCGATTGCTAACCTTTTTTAATTTGTATTACAAGGTCTCCCGATGGAAGATTGATAGTGCTGTGTGGTAAGGGTCGTAGAAATAGTTTCCAGTGGCTGTTTTGCTTTTCATAACAGTTTCAAGCTGTGTTGAACCGTATATGTCCCGGAACGTATATATCACACGAGAGAAAAATTCGACCGCATATGTCACACGTGTGATATATTCGGTCGAAAATAGTCTTCGCGTGAAACGTATATGGCACATAATATGTGATGTATACGTTTGACTTCGAATTTTATAGGAACACGAAAACGAATATCTCACATGCAGAAAAAGGCAAATAAAAACGAAATTTTCAACGAATACGTCACATTTTGATAAATTTGAAAAAAACAACATATTTAAAACAATCAAATATGGTTGATTAAGTCATGCCGCATAGATTCTGCTTAACACAACCAAGTCGATCTGATCGGTCACAACACATGGTATGGGAACTAGACATTCCCACTCGAAGGTGTGGTCTGTATTATGTCTTTAATTTGTATAAATAATGTTTGGTCAAATTTCGATCGGGTGTTCTTGAAAGTTATCGACTGCGTTCGTGTGGCCCTTGAGTGGTGATTATTAACAGGAAATTATCTCAGAACAGCATTGATTATACATGTAAAAGATATTGAACAATTTATCTAAATTTTTGTATTTTGCATTTAAAGAACGAAATAACAATGATTAATAGCATCTTCTACATCGTTTTACGTAAATACCTTACCTGTAGAACATTATCACTTTGTTAGCGGTGAATACATATATACTTTTTCTGTAAAACATCACTACTCAGTCATATGTCCTTACGTTACATGATTGTTGAAATTGTATTGGCTATAAATGTATATGTCATTTTATGCCAAATAAAGTATATGTTATGTTATGTTATGTTATGTTATGTTATGTTATGTTATGTTATGTTATGTTATGTTATGTTATGTTATGTTATGTTATGTTATGTTATGTTATGTTATGTTATGTTATGTTATGTTATGTTATAAAACATCACTATACATTTTTTCTGTATAACACAGATTAAACACAGATCAAACTTGATATATTTGATGGCCGGTGAAACAATGTAAAGTAACCGTAAGATGGTAATGACCCTCGATCATTTTTGTCGAGCCCACTTGCGGTGAGCTCGACATAGTCGCCGCTTTTGGCAGTCGGTGTATGTGCATCCGTGCGTCTGTGAGCCCGTGCGTCCGTCCAGACTGATTTTGTCCGGACCATAACTTTGACATGCAAGGAGCAATCGTGTTTATATTTGGCATAAATGTTAACCTCAATGAGAAGGAGTGTCATTTGTCGAATTAAGAATGACTTTTTCCGGAGCATTTCTTCTATATACTTGAAGGGATATTGATGTAAAATTGTGAAAATACATATACGTTTCGGTGTAAACTGTCAAAATGACCAAACGAATATGTCACATTAAAATCGTGTTATATTTACGGTCGAATATATCACACACGTGTGATATATACGTTCCGGGACATATACGGTTCAACAAAGCTGAAATTACCCTCTAACAGCGGATTCACACGTTCACATATAACGCTACGCTCCACGAAAGTTATTGAAACTAAAAATCGGAAGGATGCCTGGAATCCTTCGACGATACCTGTGTCCGCGTTCTTGTGCACGAGGTTTTCGTGGTGTAATGTCTTCTCTAATAATATCTCTCTTTCATCTGTGGAATGAGGGTTTCCCTTACATCAACAACTGGATATCAATTTCAAATCCGTATTGTAATTTGTAACTGAAGCACTTGGGCAACCGTTTGAAGTGGCATTTAATACTTAAACAATCATAAAATGTCATATATAAGTCATACAAAACCATGATAAATATTAAATGCCGAGTTATACCATTTTACTTTCATATTACTGTATCATAAAGAACATAACATTAGATGCTTATATAAAAAAAAAACTTTCGCTGTAAACCGGTCGGTTACCCAAAGCTAGAAGACTTTCACAGTAACACACCAGATATTTTGTGCTACTCCTAATTTAATGCCGGTAAGATTTACATTTCATGTTTCAGGGACCATCACTATCTTCGACTTCTTTTAAGAAGGCAAGATTTACGACCCCTGTGTCTGGGGAGGTCAATTTTACTGACAGATTTTAAGATGGCAAGATTTAACTCCCCAGTTTCAAGAGTCATTGCTCTTCTGTACTTATTTGGAGATGACAAGATTTACTTCCCTTGTTTCAGGAGACACCGCTCTTACCGACGTAGTTTTGCTTGGTAAAAAGACGAATTTTAAATCGCACACGGTATTTTGATCCCTAAAGTTACTATCAGATTGACTGCATTGTGGCAGGGATCGTATATAAAATCCTGATTGTGCGTTTGTTGTATTGATGGACATTCGAAAATGCTGATTGTCGAGTTGGTGTACCCGGAAATGGCAAATGCTGAACGTCGAGCTGGTGTCCCCCCAAAAGGCAAAATCCGAAGTTTGTTTGTGTGCCCCCCTGACAATCGAACTCCGGAGCCGGTATGCTCGGCAATGGCAAATGCTGAACGTCGAGCTGGTTGGTACGCCGACAATGGCAAATGGTGAACGTGTAAGTTGGTATGCGTTAAAGCCGAACCTTGACAATGGCCGAACTGCTTATTTTCAATATTTAGCAGACGTCGCTAATTTCGCACACTATATCTCATATATTTTTTTCCCCCCCCCCCCAAAATCTAAAATGTTCGCCATATTGTACGTAAACAGATCTCAATTTTGGTACCAAATATATAGGCTTTCAGAAAAGTAGTCGATGAAAAATCACAGAAAACAATGTGCACACTTTCTTTTGGAACTGAGTATATATTGTTAGATCTACAGTATATAATTACCAAGAAACGTTTCCAATTAGTCAAATTCACCACGTGCATGATGTTGTCAAATTGCACAGTTTTGCACAAAATGGCTGTGTTCAAGATACTTTTGCCAAGACACATGTTTTAATCATACAATGAAAAGATAATAGACATAACACTTATTTTCAAATAATCAAATATAGATCTAAATGGTGTTTAAATTTGCTTTCTGAAGAAGATATGCCTGTTCAATAAACAGTCAAAAGCAGTTGTTATATCAGATCATAAATATTTGCAGTAGCATTGGTGGAGATGCACACTGCTGCCAAATCCATGGACACCGCTTAAACGGATATATGTTCTAAAGTAAACAACCTTTTAACACGCGAACCGTTATGACTTCATATATAACGCCAAAGTGTGCCTTATGACGTAAAACCACTCGATAAGACTGTATGGTAACATTCTGACAAATTCCTGTGAGTTCTGTATGATAAAGATCCTCAAATCTAAAGAGACGAACCTTTATGTTTCAGTTTCCATTTTAGTTTCCATAATTATGTCTCATTACAGCACACTCAGAAACCCAGGTTTATCAAGAGGCCAACCACTAAAACTGTGACATCTACCACTCTAAGCTCACCCAATGCTGTACGACCGTTGTTCGTTTGCATTAATGCGTCTCGCATTAGAAAATAGTTTTCAACACAAACTGAAACAGTATTTTTCTCGAAGTCTATCAATGTGGCGTTATGAAGTAAAGTTGTAAGGGGAATTCGGTGCAACTTGAAGGAGTTCCATCTGTGCTCTAGAAACTCAATACGAGGACAGCTCTGTAGATTGTCTTTAGTGAGTTGTACCGCTTTAGGACAAAGTCTGGAGCCGGGCGGTTTTCCAGTAGCAAGGTAGTTTCTTTTCTCAACGCGCAATTCATCCAGTGACGTTTTCAAAATTATCTGGAATGATCCGTCCAAACCGAGAATTGTGTATGTCATTGTTTCTCTTGATACAAGGTATTGCAACCTCGAAATCAAGTACTGTTTTAAGCAGCGTTTCGTTGTAAAGAAGGGTATATCAAAGTATATCTTCTTTAGTTCCATATACCTGAAAAATCCTGTATAACAACTTCCACAGTAGAACTCTGGTCCCAATGTCCTGAATATGTGGTTCGTCAATTGTGCAACGCTAACTGCAAGGCTAGTCTTGTCTAATGTAGCAAACGTAGCTTCAAAAACTAGGCTCATCTTGAAACCTTCAGTGGGGATCGAGGAGCTTATACAAACACCGTGTTGCGGAATCGTGCTCATCGGGCAGAGTAGAGTTCGACAAACACCCTGGAATTAGAAATGTGAAAAAAATACACGATATGTTAAAAAGACTAAAATATCATCTAGTCTTTTTTAATGACGCGGTCTGAACTGAGTAAAATATCAACATAAACTGCCGTACCGGACATGAAATCGTATATGACATTTCATCAGTGCAACACTGATCTGTAAATAGGATCTTATAACATTAGTTTTATTATGGCTACTGCATATATATTTATAAGAAAACAATGTAGTGTATATCTGATAATCGAAAACAGTACTCTATCTATTACATAGAATGCTCTTTGCGAGAATAATTACGTTCCGAGAAATGACGTAATTATTCGAATCAACAGTATTCTATCTATTTTGTTTGTTGGCACATTTGCTCTGTTGCGCTATTATAACGGTTCTATTTTTTAGATAGATCATGTTCTCTATTGAAGGTAGATCACAGTCAAGGTGCGCTGTAACACCGGATACAGCTCCTTTCGAATACAGCTCCCCGAAGAGCTGTATTCGTTAATGCACGCCGAATACAGCTCTTCGGGGGCTGTATTCGGCGTGCATTAACGAATACAGCTCCCCTAATCAAATGGGAGCTGTATTCGGGGTTCTTGTACCTTTTTTTCTAATAGAGCTCCCCTAGCGACCCGATGCAACATAGACGTATATTTAAGGCGTATCACAGCGGCACATGATTTATTATAGAATAATAAGGATCCATTCCGCTATTCAGGATGCAGTACTTAGCCCTAGGATGTTTGTCTTTTTGTCCGTCCGTGTTGGACGGACGGTTGAACGGAACTTGGAGGTTTAATGACTTTTTTGTTGGTACTGAAGAATTTCTTTCTTTTAATAAACCTACATTTTTTCATACATCACTGTTGCATATAAGGCGGCAGTTTAAGCGGTTTTGTACTTCATTTCGTAAATAAATTGTTGACAGAATGAAGCTCATTCACACCAGGGCGTAAGGCCAGGCAGGCGTGACTGATAAGACAACATACAGGAAAGGGCGATAGACATGTGTTTGAAGTTCGAACAGATGGGCACAAGTTTTTGAACTACTATTTGGACATATAAAACTTAAAAGTTTTCGGAACGGCCAAGCTTCTTCTAAAGTGGGATCATAAATTCATTTGGCCAAAAGACACATCACCACGTACTCAGACTAATCCGTTTTATCATCCGTTTGATCAAACATAGGGAGCTTTATTCGATTGTGCATGTGCTTTGTTTCGAATACAGCTCCGCTACAACAAGGGAGCTGTATTCGTTAATGTGAACCGAATACAGCTGTATTCGAAAGGAGCTGTATCCGGTGTTACAGTGCGCCCACATATCCAAAATACAGTAATTTTCCTATAGATATAATACAGTAGCCATAATATAGACTCATTTAAAGCTTGTCATGAAAGATTAAGAAAACTGTATGTTTCTTTAAAACTGCTGCGGTGAAGGTCGCCAGAAATATGTCCTAGTCTCGGCGGCAGCTTTCTATAATCGTCATTCCTTTTATTTATATACGAGTGTACACACATATAGTAAACTCCTTATTTAACAAGCCCTTTGGGACTTTTGACCGGAGGTCGTTATATACGCAGTTTACTGTATACCAACCAGCAATACCAATTTTGAACACTAGATACAGAAAAAAAACCCTCTTAAGTCGTATTCCTAAAGCTCAACTAACGTATAGGCCTAACATACATACATCAAATGGATCCCAGATTTCCGTTGAGCTACACCGTCCAACCTCTGTTGAAATGTCGTCTGGAAGGAGTCGAATCAAAGCAGAGAAACTCACAATCATAGCTCTAGATCCATGAGGAAGGGCCACCCTGCAAAAGTCTGACCTTTGTATATTTTTTGGTTTATTACACAAAAAACAATATTCGTTACGGTAATGTCTCGTTTTTCCGTAAAATTCGTAGTAAGAGTATACAGTGTTATAACGGGGCCTCCTCCTCTGACATGCATATTCAAGGTCTCTGTCATAGAAGTCCCATTGCAGTGAACTGTTGCATGTATCTATAATTTCACTTTCGTCGTAGCATCGCGAACTATCGGCCTTTTCAGAATCGGATGGAATTGGTGTGATGGAGCAATTATTTAAAATGTAGTCATCCCTTTGGTCGAAGGTTTCAAATGACATCGAGTCTATCTCTTCACAGTTCGCGAAAATCTTCCATGCTATGTAGTTTTTAACCCCGTGGCACATGGCGCAGTGTCGATTTTTAAAAACCATTTCATAAGTCGCATCTGAAACCGGGACATAATCCTCTAAACTGACTGGTGCTTCGCACTTAGGAAAAGACACGATGCCGTCTGTGTCCGGGCACTTAGTAGCCATCCGGTATCCCGTAGTCTTTTGGTCTGACACGCGCTTTATGCCTCTCTCTTCGTCAATAAAGTTGGCCAAGTCAATACACTCATATTCCGGCTCAGAAGATATGCTTAATTGAACGTCAGGACAACAGTTAGCAAATTTGTAACAGTCGGGTGAACACGAACACCTCTGACAACATGAAACCGCCTCCTGTGTCGACATGTTCTGTGGAAACAAACAATTAATACATCAGCAACCATTGTTCCATGTACAAAGTCAAACAGCTTGCTGCAGTTTGCAGCATTTGAAATTAATATATTTTCGTTTAATGGATAAGTAGCAAACAAACGTTTTGCTAGCGAGACTCGTTAAGTTATACCTCAAAGTAAGACCATAATAAGGAATCCATGATAACCATATATCGCAAACTTGCTTTCAAGATCAAGTCTCATTACATTTTTAAGTATTTAGTTTAAACACGACATGCCCCAACTTTCTGTACACGTCATAATTTGACTACATTAAAAATAATGGTCAAGAAAGAATTGAAAACATATTAGAAATGAGACTTCTTATTGACAGATATAAAAGGAAAATTACCTATTACCGATTTCAAAAAGAGTTTGCATTTTCTACATATTCAGTGAGAATAAAAATGTTTTAGATGTCCAAATATTTTGGTTATAACTTTGGCAATATAACAGAAAGGGTTGATTTTCCAATTTTTGACTATTATAGTTCTCTAAATTCAGTAGGAATAGAAATGTTTTACTGCTTATAACAATGACTATAGTCATTATATCAGGAGAATAAATCAGTGATTAATGTCTTATCTTAAATATTGATGGTAAGTTTGAACTTTAATACTGTAAATAAATTATGTGCCATGTAATAGAGAAATATTTCATGCGGAAAAGTAAATAAATAAGACTAGTCGATTCTCAATTACTCTTCTTGATATTGTAAGAAAACTCAGCAGCAAGCATTTCAAGAAAAGTCAGTAGCAAGCATTTCAAGAAAAGTCAGCAGCAAGCATTTCAAGAAAAGTCAGCAGCAAGCATATCAAGAAAACTCTGCAGCAAGCATATCAAGAAAAGTCAGCAGCAGGCATATCAAGAAAAGTCAGCAGCAAGCATATCAAGAAAACTCTGCAGCAAGCATATCAAGAAAAGTCAGCAGCAGGCATATCAAGAAAAGTCAGCAGCAAGCATATCAAGAAAAGTCAGCAGCAGGCATATCAAGAAAAGTCAGCAGCAAGCATATCAAGAAAAGTCAGCAGCAAGCATATCAAGAAAAGTCAGCAGCAAGCATATCAAGAAAAGTCAGCAGCAAGCATATCAAGAAAAGTCAGCAGCAAGCATATCAAGAAAACTCAGCAGCAAGCATATCAAGAAAAGTCAGCAGCAAGCATATCAAGAAAAGTCAGCAGCAAGCATACCAAGAAAACTCAGCAAGAGGCATATCAAGAAAACTCAGCAGCTGCCATATCAAGAAAACTCAGCAGCAGGCATATCAAGAAAACTCAGCAGCAAGCATATCAAGAAAACTCAGCAGCAAGCATTTCAAGAAAACTCATTGGTGTTAACTGCTGTATAGATGTAGAGGCTCCCGTCAACCTGTAAAAGACTGCTGACTATAAGGCATAATTCGAGGATTGACCGCAAAAATGTTGTATGTCCTTTATTTCATATAAATAACTGCAGTTTTGCGGTCAATCCTCGATATATAGACGTCATATAAGATATATGAAAGCCGTGTAATGTACAGAAACATCTTACCTCGACATTTGTTAAATTGCAAAGCCTGTGTGAACACAGTTGTGCAAAATGTAGATTTTCCATTCTACTAGGTTGTCCATCTGATATACTAGTAACAGGAAACATAATTACTTGGAATAATAGGAGTCCGTAAATAAGAGACATTTTTGTTAAATATACTTATCAAACTACAGGAAAATATAACCACTTTAGTAAAAAAGGTTAGTCATTCTTTCACCCACGAAATTGTACAGGGCGACGTTGCCCAGATCGGAAGTTTTTATAGTCTTTGTTGGAGTCAATGGCGCCGGTTCGACTTCGTTCTTTGACGAATGCTATCATTAAGGCACGCGCCACAACACTTTGGAGCAACGTGACGTTCTCGCAAGTACAAAGAAGTGTTTAGAAATGTACATTGAAGTGGCAGTTTTCGATATTGTGTTATCAATACAGAACTGTTATGAATTGTGGTGTGATAGAATATGAGAAAGCAGAAGCATGGACACTTTGAAAGTTACATGACTTATACACTCAACAGGTTTAGAAACGCAAAAGTGGCAAAATATTTATTTTATAATTGTTACCGCTTTTCAAATTTATTAAAATTTCATACACAACAAAAACAATATAAAATTGAATTATTGTAAAAGTTTCAATAATTCATCGCAAAAAGTGACTTAAATAGAAATAAAAACAATAGCATCATTCAAATAAAAATGCTCAACAGGGGAAATCTTTGCGTTTCTAAACCTGTTAAGTGTATAGATTCAATTTTTTACACTGACTTTTATTAAATTTTCTTTTCGCCATTTTAATGTATGGACGGCGTTAATGCACAAATCAAATATACAATGTACATGCAAACTTTGTGAGACCTGTGGGCTTTGTATCTTGAAATTAGCAGCAAGTTTGAATTAGCACATATTTCCATAAATACATTGAAAGTTTTATACACATGTATGTATGAACAAGTGCCGACGTGTAGAGAATATAAACGGTAATCGTATGATTACCGTTTAATACACAAATAAACTTGTGTTTTTGATATAAGGTCTCATCAACCCATGTCTTGAATAAGGACGACGGGCCTTAAAATCATATACAAGTGTTATTGATTTACCCTTCATTAACTAGCCAAAACTTACAAATGAAAGAAAACAGAGTTTGTGGGGATTTAAACAAATTTTTCTCATAGGCACATCTGCAACCAAATATTTAACAGAAATGCCATCTGCAACAACATTTTCAAACTCTGCAACGACAACTTTTTGTACCAGCTCGACTTGAGTGTTGTCTTCAAAATGCAATGTCTTGAACTTGTGTCCAAAATTAGAATATATATTCATCGGGACATCGAATCAACTTCCCTCTGCAATGTGAAATACGACAACTTTCTCTTGCGAAAAAATTGTCCAACTTAACATTGTTTCATTGATTTTCTTGACTATTTATCAGGTCTATATCTGGATAAATAGTCTAAATTAGAAAGAACACACACACAACGCATCGGAAATTATCCCACTTAAAAACGATTTCAACATACATGTAAATAATGTTTGACATGACCAATCCCTCGCCGAAAGAAGGTTTTTGTGTGTAAGGACTGAGGCCTTTATCCAATTAAAATCAGTGAGCCAGCGCATGCTGGTAATATATGCAGCTCTTCTATAAAGGAAAGCTTCCCATAAAGATTTGTTGAATGCTTAGTGAGAAATTACTCCAACATGAAGCTAGATGCTTGAAAAAAAACAATCAAACTTTTTCGGCGATAACTCCATGAAAAATCATTGAACTGGAACATGCTGACAACATGCGTATTTCCTCTTTGTATGTAGTGAATTGGTTTATGAAGTTTCACTGAATTCAAGTCAGTGATTCCTGAATAATAGCGTGGACAAGAATGCATGAAGTGCTCAATATACTATATGCGCATATAATGAAAGGGCCGTAATTCAGTGTGAAAAGTCATTTAACCGGACCAGACTTGCAGTATGCGCATCTCCTCTTATTAAAGCTTCATCCATGTAAAAAGATTTCTTGATTTCCAGCCTGTAGGTACTGAGAAATAGCGCGGAAGAATATAAATTATATGAAAAAGTAATCCAACGGCAAACATTGAACAGGAACATACTGGCAATCTGCGCATCTCCTCTTGATAGTATTTAGCAGTCTGTGAAGTTTCATTGAATTCATGTCAGTAGTTCCTGAGAAATAGCCAAGACAAGAATGTGTGACTGACGCACCCCCTCCCCCCCCCCCACCCTCCCGAAAAAACCCGATTGGGAGGTAAAAATATGGCAGCTGGATAGGAAGAACTAACCCGACATGCTTCCGGTATCATGTTTCAACGAAAAACTTACTTTCCTGTTAATCTCTACCCTTTTAAAATAAATATAGAAAGTCCAAATTTCTAAAAATAATGATCTATGACAAAGCCTCTGTCTCCAATCATAAGCTGTTATGGTGGCTGATTGGTGCCATGTCGTGTTGTCGGTGTGGTTGCCCCGGCTTGGGCAAGACAAATATATCAGTTCCACATTGCCTCTCGAGATTGATTCCATCTTGAGTGAGTCTCGAGAGCGATTGAATTAAGTGGCAAGAACTTGTATCACAATCGCTAATACATAAATTAGTATAGATAAAAACAAACATGATATTTTCATGTTTTATTTTGATGTTAGGTTTGAGAAAGCGTAGTGTTCTGTTTGCGTTTGTTGTTAGTCTGGAGATGTGTGAATTTCAATTGAGATCTCGGCAAATGTCTACACCAAGGTATTTTGCATCCCTAACTAGGGACAGTGTTTGACCATGGAGCTTATAAAAAAGGGAACTGAATGGGCTTTCTGCTATGTGTGTTATTGAGGATCTGGCATTTACTAGAGTTGAATTCCCTGTCCCACATTTATCCCATGCTTCTGCATGTTCTGAGCTTAACGAGATCATTTTATAACCTTCGACCATCAGAAAGGGATGTAACTGAGAACGGCAGTATCATCAGTGAATAGCCGCCCCTGGGCCGGGGTGTCCATGTCAGGCAGAGATAAGAGGTCGCACCTGGGAGGTGTCCATGTCAGGCAGACATCAGAGATCAGCGGTCGCGCGTGACCCGGGAGGTGTCCATGTCAGGCAGAGATCAGAGATCAGAGGTCGCACCTGGGGGTGTCCATGTCAGGCAGAGATCAGAGGTTGCACCTGGGAGGTGTCCAGATCAGAGGTCGCACCTGGGAGGTGTCCATGTCAGGCAGAGATCATTTATGTAGAGTAGGAAGAACAGAGGTCTTGTGGACCCCGGATGTAATAGGGACTTGATGAGACGTGTAACCGTTAACCACTTCTGACTTGGATCTACCTATTAAAAAAGGACCGGATCCATAACACGGTTTGACTGGGGACACCATGTTCTTGGAGTTTGACTGACTTAGTCGAAGGCTTTACTAAAATCAGGACAAGGACGGTCTCTTTACGTGAGGAGAGGTTTTTGGGTAGTTCATCACTCTAGCTGAATGAGTCGGGTCTCACAGGACCATCTTTCACGGAATCCATGTTGTACCTCATAGACACGCCGGGGGAACCCGCATATGAAGTGCAACATGCATATGCGGAGCTTCCGGAACTCCATATGCGGATGAATTTAAAGGAAAAACAAGGTAGGTGATGTTACATGTGTCCATTTTTCATATAATCAAAGAAAAATTGCAAAAAAAAAACTCGAATGCTATTCGACCCTCATATAAATTCCGCATCTCTCCGTATATGTTGTTTGCTTGAAAGTTTAAAAATGACAATGAAAACTTTAAACAAAGTGTCTGACAAATGTGAAAGAAAGTAGTCAACAATAATGAATGATCATGTTTTTGTTATAAATCGTATTTCTGGCGAGGTATGAACGAAGAATATTAGAAAATATGTACATATATGCTCTTGGAAGAAAACAACATACACAAAAATGATCTGGGAAAGAATTCCTCGGCAAAATGTAGATGCACTACATATGCGCAGTGTGCACTCCATATGTGCTATAAGATGTTGTATGGGATTGTTCAAAACTCTTATGATTCATAACGCTGTAGGTATTGCATTCTGGGCGGACTCGAGAGTGACTCGATAAGCCACAGGCTTTCTTCACAATCGAGCTAAAATAAATTAGTATAAACTAACTGGTATAATTTAATTACACAACTTCAAAGAAAGTACAGGTAATTGTTTCCTCAGGCATATATGTGAGTCCGGGATTGTGTCATTTCTATGAATATTGTGACATAAACAGCTTCTAGTTAAAGCATACATTAATAAACATGAGATGCATAGCTTTGCAAGTATGTGACAGTAGTTATTTTAGTTTATTTCTACGCTAAAGATTGTCTTCACATCGACAAATCTGATATGAAATTATGTTATAGGAAAATGCGTTGATTTTTGCCGTTTTCTGTTTGCCAGAGGGTTGCTGTTACGGATTACATTCTTCTTCCCTAGCTCAATTTGACGGTAAAGCTTTGTTAGATATGTCAATCTAAAACTTTCATGGGTTTGTTACTGTTTCCTTTGTGTGTATATACAAATGTATGTTGAAATCCTGCAAAAGCTATGCAATGTTTCTACATATCATATCTAACCATTTGGCCTTAAATACTCCAGTATAAAGAGACAATTCTGAGATAAAATATATTCAGGCCTCGTGCAGCATATACCTCGAAATACGAAGATGGACCTTACAATCATAAACATGAAATCTAACAAAATAGCCTTTGGTCCCTTTCAGTGACCCTGAACTTTATTGATTAATATTCAAAATGTTTGACATGATAACAATGTCCAAAATGTTATACAAACTTTGAAGAAGAAAAAGACAGTGCTCGTTTTTATACACGAACAGACAATGCTGTAAGTATTTAGTATGTGAGGAACCTAGAATATACGTTCATTCTACGTTCCTTAGTAAGAACACCTTTTGAAATTTGTTTTGTAAATGCTAGTACTTACATGCACGTGCAATATCACGATTTAAATTGAGGTAAGTAGTTTTTGAAAGTCTGTCATTCTTTATATAGTAAGACAGTATATTAAGGGGTTACTTGGTATTGCTGAAATGTAAGGATATGATAAATAAAACCTCTCTTGTTTTCAGCAATTCCTGAATCACAGTTTCGTTGTCATGAGCTTGATGGATATATTAAATTTCCGTAATTACAATATTATCTGATAAAAATGCCACCATATATGCCGTTCTCCCAGTCATTCGTCTGGTTTTCCAGTTATTTAGACCCTAATCCCGGCGCTTCTATGAAGCGCCCACTATCTTTCTGTGCCAATTCGATCTATTTTTATAAACAATGTAAGTTAAGACAATAAACATTTCGTAGCCAAATAAAGATAAAGGAAGTGGCTAGGTAGCCGACTCTGACCGACCTTAAATTAACTTTTTCCCAGTTTATTTTTCCACATAAATTATATTTTCTTAAGTTCTTCAGACCTAAAATAGTGATTAATGATATTAATCAAACATGGAGACACTTTCATAAAAGATAATATAGAACCGACAACCTAAAGTCTATGTAGCAAAAACAGCCTACCTAGCCACCATCAACGATACATTGATCTCAGTTTATACATTGTTCTCAAATCGGTAATTAATCAATAGGCCATGAAGGCGATACAGGCATAGCAACGACTAAAATGGATGTAGGCATAGCAACGACTAAAATGGACGTAGTCATATACAGCAGGATGAACGGAAATACCAATAAAACTTTGTTCGAACTTGAAGAAGCCGATGATATCACGGGGAATTGTGAAGAAAGCTTGGGCCTGCAGACGGTCTTTTTGTATCCGCTTCCTGGAAAACCCAGTACTAGAGTCATCATAATGAGCAGTAGTTAATAGTAGTTATTTTTGTTTAAATTAAGAAATATGTTTTTATCAGTCATTAATACTCTTTACCAATTTTATTGTAGTAGATCTACATAGTGAAAAAATATGATTTATTTATGCTGATTTGTATGTAAACTTAAAAGTGGAGAAAGTTAAAAGTGACGGAGGAATATTTCTTTTTTTTCTGTCACTTTCATTTTGCGGACATATTCAACTGATTAGTTTAGTACAAATCGTCAATTATTTGTCATATACTTATTCACAAAATTTATATTTGCTGACAAAAAATATCACCAACTGCAATACATGATCTTTACTACATTCATCTTCAAAAAAATAACAACCAGCACAAATATCTCGTAGTTTCCCTTTATATTATACTTCAACAAATTTTTAGTCGAGTATTTGACGACTTGTATATAATAACCGCATATCTTGATAACTTAGCAAATATAGAAAATATATAAAAGGGGTCAATATACGTTTCCGTAATGTTTAGTCGTAGCTGTCATTGTTTTACGGAAACGTATATTGACCCCCTTTTATATATATAAATTAAATTCATAAAAATACTATTTTTCTATTTATGAGCCTATATAAATTTCACCGTATTTAGCGGTCTATCTAAGAACGAAGATACAGTTCTAATTTACAGTTGTTCTTTTGTATCTAATTTAGGAAATAAGCTTTGATCGCAATTCATATCCTTTTTATCAATTTTATTGTATTAGATCAACTTGTGAAAATGTATGATTTATTTGTGCTGAAATGAATATAACTTAAAGGTGGAGACAGTTAAAGGTGTTGAAGATATATATCAATGACTTTTCTGTCACTTTTATTTTTTCTGGATATATTCTCATTTTTAGTCAACATGTCATATTTTCTCTTATGTTTATTCCCAGTTAATTCAATACTTTTTTTTAATAAAATGATAATTGCTAACAAAAATATCACGAACTGCAACACGTAAAAAAATAACCTAGATCTACCAAAAATAACACCCAGCACAAATATATCATAGATTCCCTTATGTTATACTTCAACAAATTATTTAGTCTCAAGTATTTGATTACTTACATATAATATACGCATATCTTGGTAAGTTAAGAAAGTGTAGAACATATATAAAGGGGGTCAATATACGTTTCCGTAATTGTTTTGCTAGTTATCATATATCTTCTATATAAATTTTAGTTATGTAGTATTTATCATATAGAAACATACACATTGTTCTTTTACACATTTCCCAAAATACATTCTTCAAGTTTCTAGTGATATAAATAAAATATATACTTAAATATTGAAAACTACTTCAATAATTAATGTTTACTAGATAATATGCATTTCATTATTCTAACATTTATCAGATAAATAATTTTACAATAAAACACACCTTTTTTTAACAAAGAATGCTGTTTTTATACGACCACGGTACATGTAACGTGCTAAGAAAAGAAGAAAAACATGTTTGAGAATCATAAATTCTTACTATTTGGTCCGGGAACTACGATTTAAACAATATAAATGCTGTAAAAACTAACAAATCTATATAAGGTACATACATAATTATTTGGAAAAACATAAAAAATAATATTTATTATATAAAGCGGTATTATTTTCACTGTATAAAAGATATAAGGGGGTCGTATACGCTCCCGTATGATTATGCCCAATTGGCTATTTTAGTTTATGTTATATAAATTACACAATTTTTAGATGTATTTTATCTATTTATAAAAGTTATTTTTAGATGTATTTTATTTATTTATCAAATTCATATATTGTATTGTATTGTATTTAGTCCATGTGACATGTTGTAATGCAGCACTTGTGATTTAGTTGTTTTACACCTTTGAGTTATTGCGGGCTGAAAATGTAAATATCACATACGTAGAATATTACAAGCCTACCTTATTGCTATCGTGGGCTACAATTGCCGGCTCACTATCGCGGGCTCTCTTGTATTCAGTAAGATCAGAACACGGCGTATCATAAATGATGGATGCACATGCAAGGTCAAGAAGAAAGGCTCTAAAAGTTGCTGTTGGAGCTTTGTGTAAAGAAGTTGGTTTCGGGATGGCTGAGGAGTCGGCATTGGAGACGTTAACAGAAATGTTGCAGAGTTGTAAGTAGAGTCAGGATACTGTTTTTAATTCAAAGTGTTCTGATAAACAAAAATTGATTGCAAAACATGGCACAGTTCAAGTGTTGTGCAATGATAATGTCACAGGGTGAGAAAAATGTGCAGCCAGACTGGGGCTCGAACCTGGGGCCTTTCGCTTACAGGGCGAATGCTCAACCGACTGAGCTACCGGGCCGCTTACACATATTCTCCCCAATTGTGAACTAAGTCCGAACCGTGACATACTCCCCCACCATATTGAAATTCGTCCTCGAATTTCGTACGGGTTAAGAGAACAAGGTAAACATGATCTCGAAGTATATATATCCAGTCACAGTCCCACGTTGGGCGCCAAATGTCACAGGGTGAGAAAAATGTGCAGCCAGACCGGGGCTCGAACCCGGGGCCTTTCGCTTAAAGGGCGAATGCTCTACCGACTGAGCTACCGGGCCACTTACACATATTCTCCACAATTGTGAACTAAGTCAGAACTGTGACAATAATACAGTGATGTACGAAATGGAGCGGCATGGAATAGATCATAAACACTCAATACAAGCGTCAAAAAAGTAGGGAAAGGAATTTACATTTAAGAGAATAAAAGCTCTCATAGATTTAAATGATTTATGATTCCAAAACTGTTCAGGATAAAATTATGTCGGAAACTGGTACTGTACCTTAAGTAATTAACATTAATTAGGCTGTCCTTTCGGAGCCCCAATTTTGGTACGCATGCGCAAAAGACACTGGTCTTGTAGGGGATAAACTTACGTTTGTTAATGTGTAGATAACTTCTGTTTACAAGACACTTTTGAAAAAATATTCAGAAAACCTCGATTTTTTGTCGGAAACTGGTCTCGTACCAGGAGGCCTATTAAAATAACATATATAAAACATTTACTGGTATATTTTACTCTGACATCAATAAAGCTGTAATGATAGGGTCCTGTTATAAACTGATATCAGTTTATAACAGAATGCTATTGACATGATTGATAAGGTGAGTGCTTGCTGCGTACAATAAGGATTGCCAGTTTCATTTATAATGACAACACCTTCTAAATGTTCAAATTACAAAACAGCATGATTTGAAAAGGTGTAAAAACTTTTGTTCTCATTTTTTTATTTCAGTGATCACCGAAGTTGGTAAGAGTACAAAGGCTTATACAGAACTGTGTGGTCGAAGTGAGGTGCTGGTTACTGATGTTATAATGGCCCTTGTAGACCAAGGTACAATGTGTATGATAGATGTAAAAGATGCATGCATTTTATTATTGAAAAATTGAGGAAATGTTGAGACATCCTGAGGGACTGTCTTTGAAATAAAACTTTCTAAATGTCAACCATCATAAAAGTAGAATAAGTCCTTTATTCACTAGTAGTTGTATGAAAGTAGAGACCTTTAATTTCTCAATCTATTACTTTAAGTTTCTTAACTCAACTCGCCAAGTTTGGCCTCAGTCACTCATCGATGCACTTGCAGCTACAAAGCATAGGTTTCTGAAAGATTCCTGATTTGATTTGAGAAATCTGTTTTTCTGAATTTTCCAAGAAGAAGGTTTTGTATTCTTGCAAAACTTTTGTTGTTTATGATATCAATGTAAATGTAAATATGTTAACAGTTATAAATGATAAACTTTAACTGGCCATATATAAAAGGTTGTAAATGAAGCATGTTGTTATGTGTGTACGGTATGTTGAATATTTTCAGGTATAAATGTAGAGTCTATACCAGCACATGCAGCAAGACTGAATAAATCTGTGTTCATCCCTCGTAAGTACAATAGATTGTTTTTGTGTCGCTCTTTCGGAGAAAAGGCGATACATAGGGATCACTTTGTCCGTCCGTCCGTCCGTCCGTCCGTCCGTCACACAAACTTAACATTGGCTATAACTTTGCCATTTCTTAAGATTTCTTCATCAAACTTTACAATTGTATTGCTTATGACAATAGGGTCATGATGCCACCAAATTTTGTAGGTCAAGGTCATATTTGATAGAGTTATGCCCCTTTTTGTACTTAGATTTTGTCACGAAAACTTAACGTTGGCTATAACTTTGCCATTTCTTAAGATTTCTTCATCAAACTTTCAAATTGTATTGCTTATGACATAAGGGTCGTGATGCCGCCATATTGTGTAGGTCAAGGTCATATTTGACAGAGTTATGCCCCTTTTTATATTTAGATTTTTGCTATAACTTTGCCATTTCTTAAGATTTCTTTATCAAACTTTCAAATTGTATTGCTTATGTCAAAAGGGTTGTGATGCCACCAAATTTTGTAGGTCAAGGTCATATTTGACAGAGTTATGCCCCTTTTTGTACATAGATTTTGTCACGAAAACTTAACGTTGGCTATAACTTTGCCATTTCTTAAGATTTCTTCATCAAACTTTCAAATTGCATTGTTTATGACATAAGGGTCATGATGTCGCCAAAGTTTGTAGGTCAAGGTCATATTTGACAGAGTTATGCCCCTTTATTTACTTAGATTTTGCTATAACTTTGACATTTCTTAAGATTTCTTTATCAAACTTTCAAATTATATTGCTTATGTCAAAAGGGTTGTGATGCCGCCAAATTTTGTAGGTCAAGGTCATATTTGACAGAGTTATGCCCCTTTTTGTACTTAGATTTTGTCACGAAAACTTAATGTTGGCTATAACTTTGCCATTTCTTAAGATTTCTTCATCAAACTTTCAAATTGTATTGCTTATGACATAAGGGTCATGATGCCGCTAAAGTTTGTTGGTCAAGGTCATATTTTACAGAGTTATGCCCCTTTTTACACTTAGATTTTGTCACAAAATTGTTGGTTATTCTGACAAAGCATAAAAGGGCGACACAAGTGTTCTACTGAACACACATCTAGTGTTTATACAAATTTATTTTAGTTTCGATTATACAGAAAGCTTTTATTGCACATTGACTCAATCTCCAACACTTCTTCCAGATATTATGCTCACAAGAGAAAGGCAGCTAATTTTTCATCCCTGCTAACTAGGTGTGGCATGAGTGTCTTTATCCAAGGGCACTACTCAAGCTATTGCAGAGAATGGGAACCATGCCCTTTGGTACAATAGATTTATTATGTATGATAAAAAAACACATAACAAGTTACAGGTGGATTCCCTTCCAGAGTACACCCTTAAGGGTTCTGATTGATGTAGTTTATACATGTATGTATAGTAAAGTACATGTATTATATATTAGGTTTAAGTAAAATAAGTTCTTCAGTACAAAAGGCAGATATTTCTTGCTTTGTAGCTGTTGCAGACCATTATCAGCCTTTGATAAGAATTTTACATGCATGATGAACATGCCTATGAGTTATAACTAGATGACTACTGTTTATGTATTGGGTGATGGCCCATTGACTCAAGTGTTGAAATTAAGTTAGAGGAAAATCTTTGTGTGAGAGGTAAATCTCATGTTTTTCTCTTTAAGCTGGCCAGAGTCTTCCACAGCTACCTCAGAGGGTGTTGTCTGCAGGTGAGAGACAAGGCCATCCCTTATACATACCAGATCATTTACCACAATTTCCAGATCCACACACCTACATACGCACAGAGGTAAGTCAAATGTAGGAGTCTGGTTTTATAGCCGTGTGTTGAGAAATCAATTCTGGAATGTTTGACCTGCTGTTAACCTATGTTTTGTTTTCTCATAATTTTGTAACAATGGGAATGAATACTGAAATCAATATTCAAATATTTGTGTAGCATGTTCCAATATATTCATGCAGATTTAATTAGTTTGTTACCGAAATTTAACATGTAAGAAATAACATATTGAGCTACATATGAATGGCGTACTACGTGTTTGCTAATGGTCAAGTTTTGCTTTCTGTTAAGACTGAAATTATAAAAAAGAAAAAGAATCAAGAAAAGGAAGCACCGAGTTTTCATCATAATTTGGTGATAAATTGATTAAGATTTTTTTACACTAGGATCTTGTCATTTACAACCCCTGACTGAGAAAAAAAACAGCGATCTATCGTGTTTCCTTGCAAGCTCAGATGTTTTAAAAGGAAATAACCAGGTTTTCGTAGTTTTTGCAAAAGTTATAAAAGTACAAATCTGGACAATTATCAGAACGAATTCGATCATTTGAACAATGTTTAGATCTAGAAAAAGGTATTTAAGCTTTTCTGATACATCTTTTCATGGTCGGTCTTTTACCATTTAGTTTGACACTACCATTATTTCAACTAAATGAAAATAATGAGGAGGAACAATATATCAAACACCAGCGTATGATAAACTAACTTTTAACATCTACTAGTTTCGGTCAGTCCTGGACCCTCACCAGAATACAAGAAAATCAAGCACTAAGGTGCCTCATTGTGATGTTTGTTACTAAATACAGAACTTTTGTTACTATAAATAGCTGGAATCTAGTGTTATTTGTACAAAGGTGTGCCCGCTGCGAACTTGATTGATTGAATAGAGAACATGGCAGATCACGGTCAGACTGTGTTGATGTGTAGACTGATCATGATCTGCACTGTTTGAACATACATCAGTGTTGGCTGCCAACAGGGGAAAACCAAGTGGAAATGTTATATGAGTCAATTATTTAGAGAACTTGGAGAAAAGTACAATCTCTATTTTGAACAATACTAGTGAACATTAAATAGGTTTTTGTATTTTAAAGCCCATCATGATGCAACATAACTTAATTGTTAAAGTGCCATGATATCTTTCTCTGTAGGAATAATTAATTCTATCCTGGATTACAAGTAAATATCACTTAATACTGTTAGCTACATTCCCTTTAGGTTAGCAGCTAGTTTCTTAAAGTTCACTGCTGAAGTTAAGAATTGTTTTGCCTTGTTCTCCAAAACTCTTCTCGTAAAAAATAATTCTCATTTTACTATAGTTTAGCAGACTGGATATCAGCTAATAAAGAGATCAAAGTTACAGGAGAGATCAAAGTGGCACTGGTGAGGGCATCACCTGCTGTCATAACTCTGTTATAGCAAGAATACATGTAGCAAAGATACATGTTGACATGTGTTCCCCCTTTAACAAGATTCAGAGTTACTTACCCAATATAACCTGGTTCCTACATGTAAGTATTTACCATATTATGTCTGTTGTATTTTATCAGTCTCATAAACAGCCAGTGTCTGAGTACCAGCTGATACGTGAGAAAGCTGCATCCTACAAACGTGATACAGAAAGAGCACTCACTAGATATGTAGCCAAAACAGGCCATACACAAAGTCTGTTCAGGGACGACACATCGTCTTACCCTCGTAAGTTGTGCCAGTTATTTCCTTTACATAGTTTCTAGATAGGTTAGAAGGGTGAAACCTTCGTAGGTTGTTCCAGTTATTTCCTTTACATAGTTTCTAGATAGGTTAGAAGGGTGAAACCTCCATGTTGAGTTTGGCTAAGCTGCTTTGTAGATGGACTGTTCATTTGTGTAGAATTTTCTAATGAAAATGATTTCATAAAGTTAGTTTGGATACATTGAAACTTACAGACGGAAGACTTAGTGATTTCCTGAATGGGAATACACTGCAACCCCGTTATAACGCGGTAGTCGGGGTCCAACTGGTCAGACCGCGTTATAAGTGAGACTCTTTTTATAACGCGGTCTGATCATCGGCCGCTGGTTTCTTGCATAACGCGTAAATAACGCGAGTACCCCACCCACCTAACCAAATTAAAGCATATTGATGTTTAGCAATCATCATGTTTTTATGAAATCGAGAGGTTAAATTGTAGAAAGTAATGATTCTATGTAAAATAAATTAGTTAATTAAGCACGAAATTAAATGTATAAAAGAGAAATTCTTACGTAAATATTTGCTATTGAAAACGAAAGTACATCCATTTTCCGAAAATGATGGCTAAAGTGAAAGTACTTTTTTGTTAAAACAAACAATAACAGTTTTGTAATTGATTATTTAAGTTCAGGTAAGCCTGCAATCAAAGATGCGCAAACAAATATTAATTCACACGATTTAGAAGTTATTGTTTAACAAACAAAGAGGTCAGCTTGTGAATAACGGAGCCGTGAAAAAATACCAGTGAGCCGTAATTGTTTTAACACATCTTTGTTTATAGACGCTTGATACCGCGCAAGTGAGAAAGATCAATTAACTACCTGCCATGTTGTTTATTTACGTTTTCGAACATTTGTTTTAGGGACAATGCTTTTTTTGACAGATATGATTTTGGTCGATCCCGAAATTTTTGGGAGCCAAGACCCAACCGCGTTATACCGGGATCCGCGTTATAACGAGGTCGCAGTGTAATAGTGTTTGCAAACAAAACACCGTATTGTGCAATATTTTCTACCGGTACTGATAAGACATAACTCCAGGGGACAGCAGTCAGTAGCTAGTCCATACTCATGTATTGTTAGTGGCGGTTTTTTAATGGCCTCAACTTTCTTAAAACAAAAGATATATTAAAAAGTTTTATATCAATGGAAAGCTAAGGGGTAATACAACATACACTTTACTGGTATCCTACATGTTAACCGGACGTTCAATCATCCGGACAATTTCGATTTGCACGTAATTAAACAGTTATCCTTTGATCCAACGTGTAATGAAGATACCCAGATCATGAAGACGCTTTCCGTGTCTGTGACAGTGTAGTCAACTTATCGCTAAGGTGAACAGCATTAATGAATTTGATATATATGTACCGCACTTGCCTTATGTTTTGATTGCAGACGGCCATTGTCACGTGGGGGCTTAATTTTTCAATGCAAATGCGCACCTGCGCAAATGGTTAGCGATGTTAGCAGTCCGTTTCAACATTAGTTTCAATAGACTTTTGACAGTTGGGAATGGAGAAGGCCTTGCGAATCATAAAGAAAATACTTAAATCTTGAAAAAGTAGATAGTTTTCGTTAAATTGATACTGAAAGCATTAAATTACACATTTAGTACACGTAGACCTAAATCAATGAACCATGACGGACCTCGGTTCAGGACTTATGCTATTAATAGTCTAGCAGTTGCTTTTCCCGAGAATGCCACTTGTTTACTTTGAGCCTTACAGAGCATAATGTGAAACATCAACCAGAAAGAAAACAATCTGATGAAATAACAGACATTTTACACAAATAAACAATTGTCCGGATGATTGAACGGACGTTGCATATTTCGGGGACGTTTCATTGGTTATTGTATTACTCGAATTGAACAAGAAAACATATTTTGTGACCATCTCAAAGTATACGGATGCGTACAGATGAGACCGAAGTTCATTGTGTGAAAATTTCGTGTTTCTATCTGCAATATTGGCAGAATTATTTAGAAAAAGGTCCCGTTTCTGTCCGATTAATTGAAAGAAACCAGTAGTCATTAATAGTTTTAATTTTAGTAAAATTCAAAATGAAAAAAAATGCGAGTGGATAACTTGCACTGATTTTATCAGTTGTTACAACAGCAGCATGTAATTGTGAAGTAATGTGAAAATATGAGAATCAAGAGCATTTCAGATCTTTTTGAATTTTTAAAATCTGTTAGAAAGTTACAAAAATTCAAAAATTTCTTTCTGATACATAATAATACAACTGTTTTTGTCCACCAGATATTGTATCAATCTAGGCAAGTGAAGTTATGGCGATCACTCATGTAACGTTGATCCCTTTATTAGCTGAGGTCCACTCAGATGTAGCAAAATGATAATTATTTTTTAACTTGTCTTAACTGTTATGTATGGCTGCCTTCTGGTTTTGATTTCATGATAGGCAGCACAAATTACTGTTTATCAGCTTTTTTTAAGAAAAATATTGTCTCCCTCTTTTCTCTTTGAAAAAATAAATCATTTCTTTTGAATAAAACATAGTAAGATTTCCAGAAGAGTTGATAACAGAAGCAAACTGTTGCTCCTATCTTTCAGTACCATTGAACTAATTTTTCTTTCTTCAGTGATAGCAGTCCAGCCCCATCCCCATCCCTATTTGATGGCTGTTCTCCCAAAGGATCATGATCTAGACACCCTTGAACCTTCAGAGGTTCAAGGTACAAAAACTGAAGATACAGATGGGGAACAGACTAAATCTGACACTGTGGACAGTGACACTATAGATAATCCATACCTTCAACCAGTTAAAATGCCAAGGTATAAAAAGTTGAAACTTTCCTGAAATATCTGTGAAATAAACACACAAACGTGAGGTGTTGTAGAGGAGAACAAAGTGCCGCAGTACAAGTAACTTGTTTACCAGTCAAGTGATCATGTGAAAACAAAAGGAGGGTGTTCAGGTGGAAATTCCTGTAATCACAGGATAGACAAAACTGGTGTATGAAAGTGTATTAAAGAAACATCAAAAAGAGAGCATGTACATTGGTTATGTTGTACATTGTGAATTTCTTCAAATTTTACACATATTTGTGATATCGTAAAAGTCTTGTATAAGTTTAGAATGTGTCATATCCCAGTAGAAATTTGAAGAAATCTTTAAGTCTTTGATTCTTTAATTATGGAAAATTTCTTCTAGTTGTGCAAAATAACACACTGTAAGAGACATTGGTTGTTAGAATCTCACAAGTCCATATTTGGATATTGAATATTTATACACCAGTATGTACATGTATATCACAAAGCCATATTTGATGGACATATCTAACAGAGAGGCAAGCACATACTATTCTTGTAGGGCAGTATCTCTAGAAGTTCATGACTGATATAGTTTAAGCATTTAGTGAGTTATTGCACTGATATGACAAGATGTATGTATGTATCCTTTGTTCCAATGAGCAAAATAATCAATGGAAGAATTCCCTTCTCCAAAATATGAAATACAGAAATATGTAACATCTATAGCTCGGGAAATGTAAGCTATTACACATTTGCATACAATTTCTTATTAATAATAATAAACTATCTACATGAACATAACATAGTAAGATTTTTTAAAAATTTAAATTAAAGAGTTGTTTTGGTAGTATTGCCGAAAATTTGAATTAAAGAGTTGTTTTATGTAGAAAAACAGTTATATGATTTTATTTGTATGTGTAAGCATTGTATAAAGCCAGAGTGCATTATTGTACAGACCCTGATAAAAGAAGATCATAGAAGTGTTTTTTAACACATTACTTGTTTATATATATAGCACTAAATTGTTTCAGATGTTCATGAAATTTCATTTTGACTAAAGCAGTTGAAAAGAACACAGAAATGTTGACACAGTTGAAAACAATTTAATGGTGTAGGCTGCATTCCCTTATTTGCAAGACTATAGTTTTATAATGTCAGTTGTATCCTTAAATTATACATAGTGTTTGTGCTTGTTGTAAAATAAGTTTGCAGATTGATCGGTATATAAAAATGTGAGTCATTTTTTTTTTTTTAAGACAACTTGATTTCAGACACCTCTCACTGTTACTGACAAGTAATTAAACAAAGGTAAACTTTGCTCACTGAAATGTGACATGTCACTCAAGCAGGAAAACAGTCCTTGTGGAGTGTTAGATCCCGCTCTTACCTTGGGGGATGTCATGAGAAAATGTTTCAAATGTAGGAAAAAAACATGATTGCAAACTATCGCTACGGCCATTTTAAAGGAAGTGTAAAAGACTTTGACTAACAGACCCAGATTACTTACATCTGTGGCCCATTTGAGTTTGTGCGAACAAAGTTTGATTATAAAAGATAAATGAAATGGTGTCCATGAAACACCCAGTTTGGAGTGTCGCACAGGCCTTGAAAAGTCCTTGAATTTGATGCCAAGTCCTTGAATTCTGTGCTGGGAAAAAGTCCTTGAAAAGTACTTGAATTTTGAAAGTAAAACTAGTGAATTTAATTAAAAAGTGATTGAATTGGTTTGTTCAGTGCAAAAAAACGTCAAATTTAAATTAATTGTTTGATCAAAATGTACCCCTGAACACTATTGCTAAGTTTGATATAACAACCATAAGTGGTTACAGAAGTATGTGCATGATAGTACCTTGCATGCAAAACTTTAACCAAAAGACAAACAAGGGCCATAATTTGTACTAAATTTTTACAAGAGTTATCTGACTTGACTGTGTGACACCCCTACAGACATTAGTGAAGTTTCAAGTCAATATCATAAGTGGTTACTGAGATATGTGCATGATAGTACCTTACAGGCAAAACCTTAACCAAAGCTGCAACACCGACACTGACGCACAAATGACTGTAATAGCTCTCCATATTCTCGGAATAGTTGTGCTTAAAATGCAACCTCTATTGCATACACAAGGTTTTTCTATGATTTGACCCCATGACCTAGTTTTTGATCCCCAGATGACCCATATTCAAACTCAACCTAGATTTCATCAAGGCAATCATATTGACCAAGTTTCATGAAAATCCAATGAAAAATGCAACCTCTATTGCATACAAGGTTTTTCTATGATTTTACTCCCTGACCTAGTTTTTGACCCCAGATGACCCATGTTCGAACTCTACCTAGATTTCATCAAGGTAGTCATTCTGTCCAAGTTTCATTTAGATCCAGTGAAAAATGCAGCCTCTATTGCAAAGACAAGGTTAAGTGTGGACAGACGACAGACACCAGGCGATCACAACAGTTCACCTTTGAGCACTTTCTGCTCAGGTGAGCTTAAAACAGAACATTATATTTATTATTTTTTTTTAATGCCATCTTCTAATGTTGTCAATGGTTACAGGTAAATACACAAAATAGAGTGCATCAGTTTTGCAAACTTAACATAGTAAGATACATGTACAATGCAGGCATAACCATGCTGACATACAGGGCTACACAAACACGTGTGTCTTTTTTATGTAACTATGTCTATAACAATGTGTGGCATTTCACTAGCTTTAAAAAGCCCTTTGCATGTACAAATACCCGGTAGGCCCCACTTTGTACACTAAAAAGTACAAGAAGGCCATGATGGCCCAGTATTGCACACCTGAGTTCCACTGAAGTTATTTCTCAACAAACATGTAGACTGTTTTCCTTTGCAACCAGAGTTCTGCCTGAAATGGTGTTCATCCAAATTACCTCCATGCCAAGTTGAATTAACTTCCATCGAGTTGTAACCGAGGTGATACTGTTTGAAGAAACTGGTGGACAGATGAACATTGTATTGTGCAATAAATGACGAGTGGTTACAATTTTAGGTCCTGCTGAGTATATGTGCTATCTCAATAAGCAGAATTTTACAACTTCAAAACTATTATATACTTGCAGTTTTAACAATGTATTTTACGCTAGTAATATTGAAATATATACAAAATATTATCACAGTCATGTACAAGCAAAAAGAAGTTGCCATTATTATCATTCTGGTTTAATTTCACTACTAATGAGTATTGTAAATAAAGCCCCTGCAGTGAAAATAAAAGCATGCTGGGTATGATTTTTCAAGCAGTGAAGTGACAAGCAGCACTAAAGTATGAAGTACAAACATACTGCATGCAGTACCTTACATGACCAAACATGTATAAAATTATCTTGAATTGCAAGTACATGTACCTTTTTTCACATTTAAAATCATTAATACTGTGCTTTTTACTTGTTTGTCCATTACAAGACTGCTATGTTGGAAAACAGCTTGGCATCTTACGATTTCCAATTAATAATTATATTTGTTATACAAATGGCAAAGATTAAACAAATGGAATACGAGTGTTTGTACAGTTTGTCGGAAGCTTACAGCAAGAGGGCCAAGATGGCCCTATATCGCTCACCTTGGTACAAGTCCACTTGCCTGGTGGAAGATCACTAGATAATGTTATATACCAAATAAGTTTTCCTATATACGCCTTTGTAAAACAAATGATTCCCCCCCCCCCGGGCAAGGTCAATTTTGACCCCAGGGGCATAATTTGAACAAACTTTGAAGAGGTCTACTAGGCAATGCTACATGCCAAATATCTAAGCTCTAGGCCTTGTGGTTTCAGAGAAAAAGATTTTTAAAGTTTTCCCTATATAAGCCTATGTAAAACTAACTGACCCCCGGTCGGGGTCAATTTTGACCCAGGGGTCATAATTTGAACAATCTTGGTAGAGGTCCACTAGCCAATGCTACATGCCAAATATCTAAGCTCTAGGCCTTGTGGTTTCAGAGAAGAAGATTTTTAAAGTTTTTACTATATAAGCCTATGTAAAACTAAGTGACCGCCAGGGGGTCAATTTTGATCCGAGGGTCATAATTTGAACAATCTTCGAAGAGGTTCACTAGCCAATGCTACATGCCAAATATCTAAGCTCTAGGCCTTTTAGTTTCAGAGAAGAAGATTTTTAAAGTTTTTCCTATATATTCCTATGCAAAACTAAGTGACCTCCGGTGCGGGGTCAATTTTGACCCGGGGGTCATAATTTGAACAATCTTGGTAGAGGTCCACTAGACAATGCTACATGCCAAATATCTTAGCTCTAGGCCTTGTGGTTTCAGAGAAGAAGATTTTTAAAGTTTTTCCTATATATTCCTATGCAAAAACTAAGTTCCCACCCGCGCGGGGTCAATTTTGACCTGGGGGTCATAATTTGAACAATCTTGGTAGAGGTCCACTAGACAATGCTACATGCCAAATATCTAAGCTCTAGGCCTTGTGGTTTCAGAGGAGAAGACTTTTAAAGTTTTGTTGCCATAACAACCAGAGTTCTGCATGGAATGGAATTCTTTGAACAACTTTGATAGAGCTTCATGCAAGGAACATCCCTGCAAAGTCTCATCAACATTGGCCCAGTGGTTTCAGAGGAGATGTCGTTTGAAGGAAATGGTGGACGGACGTACGCCGGACGGAATGCGATCCTAATAGCTCACTCTGGCACTTTGTGCCAGGTGAGCTAAAAAAGAGCATAAATATTGTTTTGCATACCAGCAACCATATAAACAGAGCAAGCTTGTGGGCAGAGAGACCCACTTAACAAATATAACCTTCAGGAACACATCTCATTGTGAACCTGCTAGGGTCTCAGTAGTCCAGACTAAAGAAATAACTTACAAATTTTACTCATCCCCATTGTGCTTGAGTTACCAAGCCTCAGCTATATGTCTGTTCATGAAATTAAACCATGGCATTCTAGACACATGAGTATGTTTTCCATCTAAACAATAATGAATTCATGACACTTGAGAAATAAACACCCTAAATGCTTTAGAAAATTGTCATCATATTTTTGTGGGGTATTATTGTTCTAGAAATAAGCATCAAGTAAATACATCAGACTCTCCTCACATCAAAGTCTGTAAGACCAGAAGCACACATCTAACTTTAAAAGGATTTCGGCTTTAACAGTATTCATTTGAAAATACGTTATCAGGACTAGCACATGTTTTTAAGAGAAGCACCAATTTCGCTTCAGAGACTTCAAGATAAGGTTAGTCTTAAATATGTATAAATAAAATCAAACATACTATAATGCCCTTTGATTATAATCTGAACACTACATACATGGAAGAGTATACTACAATGTAGCACATATGCATTGACAATATTTCAAGTCTCAATGTACATGGAGTCCAGCCAAAGTTTCAATGAACAAATCTAGTCTGAGGTTCAAAGTACAATGTACATGGATTTCAATCCGAGTTCCAATGTACATGGATTCCAGCTTGACTTTCAATGTAGATTTCATTCTGACTTTCAATGTACATGGACTTAAGTCTTAGTTTCAATGTAGTACATGGATTCCAGCTAGAGATTCAATGTACATAGTTTTCATTCCAAGTTTCAATGTACATGGATTCTGACTTAAAGTTCAAGGTACTAATGATCAAGGAATTTTAATGAATATGGATTCCAGTAGAAGTTTCAATGTACATGGATTCCAGTAGGAGTTTCAATGTTAATAGTTTCTGTCATGAGCACGAGGTTCAGATCGAAATATCTGTCATTGAGGGTAACTGTTTTGGTGGGAGCGAGGCTCTGCCGAGTTCCCGCTAAACAGTTACCCGAGGTGACAGATATTTCCATCTGAGCCAAGTGTCTCATGATGGAAACTTTTTCTTGCATACCGTCTTGCACTTTAAAGTAGATTTCTAAATGCAAACTTATCAAAATGATGAATTATTGTGAAAAAACAAATTATTTTCCGACGTTGCGTTTAGGAAAGTGACATCACAAAGTTTATAACATTACGTCATAAGTAATTCACAAGAGTCGTCTGGCATAGGAGGGGTGCCATCACCGGAAATGCCGATCCGATATGCAAGAAATATGGATTCCAGTCTGAACTTGATGCATTTTTGCTAACAATTGGTTTAAGAATGGTCCAAGATAGCACTCTAGACATTTGTTTTCAACATGACACACATCAATATTTCAAGCAACAGTTTTGCCCATTTAAAAAACAACATTTGGTCCAGTTCATGTCATTATGTCACTGTACATCACTCAAACTTTCCTTTTTAATAGCATGACTCATTAAAATTATGAAAGACAGAGCAGTTTTTCAAATGGCTCAATAGCTCTCACACTTTAAATGTTAACTTTTTGTCCTTCAGTTCTAGATAAAACTTTCACTGGCACTATCTATTGTTTGCCCCTATATACATACATAAAATGCATAAACAATTTGAAATTCATCATATATTATAATAATATTCTGAAACAATGTACAATGAATTTCTAAAACGACAAATAGGCAAATATGTATCATTTTTGTAATTTAAAAGTTTTGAATCACATTTATCAATATCCTTTACCCAAATAAAAAAATCAATTCATCTGGTTATCAGGAGGATTTTGGTACATTAATGTTTTCAAAGGGCGCACTCTGCTGCCGCATCAGCAGACGTCTATTTCTAGTTTTATCAATAGTGTCGCGCAAATCTACTTGTTTCTCAAAGTATTTCACTAAGGCTGACTCGGTCAACATAGAGGCCAGAAACTGCTCAAAACTTATTGACCAGTCCACATCTACCTTGGATGAACTTGTAGATACAGTTCTTTCACTATGACGCACTAGACTGGCCATACTTCCATCATCTACTGTTGACTGGTCACTGACTGGGTCAGATTTTTCTGTATTCTCAGGGATGGACATTTCATTCTGATCATTTTCATTCTGCTTTTCCAACTGTAATTCTTCAAGTTTAGTTGACATTTCCTCTGTAGAGGTGTCTCCTGCACCACTAGATATGTTAATATTATCACCTGCAATCTCACTAGACGATTCTGTCTTGTTTTCAGTCAATGGTATGTCCTCTTTAGATTCTTCTACAAGACTTTGCGCAAAACTACTGGACTCACTTGGAGTGCTTGTATCATATGAAGAACTAAGCTGCTCTTCTTTCTGGAGATAAAATCTTTTGCCTACTTCTCCTATCTCCAAAAGAAGAGTACCCACTGTTGCAATGGAGTGATATAGTTCCTGTTCCTTGGGCTCTCCAGCAAACATGTCATACAGAGTTTTCCACATCTCAATAAACTGACTCTGGAATAGACAATCTCACCATTAATATTGGTTTCTCTATACTGCTTAATATTTTTGATTTTCAAGTTCAATATGAGCACACTAAATGTATATAAACATTTCTATATACATACCTGAGTGAGCCTTGGTACATTTCTAAACTCTTCTTTACTGCCTGACCTCTCCCTGATTAAATCTCTCTTCCTTGAGTACACTCCCATTGGACTCTCCCCAAGAGGGGTGTGAACTGTCAAAGGAAAAATAGTTTAATCTATTTATGTAACATATTTCTAACATCATCAATTGATCTTGATTTCAAAATTTTATATCATAACAGGGATTAACCAACAATTAACATGTTCCTACAAACACTAAAAAGGTCTTTCAATTCATGATAGATATTGGAACAAGAGCATGTTCATATAACTCTTTAAGATTTTCAAGGTATTAACCATACTGGTCATACAATTCTTAAGCATAGCTCAAATTGTCCACTGTCTGAGATTTGTCTAAAGTACTACATATTGTAGTCAGAGGCACATCTGAAAGCAAACATCTACAATTTTTCTCTGATCTGAACATGATCTTATACCTTTTTCATCAGCACATATTATCTTATTTTTTGTATTGCAAGACCTGAATTATGATATACAAATAGTTTGTAGACATTTATTTGATCTTATTCAGTCTTGCAACAAGTTTTTTTTGAAGTAATTATACAAAAGTGGGATTCACAGCCTTTGTGTTGGTACAGAAAAAGGGCCACTAGACTGAAGTCATATAGAGCATCCAAAGAAGACTACCTTTCAATGGGCTTGGACTGGAGGCTATACTTTCAGCCTGCTCCTCTGTAAGAGGTTTTTCTTCACCATCAGTAGGACTCGGCGGGTCTGAGTCAGTGAGGGAAGACACGATACTGCGAGACAGAGGAGGGGAGGTAACTGGTCCATGGGCAGACATTCCCTCCCCTTGTGGTATAGCCTGTGCTTCAGATGTTGCTAGTTTACTTCCCATGTTACCATCAAAACTGGTCTCCTCTTCCTCTATGGGACAACTCGGCAACTCAATATCTAAAATTTAAATTTATCAGACTATAATTTGCTTTCAAAAAAGAGATAAAGTTTAACCAACTGCTGGAATCAATAAATGTGATCATTCTACTGTACAGTACACCTCTATCAAGACCTACTTTCCTGACAAAGTATTAAAGCAATTCACAATGAGAGTTATAATCCAAGTAGTATTTTTATAGGTTGCGGAGATACAAACTTCCGAAAGACAAAAAACTGAACAGAATTTTCAAGTCCAAAAGGGGAGATAAACCTGTCACAAGATGGGTAAAAGTTATCTGATCTTCATCAAAGGCCTTGATTGATAGTTATGAAGAGAAAGGTTCTAAATAGTAAAAAAAAAAAATTTCAAACAAGTACTCACTCTCTAATTTAGTTGAGGAAAAATCATTTCCATATATATCTGAGACCTATATTTTCTTAAGTCTAAAAGGTACATAACTCAAAAATTATTTTTAACAGAGTTGTGTGACCTGTCAGAGCTAAACATCTTCTTTTAAATAATGTCAAGTCTGAGGTAGATATGTTTGATAAAACATAAAATATCAGCATTTTCAAATAACCATTAACAAAAGTAGACGGCAATGGCACCCTAGTGAACAGATATGCCCTCCTTGTTCTTCAATTAGTCAAACTATAACGAGTTTCAGTACAGTACAAACCATCAGGGTTGTCAGGACTTGATGTGTCAGCATCCTCCGCAAAGAAGTTGGTTGCTTCACTGGCACTCTCTGTAGAATCTGAAAAAATGCATGTACATCAGATATTTTACAAAGAATTATAAGACCATAAACTAGCTCATAGGATAAATATAATATTTGAAGTCTATATGAATAACACAAACACCTGCATTTTGAAATCTCAGCAAATGAAAACAGCGATGTGAGAAAACCACTGGTTTAGAAAGATAAAAGTTTATGTTACATATATTATGTTGTACTGAGTGAACATTCACTCATATAATATTTATCCTACATTTTTGTAAAAATATTTTTGCTTAAAGTGAGTTTAGTACATCACAAAAGTATGAAGTTTCTGATCTAAACGCATCATCAAACTGAAAGTGGGCTATGTCTCTTGTGTTGCTACAATCAGTCTGACTTGTGCAATAATTGAAATACCCAAGCCTATATACCTGACTGAGGTGATGCGATAGTTTCCTCATCAAAGTCGTCAGTCTCAAGTAAACTTGGTGGCTGATGAAGCTCATACAGAAGCTTCAGTCTGTGAGTGTAGTCAACTTTACACATCTTGCACAGTAGGTCTACAAACTCCTTGAAGTTGATCATGTTGTCTTCATTCCTGTCTATATACTGAAATAGAAATCATATGTCAATGTCTTCCTTCTATAATACACATGTACAATTGAGATCCCTAAACTGGGCTCTCTAAATAGTACTCCAAAAACTAAGACATTTTTGTACCGAATTATTTTCTACCAAACTTATTTTATGGACAGCACCGAAGGATAGGAACCACTACATTCGTAAACCAGACATCACATATAACAATCAGCATGATGTCATACATTTAAGCAATGTACTTTGTAATGAAAAACACCTCTGAAAACTGGACACCTCTCTATCAAGTTCCGAAGGTGTCGGACAGTCCAGTTTATGGAGCTATCACTGTATTTGCTCGCACTTTTTTTCAAGTTACTCCTCTTACTATAATTATTAAGGTAAATAGAAGTGTCAAGTTTCTTTGCAAAGACTACAAATATTTTGTAAGTTGTCTTAAATATTAACTTAAAGGTGGTTCTGTTAGTACCACCAATTTAAACCTAACATTAGGTATTCTAAATAAAGTGGGCAGTTCTTATTTAAGGTGATCTTTGCAACAGAACTCAACAGCAGTGCTGTAAGTTAAAACACTAAATATACCCTGAATGCTCTGAGAGCAAGAACTCCACCTCTCTGACCTTTGGCCCAGGGTGAAAGTGATAGAAACATTGTCTTGAACTGGTCAAAATCCACCTTGTAGATCTCGTAGAATGGTCTAGATGAGTCAAACTTATCTGCCAAATCTGGCTTCTGATTGGTCCTCCAGTAACAGGAAGTCAGATATTCCTCCTAAATGTAAAACAAATATATATGATAATGTTACTAATATTTTCAACTTGATTTTGAACATAAAGTAACATCCACAAGTTGTTAACCTTACAGCATCAAGTATTTTCCAATTGTTGAAACCAAATTTTACCAATAGTAGAAGCATGAGGTTGAACAACTTTATGTCACCACTGCTTGTACAATTATCATATTGAGAAATGATAAGTAAAGGATTTTCTTGACTAGTAAATAGCTGCTTTAGATGACAAACTAGAATTAATGAATGAATTTGATAAATATTTTGGAACAGGAACTTATCAATTTATTGCATAACCACAATATATAGTGTATTTCTGATATTGCAAAGTTCTATCTAATTTCATATTTGTTCATTAGGTGTAAACAAGAGTGCCAAACTGTCACAAAATACGCCCGTCAAGGAGGCATAATTCAGTATCTGGAAGTTCATTTTTTGTAAAACCTGCTAGAACTATAGAGCAGACAAGGCTAATTCACCTGTTTGAACTATAGAGCTGAGAAGGCTAATTTCATAATTTTTCGATAATTCAAGGGCAATAATCCAGGAGACCCTTGGGCGATTTTGCTGGTTATCAAACTTGGCCTAGATATCATGCCCATAAACATTTTCAGCAAGTTTGGTGAAGATCGGATGAAAACTGTTCAACTTAGAGAGCTGACAATTAAAGGCCATAATTCAAAAGTCGATTTGGCTTGTTATCGAACTTGGCCAAGATTGGTGAAGTTCAGATGAAAACTATTCCACTTGCAGAGTGGACAAAGTGTGGACGCCACCCATCTGTACGCAACGAATAATCTAATAATACATCCCTTTGGGTGTATAAAAGGGGCTGCTGTTTTCTTACTTTAAAAAGCATGTACAAGTCTTCCAATTCCTTCCCCTTGATAAACGATTTTTCTGACACACTTCGTAGGATGTTCTTCATGGTATGGTCCTCAATATTCTGTACAACACGTAAACGGAACTTCAGACGTAGCTCTCCTATATGCTGGTTGTCAAGGTGACCAAACTTGCGATAACTTTCCTCAATTAATTCGCAAACATCTAATGAACACTATAGAAAAATGAAAATGGTAACACATACATTCTGTACCAGATTTTAAGAAATGAACTATTTACAATAAGACTGTTCTGTCGCCTGCTAAGAGATATAGCTCACAAGGAACAACCCCTTCAAGTAAAAACACAATCACCCAATTAAAATTCAAAATGTATTGCAACAACAAGAGGGTCATGATGGCCCTATATGGCTCACCTGAGTATCATTGCATTTTAAAACAAGAAAGTAGGAAAAAAGGTAATAACCAAGGTCAGTCATTGGAATTTTGGAAATTAGTTTGCAAACCTTCATAGTTAAATAGTCCAAATTTCACCTCCCTAGCTTGAAAAACAAAAACAAGGTGAAAGGTCAAGGTCAATAAATTTGAAATCTGCATTTAAAATTACATACATGGTCTAAATTGCCTTGATGTTGCTTCAAAAACAGAAAGTAGGCCAATAGTTCAAAGTCACCAACAGTCAAAGTTGAAATCTGCATGCAAAAATATCCATATCCTGTTGGTTCAAATTTCATGGTTGCAGCTTTAAAAGACAAGAAAGTAGGTCAGGATAGGGTCAACCTGCACCCAAGGCGTATGATTTGAACAATCTTGGTACAGGACCACTAGGCAATGTTACAAGCCAAATATCTGAATTTGAAAATTTTTGTAAATATTAAATAAGTGTAAATAATACATATCAATTTTTTACCCAGTGACATTTGAAAAAATAAATGAGAGAGGACCACCAGACAATACTACATACAAATATATAAGATCTGGGCTGTGTGGTTTTTAAAAGAATATTTTTTAAGTTTCTAATATTCATGTTATATAACCCCTAGGGAAGGGCTAATTTAGAACATAGGGGCATAATTTGAACAATCTTGTTGGAGATCCACTTGACAATTCTACACGCCAAATATCTAAGCTCTGGGACAAAAAGATTTTTTAACATTTCCTTATAACTCTATGTAAAACAAGCCTGCCACCTGGCAGCCAGGTTTTTTGACAAATCAACAAATAATATGTAGAGGGTCACCAAAGGAACATCACTGAAGTTGTTTCAAAAATCAAAATCAATCCAGTGGTTTCAGAGAAGAAGAGCTATGCACTTCCTCTGACTGCTAGTTATGCATCAAATTTTGTTGTTCTGCCATTAATAGTGGTCAGGATATGGCCTCAACAAGTAATATCAACAAAGAGAGATAATTCACTAAATTACTTTAGAGTCATGGTTCTTGTATATTACTTCCACACTACATGATACCAAGTTCTCCACTTACATTATATCCCAGACCCTAGAATTAACAGATCTATATTCCCCAAACATACCTACTGGAGCAGTACAAACAACTACATTCAATCTAATAAGATATTTATTGTCACATCAAAAATTACAGCTGCTTTGGCTTGCTTCCTACCTTTTTCTCAACATTTTCTGTACACATCATATTAGTGTGTTCTATTGTAGGCATGGTGGTATCTCTGTTGGTGATATTCTCGAGGTACGAGCCCAGGACTGGCATCGCCTCTCCATCATCCTTACACTGTAGCAACTCCTCACTGTTGTTGTCTAAGATGTTCAAGGCAACTTGAAATATCACCTGTGAAAATGAAGAAAAATAACTACACTAAAAGAAACTTCTAACGCACCACCTGCCTTTTTCCTTCTTTATTTAATATTAGTATTTAATATTGATCCTCCCAATATCTGTGAGCTTATTTTTAGCTATCAATGCACCAACTAATTCTGTTGGAATTCAGAGTATGCAGGTGAAATTTTCACCCTGATTTCATGAACCATTCTGTAAAGTGTCAGATATGAGGTAACAACAGGCTCAACAAACAAGATTGGCACATTTGTCCAGAAATATCATCTGACACAGACAGGTAGACATTTGGTACGTGTCTGTCAATTTAACCTTCCTGTAAGGCAGAGGGCCACCCTATTATGTTTTTCAGTTATAATGCAGTTTTTTCATTGATACAAAATGGTAACAACGTATTTTGTTGACCGCTTTAATTTGTTAAGTTATGTTAACAAAATGAGAGTAGTTTTGGAAATTTAGTTTTAAATTTTTTTTATTATTACTGGTCGTAAAAACTGACCTTGACCTCATATAAGCTACATATCAAGGGTTGACCGCAAAACTGTTGTAACTTGTATAAAATAAAGAGGATCTTATGACAGATTTGCAGTCATCAACCTTCGATATCAGGGAATATCCTAATATCTCATACACAGCACTATGGAACTACAAAATTGACAACTGAAGAAAAAACAGTAACAAGGAATTTATCAATTTCATTGTGAGTCACAACTATCTAATGTATTTCTGGTTAAGTGATTTGTAGCAGAAGTGTCAAACAGCTGTTACAGTACATAGAACAGTATGTCTTCTTTTCTACACAGATGTTCACATCCCATTAATTCAAACTGTAAACACTGACTCATAGATTCATGCCTTATACTGCTACAATGTAAACACTCTCCTTATACATGTACAGTCAAACCTGTGTTAAAGAGCAAATCTATGAATAAAGACCACCCTGTGAATAAAGACAAGCAGGGATATCACCATGCACTATTCATCTATAGTAGAAACATCTTTGAATATAGACCATCTGCAAACAAATACCACATTTGTAGCTTCCGAACAGTGGTCTTTGTTAACAGGTTTAACAGGAACTGTAATATCAACAGCACACAGTAAGTGAATAGAGTGTTGTTACATGAGATGTTTACTTACCCGGGCTCCATCACAGAAGAAACAGTCAAGGATATTTACAGCACAATTAAATGGCATCACACTGAAACACATACATGTATTCTATAAATTGTATAACATGTTCAAAATGTTTATTTTTTTTAAGTAACAAAATTAATTTTCTGTACATGAATGTTTCACATTTTTCCTACAAGTATGAAATGGTGGGTGTTTTAATTTACAGGGCTTTTATATGTGTATTGACTTAAAGAATTTCCATAATTTTCAATGCAAAAAATATGGTAAATTTACCAAGTTTTGAGCACATTTTATTAATTTAAAAGTGAAGCGAGCATTATGTTCATACATCTATAAACATGTATACATGTATACATGTCAACTTACCTGAGGAAAATGGTCAAAAACCAGGACAATGAGATCATACTAAGAAGGCCAAGAGTTTCCAATTTGAGATGAAGGTTGGGAAGATTCTCTTTTATCAATTCTTCAAACACACCTGAAATACATGTATACCAAAAATTATATTCCATCTTATGTCAATATGAAACAGTACCAAATGAGCAGTTTCAACCCAAAAGTGTTAACAAGATATTTGATGGCAAGATCTGGTTTAGTTAGCATACAAGTCATTTCCTATCATCAACTGATGCAGTGGTATAAGGCATGGAAGAGTCACACTCACACTGGAGGTTGTAAGTATGGATCTTGTTCTTTACGTCTGCACCCTTTGGAAATGGATTTCATACCTATTCAACAAGCATAAATCTCTCGTTCACACAGGTTCTACTGTACACCAAAGAGTTATGTGATCTGATGTATACACACCCTGATCTATAAGAGCTCCTACTACTCTTGTGTTGTAATAATCTGGTAGCATCCTCTCACATATTGCCACCAGCAGCCAGAATGCCTCCTCCTCATTGGTGTACAACAGCAACACGCTTGTCACTATATTCATAGCTTGACAGTATCCTGAAAATAAATACCATCTTCAACAATAAATTCATCCTTTAATTAATTAGTATTTCATTAATTTAACTAGCATCTAAATGCTTCAGAAAAATATTAGTCTAAAATTGTATAGTGTATCAGATCTTAAACTAGAGCTATCACTAAATGTGATTAATACCCCCACCCCAAAGACTGCTTTATAAACTGAGGAAGTTCGTAGTAACAGAATACCTTGCAAAAAAACTAATAGAGATATTGTTCTTGGAAATAACTCGTAATTACTCAAGATAGAGCCAAGTAATCCTCCGGACAGGAAAAGTAACAAGGGCAATATTTGTAGACCAAAGGTTATGGTCATGCACCTCACTTTCTCTCAATGTATTTGTCATTGTATGAAGTTGTATTGAATTAAACCAGTAGTTTTCAAGTTAGCCCATGAAGGATATGTAAGGGCAATAACTCTTTAATGACTCAAAAGTTATGGTTCTGTGCACTGCACTTCCTCTCAATGTACCTGACCATTGTATAAGTTTTGTTGAACTAGTTAATAGTTCAAGTTTCTCGACAGAAAAGTAACAGGGCAATAACTCTGTAATTAGTCAAGATGGACTAATGTTATTGTGATGCACTTCCTCTAAATGTGATTGACCATTATATGAAGTTGTATTGAATTCCAACAAGTAGTTTTCAAGTTAGCCAGACAGAAAATCAACAGACCACCCAACCAACCACCGCCCCCCCCCCCCCCTGATTTTTGTATACCCCCCCCAAACTTCGTTTTGGGGGTATAATGACAGAGAATCAATGAGAAACTTAAGCAATTCAAACATTTTTTGTTTCATTGTTTACTTATCTTCATAAAATAAATGTACGTGAACATTGTAATGACCCCTTTTGCACACCAAGATAAAATATCTTTGTTTATATTAAAAGTTTTGTACAATAATTCATCCTCCAAGCTAAATAAAATGTATATTTTGGATTTACCAATGCTAGGGTTCCTCCATGCATAAGCAGTTAGAACACGTCTCAGAGCACCTATACCAAGGTCTGACTGAAAGGCTGGATGCTCTGGTAGAGACCTGAAATACACAATATAAATCAGGTGAAATAAAAACAACCTGACAATAGATTTAATACTCTTATTAGAAACACTAACCAAGAATTTTATCCTTTGGACACTATGTGGCAGTTGTAACACATTGTGACAAGTGCATTAATTCTGATCTGGCTAGCTGCATTAATGAACAAAATCCTTGATTTGCTAGTTAACATGCTGAATAATACAACATGGAAGTTTCATGACTGTAACTTAAATATATCAGAGATATGTGCAACTCAAATTTCTAGTTGAAAATAATGCAGTATTTCTGCTATGCTAGGGGTTTTAACTTTTGTTTTGCAAGATAAAACAAATATGTCTCAAATGACCACATTCTTCATTATACCAATTAATGTAATTTTTAATGACTGTAGATTATAAAAACAAGAGTGCCAAACTGTCACAAAATACGCCCGTCAAGGAGGCATAACTCAGTATCTGGCAGTTCATTTGTTTTGTAAAACCTGCTAGAACTATAGAGCAGACAAGGCTAATTCACCTGTTTGAACTATGAGCTGAGAAGGCTAATTTCATAATTTTCGATAATTCAAGGGCAACAAGAGCACTGTAATCAAGAGCAAATGCAGAGCAATATCCACACAGTTATATGACGCTTGAACCCTAAGTGTGACCTTTGACCTTGAAGTGAGCCATCCGGAACATGGCTTCTGCACATCGTCTCAATGTGGTAAACAACTGTGTCAGGTTTCTTCGAAATCCTTCACGGGGTTCAAAAGTTACAGAGCGGAAGGGAAAAAAAGTCCGAAATCCTTCACGAGGTTCAAGAGTTACAGAGTGGAAGGGAAAAAAAGTCATATGACCTTTGAACCCCTAAGTTTGACAATGACCTTGAAGCGAGCCATCCAGAACATGGCTTCTGCACATCGTCTCAATGTGGTAAACATTTGTGTCAGGTTTCTTCAAAATCATTCACGGGGTTCAAGAGTTACAGAGCGGAAGGGAAAAAAGTCATATGACCTTTGACCCCTGAGTATGACCTTGACCTTGAATCCAGCCATCCGGAACATTGCTTCTGCACGTCATCTCAGTCTGGTTAACATTTGTGTCAGGTTTCTTCGAAATCCTTCACGGGGTTCAAGAGTTACAGAGCGGAAGGGAAACAAAATCATATGACCTTTGACCCCTAAGTATGACCTTGACCTTGAATCCAGCCATCCGGAACATTGCTTCTGCACGTCGTCTCAGTCTGGTTAACATTTGTGTCAGGTTTCTTCGAAATCCTTCAAGGGGTTCAAGAGTTACAGAGCGGAAGGGAAATTGCTAACGGACAGACGGACACCGAGGCGATAACATAATACTTCGGGCATAAAAATTGAAGCAATGCAATTTTAAAAGCTGAAACTTCCAATTTATTCTATGAAAAGGGCAATAACTATGCTCTTAATGGGTGCACTCAGATAATTATAAAACATAAAACTCAGGAAGCACAAATTCAAATGCTAATTGATCCTGATTTCATTTATCTATTTCATGACTCTAGTTCATGTACTATACTTTTCCAAACATCTGTGATACTAGGGCTGTCAAATTTAAAGAGTTTTGTGACCAAACCGGCATTTTTCCCATGTGTAAATGTCACAGCTCTACATAATACATGGTGCAATTACAAACACACCATAGGTGCACATTTTCACATGCTACTTAATATTTCTTTAGTTTCAACCTTTTTATTTACATACTTCAACACAAAATGCCTTTACAGACATATGTAAACAAAGCCAAACAGACTGACAGCATCATATGCGATGGTACCCACACTGTGGGAGAAAAGAAAATGCATGAAGCGATGTGTGCATTACACACTTTGGTGGTAACAAAAGTCAACATATATCTCTAACTACCTATGGAGATCACGTTCTATTTCCTCTGTGGCCATGGTATATTTGCCTGAGCTTTGTTTTACTAAATCTGCATAATATCCTGGATGTGCTGCCATCTACAATATAAACAAGGGACACCATTTAAGATGATTCAGATCCCCACATATACACCAAGACATAAGGAATCCAGAACTGCAGTATATAAAGGAACATTTCAACCTAAGGTAAATTATGGCTCAAGAGATCACACCCACCAAAAAAATCCCATGTTGAATAAAGGCGTAAAAAAGATAAAAGAAAAATCTGATGTAGGTACAGTCAGAATCTTATCCGCTAATTTCCCTTGATAAAAGAGCAATGACAGCATTATTCAGACAGCAGGAAAACAGACGATTCATTGTTTCCAAATATAAGCCTGTGGTAATACAACAAAGTATAAATATCCCATTCTCTAGTTTTTCATTCCATCCCAACAAAATATAATTAAAGGAACACAGTACAGTAAAAGCTACACATACTTCATTGAGAGCACCTGAGAAAAGCATCCACATTTCACCTCTGTACTTCTCGGGAAGACCTTTCAACATGAGCTCATGTGTTCTGTGTGTCCGGTACATACACATTCCCCTTAGAAGAATAGAAAGATGGCAGTCAAGCAAGAATTTTGGTTATATTAAGCTAAACAGTTCAAAGAGTAACTTGTTTACGTATGAATGAACAATTTACACTCAATTTGTCAGTTAATTAAGAGTCAGAGAGAGTAATAGCAAGCAAAGCTGTTCTTAAATTAGATTAATATTTACTTTTGCATAGCATGTTGTTTATAATTTGAACATAAAATTGTTCAGGGAAGCAAGCACTCTTTCTGCCTCATACGAAATGTAGCTGCATTAGCACTTACCTTACATGGGTTTTTACTATGCAGCTAATACTAATAAAGTCTGATATAAGACATTTTTTCACAGTCCATACCTTCCATATTCAGTGAAATAAACTTCCCAGAGATGTTCTTTCACTGACTCTTTAGCTGTCAACTCATCTGAGCCACGTCGGCAGAAAAGGCTCACCAGAGCTGGTTGAAATTGTATCTCCTCTCCTGTATATATTTTACCAGTTTTTCACAACTGCATATTACATTGTACCTAATTCACAATACAGTGTAAGTGGATATCTTTTTTGCTAATTCAAATCCACATTTAAATAATAACTTACTCCCAGTGAGTGATATTTGCCTTAAAAATTCACAAAGCTAATGAATCTACCATGTTATACTATGCCAATAGTGTTTTGTTTAAGGACTTTACATACATAAAACATTTCATACATACCTAATACATTTAATGTTTCTAGGAAAATGAGTTGTCACCCTCATTTGCACTCTTGACTAAATAATCCACTAGACTAAGTTCAAATACAACTTACATATGCTTTTTTTATGACTGAAAGAATTAGGCAAAAAGATCTCAAATTAAATCAATAAATTTCGAAACTCTACAGTAAGGCAGGTATGTGGCTCAACAAAGTGCTTCTCATTTCTAAAATAAAAGAATGGAAAGCAACTGATTATCAAATTGCAAAATTGCTGCAGGAAATCATTGGAAATTAGAATAGACGAACCATCAACAACTGTTGTCATATTTGACTCCTTCTCACTAGTTGTAGAGACCTGACTGTTAAGTCGGCGAGGAGCAGGTTGTCGTGATAAGCAGTCAGAAATTTTCTCAAGGATAAGTTCTCGCTGTCCAATTTGACTCAACATCACATTCACCTAAACGATATGTTTTTTAGTTAGCTTTGATTTACGACCTGCTTTTCAACATAAACGTTGAAGTATTGTATACTTAAGAACAGTTTCAAAGAAATGATCTTAAAATATCTCAAATACTCTGTCTTCAAGCAAGATTTGCTAAGCATAAATATTCTGTAAAGTCATTTTTGATGTGTTTGACATTTTGTTTCCTTTTAATATTGAAATAAATTCTTTCAAACAAATTAAGCAGTCCCTTATTTCATGCTAACAAATGTCAAAATCTCTAAGAAGTCTACATCAATTAAAAATTGTAGAATTGCCAGGTAAACAATTGAATGTTGAAAATACCTTTCCTTTGGTGGTAATAACCATTGCATTGGTATACAACGCTCCACCAACTGTATTGTCAACTTTCTCCACAGTGTTAACATCTCGTAGTGGTATCACCATGGATACCAGACCTCTAACCTACAGTGAAAATAGTTATACATTAACTGAAGAAGAAGCAACTCTCTGTTATCCTTTAAGCATGAGAAATCAAAATACGGTGAGAATGTGTAAGAAGCCAAATTACCATAGACAATCTGGTAACTGTAAATGACCAGAAAAATTTTGGCCAGAAAAAAGTCGTTTTTTGTTTAACCCTTGCCCTCATAAATTTCTAAAATTGACTAGTCCATCTTTCAATTTGGAATCAATGTCAAAAAGGGTTCTTGGTAAAAATTTACTGACTAAATAGTAAACAGTACAGATCATGATCAAACAGCCAGAATGTACAGTCTGTTCATCAATAGCACAGTTTTAGGAGTCTAGTACCAATGCATGTGGCTATTCATCAAGACATTGAAAGAGGTGACTCTTCACCATGTCACAAACTGGCTTTAGAAATGTGAAAAAAAAACAAAAAAACAATTGTTAACTTCAGTTTAATTTTCAGGTATGTATGTATGTATGTATGTATAGTATGTAATGTAGTGCTATGTATTGTATGTATGTATGTATTTGACAATGATGGTATGTATGTACCCTGTTTGTATGTATGTATGTATGTATGTATGTATGTATGTATGTACGTATGTATGTATATATGTATGTATGTATGTATTGTATGTTATGTATTGTATGTATGTATGTATCATGTATGTATATTATGTATGTATGTATGTATGTATGTATTAGTATGTACTGTATGAACACTATGTATGTATGTATGTATGTATGTATGGTATGTATGTATGTATGTATGTATGTATCGCATGTGTATGTATGTAGCTGTAATGTACATGTGATATACAACTTTTCACAGTAACAGCCTAACCGTATCTGATGTACTTTCATCTGAGATTTTTAAAATGAGCATCTTGTAACATTGTAACATGTCATTATCCTCCATTTGTTCATGTTTGCATGAAATGCAGCCTGTAATGAAAGGTTGGTTTTGACTTGACACTTTGACCTCTCATGTTGAGGTACTGGTTGTACCACCAGCCATGATGGTTGGGTAAACTGCCCGCTCTGAGTTAATAATGGTTCTTACCAGGGAAATATGGTTGGGTAACTGCCGGCCTTAAACTCCATCTACAGCAACAATAATCAAAAGACATAATTATAGTCCCACACCAAGAAAGTGCTAACTGTTTTAATCAACCCTGTAAAAGAATAAGACAACTTACCCTGCTTCCAAAGCAGATGAAATTCTGAGAGATATATAATCTACCCCAAACATTCTGTTTATTGAATGGTGTAAACATCACACACTCTGTATCACCATCTAACTTCTCCTTTACAGGAAGATTAAAGGCTAGCCTGAATAAGTTAAAGTTTAAGCAGAATATAAATATGCCTGGAGTGAGAAGTATAAAACACGGTCATATACTACAGTAAGAACCAAGTTATGCTTCTGCTAGAAAGGAAAAAAGGTTTGACAGTCTGACAAAAATAGCGTAGTGTTTCAGAGATTATTTCAATCCAGTTGCATGTTAGTGTAAGTATCCCAAACAGACACAATAGATAGCCCACACTGTATACATGTCTGGTCTGGTATATGCTTAATTCTAGAATTTGTATTTCTATTGTGTTATATATTTTAATGTTTCCTCTGGCCTACCTGTAAGCATCACTCCTTGCCCTCGCATCAAGATCTCGCTTTATCATCGACATCCTTTTTGGTGTCTTTTTTCTGAAAATGTTACATTAAATTTGAACTGTTTACAAACCTTGCAAAGACCTAAAGGTGAATGGGAAGCTATTTGCTAAATTGGAAATGATTTACACATTTTTGGCAGGAAAAGAAACAGCTGTGAGCAAATTCCCACTGTTTCTCTCCAGTCCTGATTGTCAGTCTTGCTGTTACAATTACTCAGAGCAGTTATATTAGCAAAACAGGAGTCTTATCAGTGAAACTGGCCTTTATTTGTGCAAAAAACATTCAAATATTGGTTTTAAAACCAAACGTACATGCTATAAACATAGTGCTTTTTTTTTCAATGCTACTGAAAAAATCATGAAATGCTTTCCATCAGCACTTTTTGTGAAGAGGCGGCATAAATTAGGAAAGTAAGGCATATGTCATCAGTAAATTCACAATTCAGTTTAAGATGTACATTTAAAGTGATCATTCGTCATTAAAGGCACATGATCAATTAATTCACAAACTTTACTGGCAGACAAGATGTCATGAGAAAGCTGAGAATCAGAATCTAACTTTGTTCGGTCAAGAATTGTTTTATCCTCTTCAAATCCACCCTCCAACATAAGCTGTTTCATAGCCATATTTGCCAGCTGTTCCATCAGTCTGTATGTTTCATTGATATGCATGAACATGGAAAATACATACTGAAAGTTATAAAAGAATTGTTTATGAAACTACATAATACAAAGAAATAAATGTCTTCAACCTAAACAAACCTTTTCACATTTTATTTACTTGATTTTGCATTTTACAAGAGATACCAGTGACTCAACATGGACGTGTTTAGATAGGTTATGATCAATGTTTACTGATTACCAGCAAAGAAGCTTTGACTTGTGTTACCAATCTTTATTCAAGATTGCCTTGTGTAGGTTAACAACCATCCAGATTGCCTGAACAGTGTGTGTATGTTAACAACCATCCAGATTACCTGTACAGTGTGTGTAGGTTAACAACCATCCAGATTGCCTGTACAGTGTGTCTAGGTTAACAACCATCCAGATTGCCTGTACAGTGTGTCTAGGTTAACAACCATCCAGATTGCCTGTACAGTGTGTGTATGTTAACAACCATTCAGATTACCTGTACAGTGTGTGTAGGTTAACAACCATTCAGATTACCTGTACAGTGTGTGTAGGTTAACAACCATCCAGATTGCCTGTACAGTGTGTGTAGGTTAACAACCATCCAGACTGCCTGTACAGTGTGTGTAGGTTAACAACCATCCAGATTGCCTGTACAGTGTGTGTATGTTAACAACCATCCAGATTGCCTGTACAGTGTGTGTATGTTAACAACCATCCAGATTACCTGTAGTGTGTGTAGGTTAACAACCATCCAGATTACCTGTACAGTGTGTGTAGGTTAACAACCATCCAGATTACCTGTACAGTGTGTATAGGTTAACAACCATCCAGATTACCTGTACAGTGTGTGTAGGTTAACAACCATCCAGATTGCCTGTACAGTGTGTGTATGTTAACAACCATTATGATTACCCTAAACAATGACTGATCCTTGTCTTTTGCTCCGCTACATAATCCCTTTAAAATCTGTGAAAAGCAGTATTTACAGACCTTAAGACTGAAGTAATATAAAATTTAATACTTAATTTGAGTTCTAAAACCATCATACCTGTCCGTCACGTGTAGACACCCTGATACTCTCTGGTAACAGCATATTGTTCCCTCTCTCCAATTTCTGTCAACAAAATATACAGTGCTTTTAATGATTAAAATCAAACAAATTTTTGCAAATATATTCCTATACTTGTAAGCAGCAATCTGGATTGAACAGACACTTGTCTTAGACAGCCTATATCGCTATTAAGACCATCCAAATTTAAAACTGCCCTCAATATTAAGGTAGTAGACTCCTTATAAAAACCTCCACTTGAAACTCTTTAATTTTAATGCTCTAGCCTAGGTTGTTAAGCATTGGACTGAAGATCTTTTGAGGTTTTTGGGAGCATAGGTTCGAATCCAGCCGGAATCAAATTTTTTTTTTACCTGTTCTTCTTTGTTTTCATTATTTTGCATTTTTCTTCATATGTTTATATTGTTTTTAGACATAAGTCGAGGGTTGACCTCGAAACTGTTGTAAGTCCTTTATTTCATATAAGTTACTGCAGTTTTATGGTCAACTCTCGAGGTATGGTCAAACTGCAAACTCTTACAAATCGTGCAAAAAGACAAACACTAAATCTCTTAGCTGTTACAGTAGAAATGAGAGGTATGTGAAGCTGTGATAATATAGTGTCTACTGACCGTAATATCTGTCCACCTGACAATGACCTTAGCTTCCTTGCCCATGAGAAATGAGTAGAAACACATGTGGTTAATGCTTAGATACATCCAACCCTGTCGTGGAACCTTTCCTTTCCAGTAACTGCATGAATAATCTACAGAGAGATAAGCATAATGAAATGAAATATTAGAATATAAAATCACACCATTTAAATCATCAGGTCAAAGAAATATTTCAAAGGAGCTCAGTTTTTTTTCTCTTATGTTAATTTGCATAATCTGACCGGAAACTAAACTATTCTCAAATTATTCTCAAAGACTTTGATCAAATTCCATGGAGTTCAAAAACATGCTCTGATCACAATTTTAACAAGATTCATGAGTTTGTCCCTATATACAAAGAGTAGAAAAAAAAAGGTTTTATTATGCCTTAATGATTAACAATGTGTGGGTTGAAATGTTGTAAAATATGACGGCAAATTGATGATGTTGAATAAATATCCGCATAGAAAATAATGTTTTGCATTGGTTAACCTTTCGTAATATCTGGTCATGTTAGAACAGAAACAACATCCTTTACATCATTGTTATTGTCTAATAAACAACTCTTTGTCGTTCTATTAGAGAATAAACACCGCTGGAACGGATATTATTTCCTGAATCACATTATGTTACTTTCATAATACTAACCAATGCATGTATGACCAATCTATTTCTATACAGAAGAAAGGTTGTATAATTATAGTACAGGTTAGACTAATAATACAAAACATAAGTGATAACTTACGATTGACAAGTTTCTCTTCCTTTGGCATATTGAACAGCTTCATAAACTTTCTAGAAGCTGATTTAAAACTTTTTGTCTCTTCATCTGAAACATAAAAAGCTATGATCACAAAGCTGAAGGTCTGATAACTTGCAGCAATTAGTACACTTTACAGACCATCTAATACTGCTTAGACAAAATTCATATTCTTCTCAACTGTGCACAAATGAAGAAGACAAAGAATGCTTACCAGCAGTATTTTCACTGCCTGATTTCTTTTACTCCCTGAATTTCTAAAATGAACCTGTCAATCTTTCAATTTGGACAGCACCATTAATGGTTCAAAGGTGTGCTCAAAGAAAATAAACTATCCACATAGCAATCAGTGCAGATCATGATCAGACTGCACAGATTTGAGGACTGATCATGACCTGCACTACTTGCTAAGGCACATGCACTAGCCACCAGAAGCTGGGATAAACTTACGAGATATAGAAGTAAATTACACGGACATAAAATATAAATGACTATATCTATATCTGATACACCAATGAAATATTGACAAAGTTTTGATAAATTACCATCTTTAGAAGGATCCACTTTATTTGCTACCATACTTTCTATCTTACACCTGACAAACTCTGTAGCCTCATCATCTGTCTCAAAGGCCCCTATAATAAACATCAACATAGTGATAAACATGGACAAAGTGATAAACACTGACACAGTAATTATCATGGATACAGAGATAAACATGGACACAGTAACAAACATTGAAATAGAAGTAAACATGGACACCGTGTTAACATGGACACAGTGATAAACATCAACTTAGAGATAACCATAGACACCGCAATAAACATGGCCACAGTGTTAACAAAAACACAGTGATAAACATCAATTCGGTGATAAACATCAACAAAATCCATACTAGAACTATACTCCCCGTGTCTTGACCCTTAGTTGGTAAATTTAAGGAGTTAATATTGCACCTAAAGTTGAGATGAGGACAGAGTGATGTGTGGCTACGAAGACTGATCATAATGAGTCACATTTCACCACAACATAAATCTAGGCAAGTGTTTTAAATCCGGCAAAACATATGTCATAACAACTGTTCTTTAAAATGATTGTATAATACTTTTACTAGTAAGTTAAAAATAATACAAGCATTGCATATCATTTCTTTCCAGTCATCCTTAAGCCATACACCCAACTTTCCTGTAATGAATTACAATAAACAGTCATCACATGTTGCAGGGAAGTGTAGTGATAACATACCTAGTGTCTGCATTAGGTGTGATTCTACCCATTCCCAGTCCCTTGTTATATCCTTCTTGTTGTTGGCCACAGACACAGCTGAAATATCAAACAGAACAATTAACCCTGCACCAGCCAAATGTTTTGAATGAGGGTGTCCATTTTTTTTCAACTTAGATGAGGCAAAAATAAAAATCTGTGTTAGGGCATTACGGTCCCAAAAATTCAAGCTTAAGGTAGGATAGGGGCCCATTTTTTTTTAAATCCCAAATAATGCTATAGCTTGGGGAAAAAAAACAATCTGTGATTAGGGTTGTGAACGGTTCCAAGAATGCTAGGGACACATTAAAAAAAAAAAATTTTCCAAGATTTTTCTTTCTTCATTTTTTTTTCAATTTAAAAAAACAACCTCTAGGGTCAGGGGGTTTCGCTATGTTAGGTAGGGTCGTTTTTCTTTCATGAGTACCTTTATAGCTTCAATGGGTGCAACTGGTAACGGAAAATTGAATAATAAGTGAAAATCATGATTTAATTGCCCAGATGATCAGGCATGGTCTTCACTGGTAGCAAAGGTGTAATAACTTGGGACAAGGTATAGCGAAGGTTATTGGACACTGCAAATTCTTTTGAATGAGCTATATTTCACAACGTGAAATATAAACTCAATCCTCCAGATAGTCTGGACATGTCAATCATAATTTCCCATTATACAGGAAAGTAATTCATAAATGGGACCAGTCTGAGTTATGGTTCTTAACATATAGCACTTCCTTTCTATGTCCTCTATTGCCATGAAAATGTGAAAAGGGGTGACATTAGTTAAGATTTTTTATACTGTACTTCTTCTAAATGTACTCTATCGTCAGGTAAATCTGTTTGACGGTTTTTGGAATTATGTTCCAGACAAGAATATTTTCTTTTGGCGTTGAACCATGAGAAACACACAAAATCTTTAAGTGTGAGCTTGGCCTTTGAGTTATGGCCCTAGTTCTTGAGTGCAACTCCCTGACTCATTGTGGTGAACAACTGTGCCAAGTCAATTCTTCAAAGCATGAGAAAGTTAGACAACCACAAAAGATAATTTACAGCAACTTTACGCATGAATATTTAATTTCTTATCTGTAGATTTATCTGAATTATTATGCAGAAGTGTGGACCACAACATTATATAATAAGTTACCAAGTACATCAACAGTAGACAAATGGCCATTCAAAATACTACTAATGTCTATATATTGCCAATGGCAACAATACATTTTAAATAATGCAACAGTACATCAATTATTCTGTTCTATATCAATTTAAATAATGTATCTCCAGGCAAACAGTAATATCAATAAAAATCCATTATGTTATTATTTATTATTAATTTTGAGCACTTTAATAACAGTGGCATACAATGAACAAAATTCAATCACTAAATGCATTTTACATGTGACGGAATTTTGCAATTATAAAACAAATAGCTACTTTAGATTTCCCAGAAAATCATCAACTTGCCCAGTATCACAAAATTTAGTTCTACATTTATCAGCTTTAAGGGCCCTTTACTCAAGTTTGTACAGAAAACTAAAAACAGTCACTTACAGTAACTAACTTCCGACTCTGGAGTCTGATGTAAAATCCTGTATGGAGGTGTCTGAAAAAGATCATCAATTTACTTTTTTATATTACAAATCTTTTAAATCATTGTGCATGTTCCTCAAAAACATGAAAAGTCTCATTTTGTTGGGACTTTAATTGTGTCTAAAAGGAATCACATTTGCTCGAGTAAGCCATTTTTTTTTATATGCATATCTTCTTGTTAACTTCAGCTATACCTAGTGTCAGAAAAAAAACTAGGATTGTCACTGAAAAAGCCAATTCCCCTGCAATAACATGGGTTCAAAACCTTGTGACCTTGACCTACATGACTTTTGTATTGAACCTGTAATCAATAGTGGTCAAGTCTTCCAGTGACCACAAATTATCTCCCTAAATTTTTAATTTATTAGGTGTGAAATTTAACTACACATTTTGCAAAAAAGGTTTTCTGTTTATAGTAACCCTCAGACTTTCGAGCCACTGACCTAAAATACAAAATACGTAATTTAAACCATTTGACTTCAAATTGATGCTTCAGTCAAATCTGGTTAAAATCTAACAACTGGTTTTCAATATCACATGTGGGCAAAGGTTTTAAATTTACATTCCCCTATGACCTTGAACTTAAAAAGTATTCACTATTACATGTATCTCTTCAGTAGCAAAGGTTTATACCAAAGTCATGTACTTTAACTTGTAGTCGATACTGATGCTTCCAGCTATGACTAAAGAGCAGACATACTGACCTACTAAATGCCAAATAATAATATGCTTAAAGTGACATGATGCACATTTTTTTCAAGAAAAAATCCAGCTGAAATAGGTGTGTGTAAAAAGGGTAGAGGAAATAATAGCTTTTAACCCAATACACCAAACTCTTCCTGCTACCAGTACGAAATAATAACTTCCCAAATATTAATTTTCCTATTTTGACTGGGAGAGTCAATTTAAGAAAAAAAACAACTGCATGCAGGAGTTGCTTCCCTTCCACTGTCGAAATATTTTGTACCAACAACTACAACAACACAAGGGAGATCTCTGCAAAGGAAGGAACTGTTATTTTATTTGTCCATTTTTTTCATTTCTAAAGCACCAACTTCAAATACTAAGTGGCATTATCATTAGTTTTACACATTTAAATGCACAGCTACCGAAAATTGCTTTTATATAACCGTCACTAAAAATACACTATGTGCAGTAAGATGAGCATAATGTCACTTTAACCAAACTTCAATCTTGATTGCTTTAATTTAAATAAACCTATCCAACTTTCAGTAAAGATAGCATTATAACTGATTATACCAACTGCAAATAGTGTAGACCACGGACATATCACAAAGACAAATAGATTGATCATGATCTACAGTACAGACTAACCTCCTTAGTCTCAATAAGAATATACAATGTGTGCGGTCACATTTAGAGTTAATCATAAAAACATCAGTAACCAACAACAACAAAATAGGAAATACATGCATAAGCTAACTGAAAAAATTACAAATAGCTTTACTGTTGAAATTGACACATTAGCTTGAAGCGCATGCATACGTTAAAAATCTCCCGCATAAATGACCAAACTCCCTCATTTTAGGACAAATCTCTGTCACTACTATCAAAAATAGTTCACAGGTACAATGTACTGTATAATGTCATTACTTAAAACCCTGGAAATGCCACCTCTGTGCTATAACATTCACACTAGATATTTTCTTGTGCAGGGGAAATCAATTGGCTTACTCATGTTACACAGATATATTCTGACTCAGCAGCATCTGTGCTAATGGAAGCCAACTGTTGCCACCACTGACACAGAGAGACAGATGATGTAAGATTATGAACTGGTTCACACAATCATATATTAAGTCTCATCCATACTTGTGAAAGTTATTACTTGTATGGCTACATAATACAGTCAAACTTGTGAACAAAGACCATTCTTGGGAAGAAGCTAGAGCAATCTTTGTTGACAGGTGGTCTTTCTCCATGAGTCTAAAGTTGCAGGGTGGTCTTTATTTGGAGGTGGTCTTTAACACAGGTTTGATGGTATCTTAAGCTAATTGTACAGGTAATTTACAAAGCTTTGTAATGTATGAATAAAGATATTATAAACAAGTGTGAAATGAGTGAATGGTGTTTAGTGGCGCATCGACATCCTAGGTCATATGGCCTTTGCATAAAAATGATATATGCACGAACGTCCCTATTAACATATTTAACACACTGACGTGCAGTTTACTCCTTCCTGGTTTAATCAATTGAGTTACCACTTGCATGGGGCTTTACCATGTCTACAGGGACCTCATCTAACCAAGCCCATTTAGTCCCCTTTTACAATACATGCAGGGCATCATGCATGGTGGTTGCAATTCTGGCACCTACAGACTAACCCCAAACCACATGGCTAAAAAAGATCAAAATCCAGGAGATAAAGAAGTAACATTTTCATTTGAACAGAGATCAAATCAAAGCTTAGAACTGTTAGATATCATAGCCAGTATTAAAGACAGAACAGGTTGCTTTTTCTAATTCTGTAGCCTGTATAATTGAAGATGAAAAAATGACTGAAATATGAACTTTTCAAACAAGAAGAACTCATGTGAATGCCTGTTTGTCGGTGTTTAAGTCGATTAAATATTTGACTATGTAAGGTAAGCTAAACTTCAGCAAAATACACCAGCGCAACATCAGAAAACTGTACAGTGACATTCCCTATATTCTAGCAAGTATATACCCATTCTTCATTTAAAATGTTACATTTAAGTTTTTTGTACCGACATGACTGCATTACAATGTACGTACAATAAACTGATTTCACAGGGCAAGTCCCATAACTCTTTCTTGCATTTTAATAGAAATAAGATACTATTTGTACACAGAAAGATTTATGAACATGAAACAGAATGCTTTCCTTACAAAATTGAATATTATAAAATAAAGTTTTTATGGTAAGTTGTACCTTATTGTCAACTACTGTGTCCCAAGTGCCAACCAGCAGCCCAGCTATCCCTCCACCTCCATACCCCTTTCTCCTCTGAAGGATAAAGTATGGGTTGGCTCTCTCTGTCACCCTGAAATGTATTTCAAAATACACATGTTTCAAAACTTAAGGTTTATAGTTTCTTCTACTAGTTTTTTAAGTAATATTACTATATTTGCCATATTGATATGTATAGATAATTTTATCTGATAATGTGAAAAGTCAGGTTATAGAAGCTAGCTGTTTAATTTACTGCATGAGACTGTGTCATTACACTAATATTGTCATGATTGTAATTGCTACTTTAATCATTAATTGGTCAACTGTCAGCTTCTCTTTTCACAGTGATATGTAGCAGAACAGAGATTATGTATACAGTTAAACCTGTCTTAAGCGAACACACAGATAAGCTGAAATAATGGTTCCTTATGACAGGCGGTCTCTTACCTCAGCATAAATTGCTATCATTTTTTCTTTTTTTCAGGGGGAATAATCTTTTATTTCAAAATACATGTTTATAATTACAAACAAGCTCTACGGCTTTTTCAAAGACTATATTAACATAGATGTAAGTATCTAATACTATTATATGAAACAATAATATATAACTTATTCAGTTCAATTAACATGCAGTCATGATTGTAAATAACTTGATGTGTAGCCCCTATTTTATATATTGAAAAAATACAACACAAACATAAAAATTGGGATCTATCTGTCTGAATGAAAAGAGAAATCATATATTTAACAGATTTTTTCCTTCTTTCGGTTGATTCAAAAAAAGATATTTGTATGTTTATTGTGTAAAGTATATTGTTATTGTTTTTAGCTTGAAAATACAAAGTTTTTTGTTAGAAAAAGTACCAGTTGTAGTTATGATAGAAAGTGTCTTACAATTGTCCATCTGTTATACTCAAGATAAGTAATGTTCGAGATTTTATATATTTTATATATCTCCCATGCTAACTTTAGACTGTTTTTTAAACCTATAATGCAAGGCAATACTTCTTTTCTTCTACAAACATGACAAAGGTATATATACTTCTTCACTTCTAAAAAAAGAATATCTAACATGTCTAACATGTAATCTTGTTTTCCCGACCCTAACAAAACCGTGAACTTGTTTATTTCAAAATCTTGATCAAAACAATCTAATTAATTAATTAAATATTGTATCATCTTAAATTACAATGGAGAAATATAAAGTAGTTGCACATGTCAGGTTGCTTAACTCAGGTGGTAGCAAGGGAAGTGTTCACTGTATTTTGAATGTTAAAGTTCTCTAAGCGCCAGCATCATCATCAATGTCATACATGTATTTAGACTTTTATTGTTGGTATACTTTTATATTATTGACCATTCATTATTATTGTAAGTCTGATATTAACAGATTTAATTCTCCACTATCATTTATACAGAATTTAATAGTCACATACGTTTTTACAGGGCTATGGTTTAAACTGTTAAACTGCATCCAATCACAATGACAAAATCATTAAATGGTCTGAACCCTGTCTGCATAATATTCCATTGAGTCTAATTAATTTGATGTTGAAACCAGCAAGACACTAGCCCGACTAATTGTGCACCAGGGCTTTTTGCTAAATACGACAGCTACCCTTCGCCGAAAGACAATGTGTAATATCAGTTTGTAAAATGGGTCAGTCTTGATTCGAAATATTGAAGCTATCAAGACACATGTACACTGATCATGCTGATGAAGTTTTCACATGAGCAATTTATTCTAAGGTCCGACGACTATAAAAAATATCAGATAAAAAAGCGGATCAAACTGTAGAGCCAAATGAATTAGGCTATGTGTGCATATGTGCTGATCAGAATTCAGATTGCATGGCAATTTTATGAAAAAAATCTAGAGTCATTTACCACTGTTTACGCACATTAATTGTTTAACAAAATAAACGTCTTGCAAATACTGACGATCTTAAAAAAAATAGTGAGAACTTACCATAGTGCATTTGCTAAGAGAACTTCTTCTGGCTTGACCCACATCACTTATCCTGATGTGGGGGGTCCCTAAAATAGGCAAAATTAATTTGCTGACGAACTTCCGTACTAGTGTCCGTCCGCCATTTTGAAATGCATCTATCACGTGATTAGTTCACCTGGTTTACTTTTTGCGATAATTTGCAATAATAAAAGTATTATATGCAGATACATACGTTTCATTTACTTTCAAAATAACAGATATCTCTTTTTTTGAATTTAAAACCAGGCTAAAGATCACTGTAGTACGGCTTACGATCAAATCTAAAAATAGATGTCACGTGATTCATTGATGTAGCACAGGAATCTGAATTTTTATCGAGTTAACAGGTAATGGTAATATGTCTTTGTATATAAGTAAAGTATCTCACTTGTTTCCACATTAAATACATTAACTGTTATAGGTCTTAGGATGTAAAAATTTAAGTATTAATTATCATCATTCTAAGTTTTATATTGTACTGAAGTAATTCCAGAGTAGTCTCAAGGGGAACCAGACGTTTCGGCCCCAGTACGTTTCGGCCTCAAGAAAATTATGATGACATTTCGGCCACATGACATTTCGGCTTCACTTTACGTCCATTTCGGCCACAATTCATATATAAAAGTCAATCATATCACAGCCCTATCCGTGATTATATTGTTTTGATGTACATATTTTTTTGGTTTTATGGTATAATCAAATATAAATATTGAATTACAAGTGGAATATTAATTTTGTTAATTGGTATTTGCTAACGATTACAATAATGAATCATTGTTATTTTGCGTTTTGAATAAATGGTGATGTATACAATAAACAAGTTTGTTGTTATTTTCTAATTGTGCAAAAAGTTGTTTGTGTCCGCAATTTAAAGATGTAATTTCAATGTATTTCGGTTCCTTTGATATAGCAGGAACCGGTTATAGAGTATTTCTGGATATAACTTATTAATAAGTGGAACAATTTCAAAGGATAATAGGTAATTAATTTAATTACGTGATGATTAGGTGATTATGTATGAAAAGAACCAATTTGTTGATGCGGCGGCAATTATTCGGTTACTTTGATGCCATTGATTGATATTTAAGCTGAAGTTTATTTAAAATTTGATGAATTTCATTGGTGTTAAAGTGAATTACTCACAAAAAAATACAAGATAAATAACTCGTATTGAAATTATAATAACATTCCTTAAAGTGAATTTAAGTAAAATTGCTCTACGTGTTGTGACTCTTATACTGTGGATTTATTTCTTGTTTGCTTTTTAAATGTGAGGATTTTCAAATCCTAACATTTATTGTACCCAGTTTCTGAGAAGAGCAGTTTCTACTTTTAAAACCGAACTACCCCTCAATTCTAAATAATGCCTCAGATCGATCACAGCTCATATTAATAGAAAGTAACATAAGTAATCAACAGTTTTTGTGTTGGTATGATTGCAAAGATTTATATTGTTTCAAAGATAAGAAAAATATGCGACAATTTATCATAAAAAAGAATTTAGTCAATTTTTCTAAGTTAATGAGCATAGGTTGTAAGTACTTCTTAAACGTTCAACAGATACAGCATTATTGCACTGAAGTGGTGTGTTTCTTACTACGCAGTTTAGACATGCACTACTTAAATAAGCAGCCGATCAAAATGCTCTGAGAGTGACACATCTCATTTACCATTTATACTGGCAATACTTTACCTACATTGCATTTATAAAGGCCATTTCATCGGTTATTTAAAGAAAATGTAGGTTCTGATAACAGACAGAATGTCGTTCTGGTTAACTAAGCGGTTACGATATGTTTCACTCCAAAATAGAAAGTAGCGAAGTCACAAAGATACTGCGCAGTTGGGAGTTTAAAGATGATTGTTATTTAACTATAGAATTCATGTTAAAAAGAGCCAGTGTTTCAGTTGCTTCCGCTATTAGCGATAATTGTGAAATATACCCTTTAACTGCCATATTCAGGGAAGCACCATGGTGTGCATTTGTTAATATAGTTGAGCCTGCGAAATTGACTGTTAAAATGCACCGAAGATTTTGTTAGTAAGCTAGTAGCAAAATAGTTTCGTCTTAAACCAGTACCTTTTCACAGTGTTTCAATAGACAGATTTCCTAACTATCGTTGAATGAAATTATTGATTGATTACTATGATTATTTACAATAATTATACTGTGATTCATTTATTTTGAAATACCTACCATTTGTGTGTTATGCATGGTTCAGTGTAATAAGATAACAAAAATTGAGCCGCGTCATGGGAAAACCAACATAATGGACTTTGCGACCATGCAAGCAGGCTGGACTGGTCGCCCATCAATGTGTAAGCAGTTTCTGTTTAATGTTATGTTTTATGATATATGTATCATGAACGGGCTAGATAGGAATGTTCGGGTTTAACACCCGACAGGAAACAATATGTTATGAATGGAACACCAATAGAAAGTTGTTTTATTATTTCACGTATGTTATGTATTATACCATGAATGCAATCGAGCATTAATTTTTCATGTCGATATTAAAGAAATGTGTTGTGTTAATGTTTACAATGGTGAAAAAATGACGTTGTAAGCCATGCTCAAGTGCTCAGTACAATTTATTCTATGTTTTAAGTATTCCGACTTTGTTCTTTATTCATTACTTAGTCTAGAAAAAAGATCTACGTCAAAGGAAATACATTTCAGTAACATGTACGTTTATTTACAGGCGGGCAGTTAATCTTACGATAATTCCTGGTAAGGACCAGTACTATAACTATTTTCTTCTTAAAAATTGCAAACTTTCTCACATAGAGAGACATGGTCAGTAGCGGGGCTCGATCCCAAGACTCTCAATAATTGAGAAGTTTCAGCTTATCTATCCACTTGACCAAGGAGGAATCTTACTGTCCGTAGCATTGCTCAAAATGCTGTTACATCAAGTGGTCAGATGTTCCACTTAAAACTATCAGACATATTGCAAAACATGTGTTCAACATTCCTCTCCTAAGTACCAATCCTTATGATAATCTATGTTTCAGACCGTACATTTTCAGTGCCTTCAGCGCTTTGATTTATTTAGACTGCTGCACGGATAAACAGATAATTATAATTAAAAGCATGTCAGAAGCATGTCAGAGTTATATACTATCTAGGAAATTATATGTGATTGTAATTATAGAGTTAGAATAAGAATTTACAGATGATGATAATAGTTGCATTCTATTTTTTCTTGAACTATGTTGACCTATACTTTGCAATATAAAGTCCCAGATCACATTGATTTTACTAATATAGAAATTAAATTTAAGTGTAACATGATCTACGTAATCTTCTATTCACTCTAAAATAATGGTGACCTATATGTCTTTTTGTTAGTATTTAAGTCATTATTCGCTAAAAAAGAGTTACCAGAAAACCTATTTCATTTCTTACAATCTAATTGAAAAAAAATACTGCACTATATTAGTAACATGTACATTAATTTAAAAAGCAAGTTTGGAAAACACGGAACAAATAAAGAGCATTTCAACGGGTAACAATTCAGAGTTAGTTGTAATTAAATGTGTTTCCGTATCTGTTTTAAATATATCTGAGGAAATTGTAAATGTGAGCCTGGAACTTTATATTTTTGCTGCCTCTCTGTAACGTCTTTTTATATTTTTGTTCAACAGCATTAAAAAAGTTACTGCACTCGCTCTATAAAATAAATAAAGAAAGAGAAAGAGTTTTGAAGACATGTCGCTGTATTAATTCTCTTATAATTATATATTGATTAGTAATCATAATTTTCTTTTTGACATCTTTAAATTTCTCTAATTATCACGCACACGGTGATTAATTGTTTAAATCATCGAAAAAGTCGGTCTGTGCTAGTTGATTGATTGAATTAAGTTGTTTGTTCACACATGTCATGCCTAATTCACAGGTGCGTGTCATAACCACATTAATTGTCATTAATGTTTTAAGTAACAAACCAGAACAGAAGAACAGAAGTTAATTTATTACTCTCAATACATATAAACAAAACATGGGAGTTTCAGTTAATCATGATAAAACAGTTATTATGATATGTAAATACAGTATGTTCTTCTTTTGTTTTGTTGTGTTAAATATTGTTTTGTGCATTTGTGTTCTTTTGTATAATAATCTTTTGTTTTGTTGTGTGTATAATTGTTTTGTGCGCTTCTGTTTTTTGTATAGTACTCTGTTTGTTTTTTTTATTTAGTTTCTTTTTTTTTCATGCAGTTATCAGTTTCCCTATGTTTACATACAATTTCATATCTAATAAAATAATGATATGAAAGTATATACTACTTATGTTTTCATATTCTTCGCTAACAACTCAACTGAAAGACACATCGATTTCAATTATCATTGTATTGATGCATGATGTGTTAAAACGTTAGAAAAGAAACATTAGCCTATCCTTTTACATGTTTAAAACTACATAATATGTCATAAGCTTTGGGCTGAAATGTCATGTGGCCGAAACGGCAATGGGGCCGAAACGTCATGTGGCCGAAATGTCATGGGGTTGAAACGTCTGTAATTCGTCTCAAGTCCCAAGCTAAGATCAAACCAAGACCGCCAGTGGGAAGCCAACACAACAACCACGTCGCTAAAGGGTGAACCCTTGAACAGCAAGGCTGTTGGAAGTGACCTATAACCATTACACTCCTCCCCTCTTTATCAATTTGGAGCCGAGCATCAACTGCACATTCCGTTCAATTTCTAGCTTGTTACCGCTCCCCGGTGGCTTCTACCCGCACACCGAATTATTCTTGTCGCCAATGAAGTAATTCCCGGGGAGAAAAGTCTCAAGTCCCCAGCTGGGATCGAACCCTGGCTGCCAGCATGGGAAGCGGACACCACAACCACGTCGCTAAACTGGGTTAACCCAACAGCAAGGCTGTTGGAAGAAACCTATAGGAGAGATCACCGTGACATCACACAGCAATTTTGATAAGAGTGCTGGTGGGCAATAACAGTTGTGTTTACAATGCTTGTGTTTCGGAAAGGAATTTTTGAATATAACTTTTTCGCTATCTGAAGGATTTTTTAAATTAAACAAGTTATGAAATGCTCTCAATACTCATATGTACAATGTCATAATTTCGCATTAAAATATCTCTTTTGAAAAAAATACCATTTTTAATGACACTTGAACAGCTTGTTCCTGCTAAAACCATTTACGAAAACAGTTCAAGTTTAATAAGTGCTTGCAAATTTTTCATTTTGAATCTTAACAAAAATTGAAAATAATGAATAAAGTGTAGATCTATATTTTGTTAGCTTTCCAGTGATATAAAGCATTTTAAAATATCTTTTGTTTTTAAAAAGTTACGGCCGTTAAAAAACACCCCTAACAATACCACTGACCGCTGCCCACAGCATTGATCTCTTATCAGAAGAAAACATTGCGTAATACAAGGTTTTGTTTGCAAACACAATCTCTCCTATAACCATTACACTATATACCGGTAACCCCCATCTCCCAAAGCTATCATATTAACCCCCATTCCCCAGAGCCGCCTCTCCACATTACCCTGGTATCTCATCATCAATTTAATCAATTACTTTGTTTTAATATATATATCAGTAAATCTAACATAGTAATTAAATTTGTAATGGGGTACCAGTGTTGTAGACGGGCCTCTGGGGGACATCATGGTTATTTAATAGGACAATTATCAATGTTTTCTCAATGCACTTATTTATTGAGTGACATAGCAATTAAATAACTCCTCAATGCTTTCATTTATTGTGTGACACAGTACTTTAATCTCTTGCCTGAAGTTCTATCATAGTTTCATCTGTAAAGTGTGACATAATAATTTAAGCTCTTCTCAGCTGCTTTCATTTTGTAGGTGTATTTTAGAGTTTTATTGTTGGTACCAGATAATCCATATGACCAATGCCACTGGAAGAGTTACACTATTTTAGGTTTCATGGGATAGTGCAAGAAACAGAATAAATCCAATTTCAGACACCTAACTGTTACGGGCAACAACTGGCAGTGCATGGTTCTTTAACATGCCAGGTCACTTACAGCACCAATATATTGGACCTTGGATTTAGGTTTCATCCAAAAGACCATTAGTTATGTAACGTTTGCGGAGCAGTGGGGGATCGAACCTGTGATCCCTGGATTACAACCTGTGATCCCTGGATTACAAGTCAAGCACGTCAACCACATATATTATAGACCTGATTGATCAGCTCTCTGCTTGCATTTGATAATTGTGTGACATAGCATTTAAATAGGAACCCTTCTCAATGCCTTCATTTATTGTAATGTGTGAGGGATGTTCCTTGCATAAAACTATTAAAGCTGTTCAAAGAATTCCATTCCATGCAGACCTCTGGTTGCTATGGAAACAATAGGAAAAACTTAAACAATTTCTTCTCTGAAACCACAAGGCCTAGCACTTAAAGGTCCATTACTAACACCAAATCAAATTTTCTTTTTAAAATTAAATCTGGAATTGTAACAGGGAAATACAGTTTGAAACTGGCTTCTAAAACTTGACAATAGTCGTGGAGTCTTTCCCAGTTTGAAATACTGCTGCAGAAAAAAACGAGTAAATGTTTGTGTATTTCCTTATATTGACCTGGGTGGTCTTTTTGTCCTACTTTCGCTTTATTGAATGTTGTAAACAGTCAGAGATATACTTTGCACATCATTGGAAGTAAATTTCTTCAATTATAAGTCAAAATATGCAATTTTATTTATGTACAACCTATTTACAGCCTCTCTCTGGGAGACATCTGGAAAATTACATAGATATTTGAAAACTGGAAATCTACTTTCGTTTTTGAAAAGGCAAAATATGATTTATTAATTCTTTTGTTAAACTCAAATTTTCAACACAATATGGTCACATTCGATGCAGTATTTCATATTTTTCCTTCTGAGAAGACGCTGTTTAAAAAGGTTTACATGTACATGTATATGGAACACCAAATCTACATAAATTATAATCAAATATTTGAAGAGTTCTTTAAATATTTGTAGAGCTCTTCAAATAATTTTTGAGGTCTCAATTTCAATTAGAGATATCTCCAAATAATTATAGCGCGCAATAATGGTAATAGAGAGTTCTTTAGATATTTGAAGAACTGTCTTTAGTCAATTTTTGACGTCAAAAATTAATTTAAAGCGTGCAATTAATTAATTGTAGACCTCTCCACTTCAATTATGAAGACATCTCTAATTAAATCAATTTGAGCATGGTGAAATTCAATTTTAGATATCTTGAATTTGCTGTTAATACATATACTAAAGTATTTGAATAGGTCTTTAAATATTTGGAAGCTCTGTAAAATATTTGCAGAGGTCTACGAACCAATTAAATATATCAAGAATTCGCTTGTAGCGCAGTTTAAATCCATTGATTTAGAGACATCTATAATTTAAGTTACTGCGCTTCAATATTGTTGATCATAATCCATTAACAACCTTGAAATAGAGGGCTCTCAAATAAAACAATTGAAGTGCGGTACAATTCAATTATAGACCTCTCAAAATTTCAAAAACAATTTTTGATATCATTAATTTATTTCTTTCGTGCTGTACAACAATAATAGAGGTCTCCAATTCAGACCTCTTCAATTCAATTATAGATGCCTCCGAATCAATGGATTTAAACCGCTCTTCAAACAAATTTTTGATATCTTTAATTGATTTATAGACCTCTCCAAATATTTTACAGAGCTCTCCAAACATTTAAAGACCTAGCTCTTCAAATAATTGAGTATATGTAGATTTGGCATGAAATCAAAATATGTAAAATTGAATTTCACCACACTCAAATTGATTTAGAATGGTCTCTATTTAAATTCCAGATCTCTTTTATTTAATTTGTAGTGAGCTTTAAAACAATTACAGAGGTCTTCAGATCAACTAGAGACCTCTTCAACTCAATTACAGAGCTCTTAAAAACAGCTGAAATACACCTTGATTTTTTATATCACTTATTAAATTGTAGAGGTCTTCAATTCATTTATTGCATGCTTAAAGTCAAATTTTGATACAATTTATTGAATTACAGAGCTCTCCCAATATTTAAAGACCTCTTCAAATATTTGAGTATAATGTAGATTTGGTGTTCCATATATGTAGGAAAAACTTTAGAAATCTTCTCTAAAACCACAAGGCCTAGAGCTTAGATATTTAGCATGAAGCATTGCCTAGTGGACCCTGTCAAGTTTTGTTCAAATCATGACCCCCAGGTCAAAATTGACCCGGCCTGGGTTTTCACTTGATTTTACCTAATTTATAGTTATGCTTTCAGAGGGAAACTTTTAAAATCTTCTTCTCTGAAACCACAAGGCCAAATTATAATAGCTTAGATATTTAGCATGAAGCATTGCCTAGTCTTCGAAAAGTCGGAACTAAGAATATTCTTCTCTGAAACCAAAAGGCCTAGAGCTACGATATTTAGCATGAAGCATTGCATAGTAACTAAGCACTTCTACCAAGATTATTCAAATCATGATCCCCGCATCAAAATTGACCCCGCTCAGGGGTCACTCGATTTAATATAAGGCTTACATTATGAAAGACTTTTAAAGTCTTCTTTGAAACCACAAGGCCTATGTACAACTAGCATGCAGTATTGCCTAGTTTACTGATAGCTCCACCAAGACTGTCCAAATCATGACCCCCTGTGTGAAAATTGACCCCAACCTTTGGAGAGGGATCACTTGATCTTACATTGGCTTATAAGGCAAAACTTCAAAACTCTTCTTGTGTAAAACCACAAAGCCCAGAGCTTAGATATTTGGAATATTGCAATTATGTAGTGGACCTCTACGAAGAGTGTTCAAATCAGAATCCTCCAGTCAAAACTGACCATTTCTGCTATTGTTGACCTTGTATTATAGCCAATGGTAGCCAGGTGAGCGATAAAGGGCCATCTTCGCCCTCTTTGTTTTATTTAAAATTTACCATTTTCAGACCACTTTGTTTGAGAAACCATTACATGTACTTGGTAAAACTATTTTATACTTTGGTAAATTCTCTAAAGGAATGAATGTTAACAAACCTGTATTAATTTCCGTCTACAGATTATTCCTCAAACTAGTAAGTGCAAGACTCAAACATGGGAAACAGTGGTTCAGCAGCAGACGTGAACAGTCCCGAGGGTCAGTTTATCACATCAGAAATACAAAGTAACTGTGTTGTGATATTTTCAAAGACATACTGTTCATACTGCCGAGCAACCAAACAACTGTGCAAGAATATTGGAGTGGATGCCAGAGTTATAGAACTTGATCGGAGAAAGGATGGCAGTGATGTTCAGAATCTCCTTGGTGCAATGACTGGTGCCTCAACGGTACTTATTTATAACTTACATATTAAAGATAAGATAAAGAATAAAGATAAGATAAGAAGGCTTATTTAACATTACATTTATAATAAGCAACAAACATTATTACAGCTACAAAGCGATTTGCGAAAAACAGTACAGTTTACTACAAATGTACATATACTTTCGAAAACTGGGAAGCTTTTCTTTATTTCTTCCTGACACAAACCAGTGCCAATCAAGAGAGTCGTCAGTACCATTTTTCTATGATATGACATGGCGAGGTATCAGACTCAGAATGTACACCCTGCTTGACTTAACTAAGATTTCTATGGCAAACCTTCAAAAATTTCTCTGAAACCACCAGGCCTAGAGCTTAGATATTTAGCATGTAGCATTGTCTAGTCACAGGATGTGCACAAAGTTTGTTCAGATCATGATCCCTTGATTTTACATAGGTGTATATAAAGAAAATGTCAAAAATCTTCTCGTCTAAAACCCCCAAGGCTCAGAGCTTAGATATTTGGAATGTACCATTTTGAAGTGAACCTCTACAAAAGTTCGAATAATGTCCCCTAGGTCAAAATTGATGATGCAATTGTTGACCTTGCAGTTTAGCCAATGGTAACCAGGTGAGCAACACAGGGCAGTCTTGGACCTCTTGTTTATGTTTACCAAGTAAAAAGCTTGTGCTAATGTGTGACATTATTACCAGGCATTCACTGTTCAAATTAAGTGTTCTCTAAAATTTCACTTTATTTTAGGTACCACGGGTGTTTATAAATGGCAAATTTGTTGGAGGGAACTCTGAATTACAGCAACTCAACAAATCTGGAGAGTTGCAGAAGCTGCTAGCAGAATGTGGAAACACTTAGATTATTCCAAGCTGTCATAACAACAAAAGGGAATTGTTGAAAGTTAACTTGTGTAATTGATGTTTGATATTGCCGTACTGAAATTGAAGATACATGTGTATGCTCGTATCACACTGGAGCACTTGAATTTGCAAAGATCTCTTGTAGCAAATCTTTTAAAATCTTCTCTGAAACTACAAAGCCTAGAGCTTTGATATTTGACATTTAGCATTGCCTAGGTGACCTCTACCAAAACTGTGCAAATCCTGACCTCCATGGTTAAAATTGACCTTGCTTGGAGTGTCACTGGATTTCACATAAGTTTTTAAAGGGAAAAATACAAAAACTCCTTGTTTGAAACTAGATGGCCCAGAGGTTAGTTATTTGGCAAGTAGCATTGTTGTGCGAGCTTCTACCAAGCTTATTAAAATCAGGACCCACAGGGTTAAAAATTGACCCTGCCCCTGGGTCATTGGTTTGTAGATAGGCTTATATAAGAAAAAATTTATATATCTTCTCGTCTCAATCCAAAAGGCAAAGATATTTGGCAAATAGCATTACCTAATGGCCTTCTACCAAGAGTGCTCAAATCATGACCCTCAGATTAATATAGACCCAACTCAGGGGCACTTGATTTTACATTAAGGTATAAAGGGAAATCTTTTAAAACCTTTATGTCTCATACCACAAGGCTCAGAGCTTAGATATTTGGATTAGAGCATTGCATAGTGGTCCTGTACAATTATAGATTGTTAAAGTCATAGCACTTGGTGCTCCAGGTTCACTTGACCATCTGACCGACTTGTTAGTTTTTAGAGCTACACTGTACTTGCTTTACAGAGTGTTGTCCTGTAAACCAATGGTACAGGTGGGAATATGGGCCATCATTGCCAACTTTTCTACTAACGTGTTGACTGTACATGAATATGATAACTAAGAATTTCAAAGAAAAAAACTACATTTGCTTTCATTCTTTTTTATACAAGCTTAAATGAATTGTATTCCATACAGTTATACATTGTAATTACATGTATATTTATTGTTATCAAGATTATATTTATGATTATACTTAGTAATATTCTTAAAGTGACATTAAACAAGGGATAGCAACAAGTACCAATTAAGAAAATTAAGTTCTTGATATTTCTTCAAATCAAGTGCTCAGTAATACCAGACAATGCAAAATTTATTATTGTTGCACTATTTCTCAAGTATTTTATGTGATCAATTCACAACTAGTAAACCAGATGACAGAACAACTATTCTTCGTAGTTTGATATACGTCTTCTTTTCAGAATTGATAATATCTCGTATATTCAGAAGTGTAAGTGCCCAACAAAAGAATGAAAACATGCAAATTTGTTAAAGGTCAAAGAAAAACTATTATAGTTACAGTATGATGTAACTAGGTCATGTGATATCTTATATTTTGCAAAGGTTAAAAGATTTACAAAGAACGACAGGTGTCCAACAATGTACGATGCCACCTGATCAGGACCATGCATCGAAAATGTGTCCATGCTATGGCTAAAAATGGGATAAGAAATGTTTTCATGACAAAACCTGTACATCTTTTAACCAGATACAGACACTGGGTTACTGATTCCAAGAGTCACCATTCAGTCATTTGATTGAGCACTTGCCACTAGGTACTTGCAGCAACCCCTACATTTAGCCCAAAATTACAACCCTTTGTGTGGCAAGAAAATATAGCCATAACTAACTGCTGCTGAAAAACACACCTTGTTAAATACATGTAACATTTTATGTTATTCTGGGGGACAGTTTGTCCTTTTGCTACTATGTTCAGTTTGTTCAGATTTTCTTTTACTTTTTACAAAGAATATTTGTTCAATTAAAGTTGTATGAAATACATAATTTTCTAATTTTTAATTGTACAAATGTACCTGAAAAAACACACATATACTGAGGTAAAGTCTTGAATACTGATATAGAAACCTAGAACTTTATCCTACATATATCCCGAGTCTGTGATAAGAAAGACCTATTTTAACTAAGAGACTTGTCCAAAACATTTGTAACTAAACATGTACAAATATACAAAACAAGGAAACTTTAAAGTGTTGCACAAAACTTGAATATGGCACATGAAAGTATGGTTTTTTATAAACAACATTTCTGTTGAAAGCAAGTTTTGAAGATTCTTTGTGCTGTATTGTACATCCAACATGCTGAGCAAATTCTTAATTTCCTCAGTTAGGAACACAATTCTAGGTATCCAGTAACATTCCATGCTTTGATGAATGTTTAATGTTTTTTCTGATACGACACACATTACGTTGGAAGTCCTGACTTTATCACAGCTTGGAGCTTAGATCCACCACAATTTTTCCTATACTCTTCTTGGAATACAGATGCTGAAAAAAGAAATAGCAAGTACATGTACAAATGCATCAATAATTACAATCAATGAAATAAATACAAATGTATCTTTAATTTTCACAGTTTCATACTCCTCTTTACAACTCTAGTCTATTTGTTGACAGTTCTTACATGACCAATGTTTTGTTGACAGCAGACACTTCAGTTATTTTGTAAATTTTCTTTCAGTATAATTATTTGTCACATATTTTGAGTAAAAAAGGTCTTCAAAAAGCATGAACAGTAAGTTCTTTAAATCTTAGCCCTCATAAATGTCTGAATATCTTTTCATTCTCAACTGATCATTCATTAACAAATGTATGGGTTGGTGAAAATTTACTGCATGACAAGTAAATGGTGCAGATCAAGACCAGATTTCATAGATGTGCAGATAGCATGAGTATAGTCTGCACTGTTTACAAGATTGTAAGAAAGACTCACTTGTGGCCGGTAATAAGAGACAATGATTTGGAAATTTTGTTTGTTATTATCCTGAGACATGGCCAAAAGTTTCCTAGCAGAAGTGATTTTAAGTTTTTGCTGTTGAATGCTGCAGTAACCAGAGTTCTCCAAATCTCATTTTCATTTAGAGGACACTGCTTGGCCCTTTACACTGAATTTTCAAAATGATCTATTCAGCAGTTTCAGAGGAAATATTATACACGGGGTAATCAAAATCACCTAGCAAAATTGGACAAGTTTAATCTCTAATAACATCAAATAAATACAGACACCATACATCATATGAAATTATAATTCATAAGTTTAACCCACCTCTACAGCATCATAAACTTTTTCGAGCCCGATAAATGGTCCTGCAGTTGACTTCTCTCCGTTATCTACAAAGCTTTTTAGTTTACCTTCATTATAATACTGAACTTGTTTCATTACGTACGGTGCCAAGTCCTTTGAAAAATTGAACAAGAAAAATCCCCTCACACTTGCAGATTTTGGCAACAACTGAAATACACACAGTATAAACAAGAGCTGTCCCTCACAAGTGACGAATGCCCCCGAAAGAGGTGCCTCACAGTCTGTGTCCTCTCCATGTGCTCAATAAATGTGCTATGTAATTTTAAAATTTCAATGATGACAGAGTAACCATGCATACGTTTTCCATTACTTTAAACACTAAGTGTGCTTGACCTTTGACGTAGGGATTGGGTCTTGCACACGAACATCCGCTTGATGTGCAGCTTTGTGCCAAGTTTTTTAAAATCCTTCAAAGCTAATAAAGTTATAGTCGGCACAAATGTTGCATATATCAGGATTCCTTACCTATAAATTAAGTGTGACTTGACCTTTGTGGTAGGGATGTGGGTCTTGCAGCGACACGTCGTCTTGATGTGCTAGACTGTGTGCCATTTATTTTAAAATCCTTCAAGGCATGACAAAGTTAAGTCGGACCGAATGTGTGAATTATGCATATATATAGAGGAATCCATTACCTTCAAACTCTAAGTGTGACCTTGACCTTTGAGCTAGGGACCTGGGTCTTGCAGCGACACGTCGTCTTAATGTGCTAGACATTTGTGCCAAGTTTTTTAAAATCTTCAATGCAGACAAAGTTACAGTCCGGACACGAATGTGTGCATTATGCAATTAGAGGAATCCATTCCTTCAAACTCTAAGTGTGACTTGACTTTGAGCTAGGGCCCTGGGTTTTGCAGCGACACGTCGTCTTGATGTGCTGACATGTGTGCCTAGTTTTTTAAATCCTTCAAGCAGACAGTTCGTCCGGACACGAAGTGTGCATTATAGAGGATTCCTACCTTCATATCCAAGTGTGACCTTGACCTTTGAGCTAGGGCGTGGGTCTTGCAGCGACAGTCGTCTTGATGTGCTAGACAGTGTGCCAAGTTTTTTAAAATCCTTCAATGCATGCAAAGTTCGTCGGACACAATTTGTAAGTGGGGCGCCGACAGCGGACAGCGGACGGACGGACAGCGGTGCGATTTTAATATGCCACCCCGGGGGCATAAAAAAGTTATGGACCTTAAATGTGCCAGACAGTGAATTTATATAGATTTGGCAAAAAATGTCTTGTTTTCTCTCGTTCTTAATTTGCACAGAATATGTTAGTGAAAGTATTACATAAAACAGCAATGAAACCTGTTTAAGAAACACTCTCAGTTTAACTTTACCGTCATATATGGTTAACTAAAAAAATTAACCTGTTTATGCGCTGGAGAGATTTTCTGTTTCATTAACAATTTGTTGTAATGTCTTGGAACTAAATAAAAGTGAGGCCCAAAAGGGCCAGTATCACTCTATTGGTCTGTCTGACTGGATTGCTCTGAGTAAGTTTTGTGAAAATCTTTTGTAATGTTACCAAGGAAAAGCTAAAAGAGTTCACTGTGACCTTGAACCACTGACCCTATAAAACGGTAGGGATTATCTACTCGGTAAGACCAATCATCCTATGTCGTTTGAAGACTGCGGGTGATGTAGATCTCAAGATATTGAGTGGAAAAGATTTTCAGTTTGGGTCACCTTGACCTTTGACACACTGACTCCACATCTACTCAGTATGGCCTATGAAGTTTGAAGACTGTGGGTCAAATACATCTCGGAGGAAAATATTTTTAAATTTCGGGTCACTGTGACTTTGACCTTTGACCCATTAACCCAAAAATTAATAGGGATCATTTACATGTCACAGGGAACCTTCTGAGCAAGTTTGATAAAAGTTGAAAGAAAACTTTGACCCATAGAGCATTATCAAGGAAAATCTAACTGATGTCACTGTGACCTTTGACCCACTGACCCCAAAATCAATAGGGAACATCTTCATGTTACAGGGAACCTTCTGAGCAAGTTTGATAAAAATTGAAAGAAAACTCTGATCGCTAGAGCCTTATAAAGGAAAATCTAACGGAGGTCACTGTGACCTTAACCTTTGACACACTGACCCCGAAAACAATAGTTCATATTAAAGGGAAACTTCTGAGCAAGTTTGATGAAAAATTGTGACCTGTAGTGTATCAAGGAATTGCTATCCGAGGTCACTGTGACCTTGACTTTTGACTCACTGACCCCAAAAAACAATAGGGAACATCTAAAAGTTGCAGGGATACTTATCAGCAAGTTTCATCAAAGTCAAATGAATATCGAGACCTGTAGAGCCTTATCAAGGAAAAGTTTACAGATAGACGGACAGACAGATGACTGACAAACCACCATGGCAAAAGCCCTGCTGCACTTCGTCCAGCAGAGCTAAAAAAAGATAAAATGCAATGGTAATTACGTAATTCTAATCTAAAGGGAAGTTTACTGATTTACTTGTATATCTAGAATATAATAGAATAAATTGTCAAAGCCAGTATATACCCGTGCAGGTAATGTAGCCAGAGTGCGAGATGGTACATAACCCTTGTCTGACTCGTATCCTTGAATATAACCTATTATAATTAACCTTCCATGCTGTGCTAAACTGAAACATAAAAGTAAAACTCAAGTGATGCATAAGTGAAAGGCAAGCATATCTATCAAAGAACTTAATCTTGTAAAACAAATTTTCCAACACAAATTATAATCTTTTGACATAGAAATTATACTAAGTCTTGTACTTAATTACTCAAGTACAGTCAACAGTTTGTTGATTGTGAGATAGCCCTTGAGACTTTATTGAATTCTAAAACCAATCCTGAAATTGGTTAAGGAAATACCTGTATTATTGAAATGGCTTGCAGCAAAATTAACCAAATTATATCCGTAGTGCAAAACTTTAACCAAAATAAGCTCAAATCATTTAAGGGTACTCTAACTTTATTGTCTGGAACGCCTGACTATTTTAAAGAAGTTTAAAATCAATCCAACCACAGGCTACTGCAATATATCCATGATCATAGAAGCTTACACACAAAACTGAAACTATATTTTCTAAGTGTGGGCAATAGTTTAATCAAATTATTCAAGTTGTCTAAGCTGACAGCTTGATGCCCCTACACACTCCAGCAAAGTTTTAAGTTCATTCCATCAGTGGTAACTGGGACATGTCCACAATAGTAGCTTGCGTCCAAAAGTGCAATGCCCAAACAGATGCTGACACTGTGGTGATTGCAATAGTGGTCATTATTCAATGGCCTATAACAGTCTTAGAACTTCTTCTACATGATTAGCCAGGTTCATATAGACAAATCCTGTTGCCAGAAGCATTGTAGCTGTTTAGTTAGAATAGAAGAATAGCTTATATATCCTGTCACGCGAATTTTAGAACATGAAAAGACTAAGTGTGAATATAACTAAGAAACCGGAAGTGGTCTAGCTTGTCACTCCCAGTAAGTCAAGCATGAAAGTGTTTAAGGCAAAATTGGTGCTGTGACCATATTTTAAAAGAAAGGGTGGTTAGATTTGTTGTCCCTAAGCAACTGTGGTACTGAAGAAAATTCACGAATGTCTCCTACACAGGACTATTTTACAGCTGTGCTCAACAGAAAACCTTGACTTGAACTTCCTACATACTGACATTCAAAACTCTGCACGCTACCATGAAGGAGACAGATATTTCTCCATTTGTAACTAGTGTAGAATTTGATAAGCCTGCACATTTATAATGTCTGATGATCACAATCAACACTGTTTGGTTTTCTGTTGGTATACTATTGAGTGACCAATAGACTAGAAAAGTATTTCAGAAAGGTGGAAGGCTAAAGGTAACATTAGGGCCAACATGGCCCTTTATCCCTCACCTGTATATCAATTGCCAATAATACAAGGGGTCATGATTTTAACATAATTTGTAGAGGTCCACTACACAATACTTAGTAACATTCCAAATGCATAAGCTCTGCCTGTAGGCATTGTGAAATGTAGTGATCCCCACCCCCTCCTAGGAAAGGTAAATTTTCAACCAGGGGTCATGATTTGAACAATCATGGTAAAGGTCCACAAGGCAATGCTTCATGCTAAATCATCCATTAGAAAAGCTCATCCTGGTAAAGCCGGATGAGCTGCAAAAAAACTTTGGACCTTACCTGTCTACACATGTATCAAACATTTCACCACCAACTGACTCATACACAACATCAACTCCTTTCTGTGAAAAAACATCAAAGGTTTAATGCAATACAGTTTCAAATTACATCTAATATTGGTATTGGACTAAATGTTCTGCATGTAGAAGATGTAGTAGAGGTATAATACGGCACTTGCACTTCCTTGCCATTGAGCTAGCTTTTATGGCGACGTGGTAGAGTGTCCGCTTAGTGTACTGGAGGACCCGAGTTCGAATCCAGCTCGGGGCGATGTAATTTTTCACGGTTACATTTGGCGCCCAACATAAATAACCCACGTGTTTAGAAGTGATATCACCCTTAGAACGTCCCACAGACATTCATACTAAAAGAATTCGAGGACGAATTCTGGTAAGGAGGGGGTGTATGTAGTAGAGGTATAATACGGCACTTGCACTTCCTTGCCATTGAGCTAGCTTTTATGGCGACGTGGTAGAGTGTCCGCTTAGTGTACTGGAGGACCCGAGTTCAAATCCAGCTCGGGGCGATGTAATTTTTCACGGTTACAAAGACAATGAAGACAATTAATTTCTGATAGAACTAATATTAAACTAAGACACCTTTGGTATACAGCTGTGATTCATTCAGTATACTCTAAAGGGAAATTATATCATTATGCACCTACTATGACCTTTTATCTTGATATATGAAAATGTATTTTTTCTATCAAAGAAAACTTCACTTTTCCTTTCAGCATATTTCATCAATTTTTACCTTCAAGTAGTTTTAAGTACACAAAAATACAACTCATTGTGTTTCAAGCAATTAACTTTAACTGATACTCAATTTAAAAATTAGATACAGTAGATCTGGCACTTTATGCAGTGTGATTGAAAAATCTACACACCAGTATCAATCCACATGTAATTTTGCCATGATCTTATTTTGCTAAGTATCATTTTTCTGTGACAACTATAAAATTCCCTGATATTTCCATGACCTGTTTCCGGTGTGCTCCAAATTATCTGATGGTTAAGATAAAGTAGTTATAAGATGAGGAGAAAATTTTCCCTTATCCTAAACAGTAAATATGAAATTAACCTACTGGATATTCTTTTTTCAACACTTCTCGCAAATTTTCTGTTTTATAGTTAACAGGTCTATCACAGCCGATTTCCTGAAAAAGAACAAACACAAAAACATGGTACTATTTGCATGTTTTTTTGTCATTATTTACTATAATAGGGATTTCTTAACCTTCATTAGAGAAGTCTTTCCAAGGAACATTCCTCTGAAGTCTCACTAAAATTTGTCCAATGGTTAAGGAGATACTGTTTAATGCTTTTTCTATGTTTAGCTCAGACAGTCATTTTAGCGATAAGAAATCTGTTAAGCAGATACTAATTAAAAGAACAATCTGTGAAGTTTGGTTAAAACTGGCCTGGTGGTTAAGGAGATGTCATATAAAGGTTTTTCAATGTTCAGTTTTAGCAGCTATTTTGTGCAGCAGTGCAGACAGTTTTAACAATTTGGTAGAGCACCATCTAAAGATCATTCCTGTGAAGTTTGTTTGAATTGGCTTATTTGTTAGAAAAAATGTTGCTTAATTTTCTATGTTAGCTCGGTTAGTCATTTTGTGCAGCATGGTCGATCAGTTTTGGATATTTTTGAGGACAACCCAAGGTATCATCCTTTGGATAAAATATGCCCAGTGATTCAAGAGATGCTGTTTTGAGGTTTTTCTATTTTTAGCTCTGACAGCCATTATGTGCAGCAGAGTGGAACCATTTGTCAATGATATGTTTGGTAGAGGACTATCCAAAGAATATTTTTGTAAGGTTTGGTTGAAACTGGCCAAGTGGTTACGGAGAAGATGTTGTCTAAAAGTTTTCAATTTTAGCTCTAGTTGCAATTTTTTGTTACTGAGCAAAACAGTTTGAACAATTTTGGTATAGTGCTATCCAAGGAACAATCCTGTGAAGTTTGACTGAAATTGGCCACTTTGTTGAGGAAGATATGTTGCTTATAGGTGTTTCTATTTTTAGCTTTAGCAGCCATTTTGTCCAGGGGAGCAAATCAGTTTGAGCTCTTTTGGTAGAGGACCAACTTAGCAACAATCTTGTGAAGTTTGGTTGACATTAGCAGAGGTTTTTCTATTTTTAACTCTGGTGGCCATTTTGTGCAACAGAGCTCAACTGTCTGAGCACTTTTGGTAGGGAAGATACAATACAGTTTCATTGAAACTGACTGAGTGGTTAAGCAAAACATGTTGTTTTTCGTTCTTTTTAATGCTTAGCTCTGGCAGACCGAAACAGTTTTGGCAATGCACGACCGTCTTCAAGAGGTCACAATAGTTCACCATGAGCATTTTGTGATCAGATGAGCAAAAAAATCAAACAATAAGAGGGAAGACAATATTATATCCTTATGACTAACTTCACAAACAACATGGCCAGACAAAGTCATTCCTGAATGTCACCTTCCAATGGGTGCATAATATAATCTTACCTTTAAAAACTGCATCTTGTCTTCAGAAGAACATGTACCAATAACATGACAACCTTTCAGTTTTGCCCACTGAACCTGCAACAGAATACAACAAACTGTGTAAAAGTAAGATTATCTTAATCTACCCAGCAACCTGCATTAACAAGCCAGCAGTCCAAACAGGTGCTGGAAAATGCATGTTTTTCCTGAATATGAATTATGAGTGAGTTCATACAAAGGCATCATAATATTTATCAATCATTGGAATTTTCTGTAAATACTTGGTAGTACTTAGCATTTCCATAATAATAATAGTGCTGATAAAAATAGTCATGATCATCATTGTATCGAAAAGAAAAACAAAGGTGCTTAGTGCATGACATTCTCTGATTGTAGACAGACCTAAATCAATGCAAGTACAAGGTGCATTCCAAGAGTTGCAGGAAAAATATTAAAGCAAAACCCCCAGTGAACTTGCATTCTTATGGCAGCATGCCAAATGAACTTGTTTTCTTTCAGCAATACTTCAAATGATCTTGCATTCTTACAGCAATACCTCAAATGAACTTGCATTCTTACAGCAATACCTCAAATGAACTTGCATTCTTACAGCAATACCTCAAATGAACTTGTTTTCTTTCAGCAATACTTCAAATGATCTTGCATTCTTACAGCAATACCTCAAATGAACTTGCATTCTTACAGCAATACCTCAAATGAACTTGTTTTCTTTCAGCAATACCTCAAATGAACTTGTTTCCATTCAGCAATACCTCAAATGAACTTGCTTTCTTTCAGCAATACCTAAAATGACTTTGCTTTCATTCAGCAATGCCTCAAATGAACTTGTAATCTTAAGAAAGACAGTAAATGAACTTGCTTACTTATAGCAAAAATTCCCAATGAACTTGCATATGTACAGCAAAAATCCAAGTGAACTTGCATACTTACAGCCATCTGTCCAGTACCTCCAGCAGCAGCAGTAACCAACACAGTCTCTCCTGTTTTAAGATCACCAACCTGTAGTGAAAAAGCTGGTTAGATAATCATTGAATTGAACTGGCTCTTGATTGCAATCATACTACAGTAAACTCCATATATATCAACTCCGGATATGACGTAACTACGGATATAACGAACAGATTTTTCTGGCCCGATTTTTTGCCTTCTTTCTTTTTTGTAAAAATATACAGTTATAATGTACTCCGGTTCTGATATAAGGAACAATATTTTCTGGTCCAACAATGAAAACTGTACAGAAAAGTAATTGTATATATCAAACTACAAATATGTTCCAATGATATAAATTTTTCTTTTGTAGATATTATTCATAATGGTAAACTATTGCACATGTATAACCTTTTGGTAAACTATTTAAAATGAGAATACATACATATATTCAAGTGATTATATTTTACGTACTAAATAATTGTGAGCGTTAACATTTAAATTTGTACATTCACAAGCCATATCATGCATTTCGATCCTAAGAGCATACGTTGAATCAGCAACGGGTACTGATGAGTCAGTTTTCAGAATTGTAGGTCAAATCAATTTTGAGCAATGGAATACACAAGCTGTATATGATTATTACTGTGAAATCTTTGGATTAGGGACACAGGCTCAAGTATTTCAGAATTATGCACAACACAATATTATGTGAATAGAGGACTGCAGCAAATCAATATGCCCTGAGAGAGTAGAAGGGTACTATAAGGTTATGTACATGTATGATTCTATGATTACCTTATCCAGCGATATTGAAGCTGTAGTGCCACTTAGAATAAATGGAAGAAACTCTGCCTTCAATTCAGGTAGTGGAACCAAAAACTTGTCCTTCACTAACTGTTCAAAGAAAGACCAAAAAAAAGAAATACATAAATTTTTATACAAACGATTGAATGTTACATACCAAGTTTGTGAGACTACACAAACATATTAAACTAGATAATCACAGGGAAATCTCTTTTATGTTAAAATCACATGATAAAACATACAAGAAATTAAAGGAATAACCTTATAATCACTGAAAGCTCCATATTGAAGATACATTACAGGTTGGCCGGGCTTGTAAAACGTGTTTGGTCCAGTATCAACCACTTCTCCTACAGCCTGTGTTAATAAATGTATCTACATTAATATGTACTATAATACATGACAGGAATAATTTTACACTTGAAAATATGTGGGACTTCCTAAATATTTATAATGTCTGAACAACACACTTTATATGGTAAACTGTGATGATATATGAAGAGGATGCTAGATATTGTGCAACATTCAACCATACATCATTCATTGGTGGCAAATTCACACTATACATCCAAACATTCTTTAAGTGGAATTACATTTGTACTTCCAAACCATACATAAAGTACAAAAAGATGTGATTGAAAAAAAGGTAAAAGTATTTACAACACATACCAGAGTAGCAGTAGAATGTTTGATCTTAGAAAGGCAAGCATACCTAATTGGACGCTTTGATACATGTATGCCACTCCTTGATTTCTTTTTTTCTCCCTACTTTAAGAATACAAGCATGCACCTCAAATAATAAAGGAAGTGTCTTCTGGGGTCCGGGCTGGATTTCAAGACTAAAAGTCTCCAGTTCCAGACCCAGACCCCGATACTATCTATTATTATATAGCTTGTCTCTGGGTCTAGGACTTTTTTTATCCTTTCTTTTTGTTTACATTTACTTCATTTAAATTTAATTAAAAAAAATATTGATCTAATTGTTAATTATGAAAATTTGTAATATTATCTTTTTTGTGTTGTTATTTTTTTTGTTTGTTTATTTTTACAAGTCCAATCTCTTTGTGAAGCAATATAATGTACACAATATTAATTGAAGTTTACATGATAATTATATGTTATCAGAGGGAATTTCAAGACTTACTTAAAGCAAAACATGTAATTAAATTTGAATGAAATAAATTTGCCGGAACCGGAGACAAGTTATAATATATAGATAGTTTAGGGGTATGGGTCTGGACCTGTTGACTTAGTGTGAGGTCCGGGTGTGGTTCTCACGACTTATTATCTCGCGATCCGGACCTGAAGACATTTCCAATAATAAATCCATTGGGAATATTGATATAATCATACAAACCTCAAATCCTAAATCCATTGGGAATTTTGCATTTGGGTCATACCTCCCTGCTGTAAAATTGATGTCTGATGCATTTATACCAACAAACCTGTGAGTATGAATATAACAACTGATTAATTTTAATATTTTGGAAAGAATTGGCTGTGCCACTCATGAAAATATCACTTCAATACTCATGATTTGCTGAAAATCATAATGTGAATATACACTGAAAAGAAAGATTACCCTCTAAATATTTCATTGTGCATGTGCAAATTAATTTTGCAAGAGCATTTAAATGCAAAGTACCAAGAGTGTCAAAGGTGCTTCAAATTTCTATTTCAAGACTCCATTTCACATAAGGGAGCCTGTATCTTATGTTCTTTGTAGGAACTTCTGTGCGACAATGTAGTGTTGAACCATTCAACCACTGTCAATTCAGCATTCTGAAATACTTAGCTACAAATATAAATACTAATCAGCGAATCTTTACCGATTCTTTACCAATACTTCTCCATCGCCTGGTGTGGGCACTGGCTCTGTTTTGATGCTGACAATTTCCCGAAATTTTGGGCTTGCACGTAACGCTATTAGTTTTCGGAGGGTTGCAGGCAATTGTTTTCCAGCCATTTTAACTTTTTTGTTCTAGAAAGTGAACTGTCATGTCCTACGATCACCCGGATTTGTTATCTTTTCTCATGTATTTCATGTAAACAAAAGTCTCGACAGGCTGCTGTAGATCAGTAGAGTTCTCTCCCCTAGTAGCTTACACCAATGAACCGTGTAAAATATCTATATAAAATAAGATTTATGGCGGAAATGATTATACTTTACCATACAAAATAACAAATTATACTGTTCCTAGTACTTGTAAATAGCATATGAATATAGCATCAAATCTTAATATTGAAATTTAGAATATATTTTTATAACGCTTTAAGCGATTTAATCAAGTTTACTTCCGTGTTTATATTTTAAGAGCAAACTTTACAAGAATAACAATGTTAATCGATATATTTTACAGCATCACTGCAGCTGTATCATCACTTTATCTAATATATGTAATACGACAGGCTGTACAGTTCCTGTCATTACTAGAACTTCCCGAAAATGACACAGGTATACAGGGTAACATAGACCAAACTTTTCAACTGTTAAATAAAATTAAAAAGTCTCGAGGAAAAGGTCCTAATGTAAAACACCATACATTATGTCAGCTCTTACCTAATGGACCACTGTTCAGGCTCTTTATGAATTTTATAAATAATTCTGTTTTATCTCAGTTTAATTTGTCGTGAAATATGTTAAATATGATCAACTTTCCCACACATTGTCATATTATCTCAACAATCATTAATTCCCAAATTAAATAAACAATTTTTCTACACAACTGTAGAGACGCAGTGGTAGTGCATTTGCCTCGGGATTGGAGAGTCCCGGGTTTTAACCCCCGCCAATGCTATTACAGTAGTGTCCTTGGGCAAGAGACTAATACTTCCACAATTGCCTCTCTTTTCATTGCATGTCTATCATTTTGGCTCAATTTACCTTTCCATCAGGAGTGAGTATTGAAGTTCTTGAAATTGAAATTTTCTTAAACCATGACCAAATGTTATTGATAGTAAAATAAACTATCTGAGGTTATTATTTCCTGAGAATGGCATATAATTTTATTATCGAAGTTATCTGTGAGGGCTCTTGCAATCATACTGCATCAATAGTTTGTTGCATTGTTACACAGGTCATTGTTACACGGGTAATGCGCCCCTTGACCCAAGTTTCATCGATATTATCCTATGAGAGTTTACAAAATAAAGTAACTGAAAAAGATAATGACCTTATACCCTTAAGTGTGAATTTGACCATCATCTTAGGGAGGAAAACATTCTTAATAAAATTTTGTCAAAAGCCTCAGGCTGGTTTGGTGATAATCTCATGACTGTTGACATTGTTGTTGACATTGACTGTGAGCTTGTGCATTTGGAACTTTGGTCCTGCATATCCTCTACATATAAGTGTGGTATTGTATTGAGACTATCTATTGCTATATATATCATATTGGGAGATCAGTGTATTACAGTGTAGTTCATCTATTAAGACCTCCCTCAATATTAAGACCAAACATTTTAGAACCAAATGATCAATTTCATAGTAAAAAGCTCTCAACAGTAAGGCAATAGCTATATATTCAGTAATAAGACCACTGGTCTGAAAGGTGGTCTTAATAAGAAATTTTACACTCTTAACGGATTAACAACTTAATATTCCGATTGACTGATTTTCCAGATAATAAAACCATTTCCCATTTGTATTCAGTCTGCATACAAACAGTAGTCTGGCAGTTTTAGACCAAGAGTTACAGAAACTGAAATATGTAAGAAAAACTAAAATTGAAGTTTTGCTGCTTTCAATAATTTGGCTTGGGCTTTCAGCAATACTACAAGTTACATGTGTGCACAATTATTGTGAAAAGTTGATGCTCTAATACATGAAATAACTTTAGTTGGTACAAGTTATATTTTTTTCAGTTTTTCTCTTTTCAGATGCAACAACATTTACATTGTTCACCATAGATGCCTGCCTGGTTGTGTTATTTATGGTTCAACACAGTGGTTTAGCTTCCATTACCTACAGGAAGAAGATGGATGACTTGGGTTTAACTCCAATAGCCAGATCAGTCTATGTTTTCTTATCTGCAGCAATGCTAAAAGTAAGAATTAACTACTAGTAATTTTTAGTTTAAGTATTGTATCTACCTTTCAACAGTTTTTCAGTTACAATGTACAATTATGTACATACTTGGTGTCTGACATTTTATCTTTAATAGGTTTTCAGGACATACTAGTATCAACCAGTACTTATTTGTCTTTGCATTAGTTAAAAAAACATACATGTATTATGGTAAATACTAAATAAGGTGCAAACTACATAATCTGTTGTGTAATTTGCACATTATATTGAGCAAGATACATCATATATACTATCATTGTTTTACTTTTGCTTCTCAACTTATTTTACAGTTATTGATGCATCTATGGCAACCAATACCTGAGGTTTATTTCTGGCACATAGATATCTCAGACAGTCCTCTACTGGCTTTGTTCTTTACGATAATTCATGTAGTGCTGTGGCTAGTACTGTTCCTACAGGTGCTTGTACTAGAGCCACTTCATTTCATAGGATTAAAGCAGGTTAGCTAAATACACTAATATTCATTTTAGTTTGACACAGACTCTTTAATTTAACTCATACACTAAAAGTTGTTGGTTCATTCATAGAAAAAGTGCAAATGTACAGTTATTGAAGATAATGAGACAGTGACAGAGGAAAAGAATCCAATATTTTTGTGTAAATTCATTGGGTAATATTTAATCTTTTTTTGCATGCATTATATACCTTTTTATACAATGGTTGCAATGTTGTGTGTACGTTTTTATTTGTTCAGTCACTGTCACATTATTCTAAATAGGCAATGCAATTTGAAAGTTAGATGAAGAAATCTTAAGAAATGGCAAAATTATAGCCAACATTAAGTTTTCATGACAAAATCTAAGTACAAAAAGGGGCATAACTCTGTCAAATATAACCTTGACCTACAAGATTTGGCGGCATCAAAACCCTTTTTTCGTAAGCAATACAAGTATTTTGATGAAGAAGATGGCAAAGAATAGCTAACGTCAAGTTTATGTGACAGATGGACGGACCGACAAACAAAGCAATCTCTATGTATCGCCTTTACTCTGAAAGGGCGACACAAAAGAGAAAACAATAGATTGAGTATAAACTAAAAAATAAAATACCGCTACTTTGAACACAGATTCTTGTTGTATTTCAGGTTTACCATTACATAAAGAACTGGCAGACTCCGCAGTCCTATCTCAGTACACGCCTTCGGCTTCTCCTGGCCCAGATGCCTCACGCTGGAGCAGGATGCTTCATAGCCATACTGTGGATACAACCATACATGACATTTGATAGGATGATACTAGCTACCGTGTTTACTGCATATCTGTGCGGCTCTTTCACACTAAGCGAGAAAGATTATGAGTATGTTAAACAATGTTCCTGGTCAACAAGCACAGTTCATTCAAAGTCTTACAAAAGTAGTAGAGTTCGGTAGTTAACTGACAGCTTTGTACCTACATGTATATACAAATGTACATTTATTGACTTGAAAGGCAGCATGTTGATGCTATGTGAATAAGTTGTAGCATAATATAGTGATCATTTTAATAAGATGTAACAAATAGTATAATGCACAACTGCAATATTGTTTCTACAAAGAAGTGGTTGAGGCTGTATACATTGATGCAGTAATGTTTCTACAATAAAGAGGTCAAGACATGTAACTTTTGTCATTTTGTGACTTTCATCTGTACATTTAAAACATTAATGTGGCCTTTAGTTGTATTTTTATCAGCATGATTGTTAATCTTCAAGATCAAAGTTTGTGTTATATCACACAACCAAGACTAATCATGAGCACTCAAGCTGGACTGAAGCATTTACTGTTTCCTGTATAAACATTGTGTTCATTTTTTTGTCTCTATTTTGGTGCTAGCCCAATATAATTATTTGCACATGTATAATTTTAGAATAGTGTCATGTTATACAGGGTAAAACAATGTGTATATAATCATATTGAGTTTGCTGTCACTATGGCTCCTAAATCTGGAATTATTCAACTACATGGAAAAATAATCTGTACTGTCTTGCGGAACAGTAATAAATCTTTTTTTAAGGACTGCTACTGTGAACCTTTCAGGATGTTAAACAGAGTTAATTTCAGTTAAAGAAAACAAATGTATTAATACAGTACATTGTTTTTGTATCTCAAAGTTATTGAACACTACTGTAGTTCAAAATGTTCTTCAGAGCAGCTGTTTAATTTATTAAATTGTATTTAAATTTTTATCATGGAAAGAATCTCTTATACATGTGCATTGTAACTTACTGGCCATACTTCTACTATAATACTCATATGATTGTTTATATCATAGTTATACTTATTGTACGTTATACAGTTTTTTATTGTGATGCTTCATAGTGCTATTGTAATGAATAAATGTGGTAAAACTACATGTATTTATTGTCATCATGTAATACCGGGTACTTGTAATACATTATAGAAAGCAGAATCATTGTCTCCTGTCCCATATTTTATATCAAATATATCAATATATTGAAAAATTAATGGACTATAAGGTTCCTTTGTATAAATATTTAAATTGAATGGTAGGACTATAATAAAACATTGATATTTTCAGACTATTATAAGGGAAGCAACTGTGTTGACCTTGTATGTACATAAGTCACCATAGTTCTGTCCCTTCTGTTCAAAGATCTAGGTCACTAAATTATTTACAACAACGAATGTCCTAGCAAGTAGATACTACCCGTCAAATATAGTGGGCCCTTCCACGGACCCTGTCTCAATGTATGTTTGACATCCCCAGTTGAGAGAGACAGATGCGTTTTCTTTTACAAATCTGGAAATTGAATGATCTTACCACATCTAGTAGAGAACCATCACGGCAACATTCCCGTGAAGTTTGGTTGAAATTAGCCCAGTGGTTTACCAGCGCAACATTCCTGTGAAGTTTGGTTGAAATAATCCCAATGGTTTACCAGCGCAACATTCCTGTGAAGTTTGGTTGAAATTAGCCCAATGGTTTTGGAAATGTCATTTGAAGAAATTGTTGATGATGAAGACAACTGATACAGGATGATGGGAAAAGTTCGAGTTAAAAAAAACTTGTGCATGTCGTACCGCATCAAGACAATTCCCGTCATGCTTTTATGCATGGTTCATACAGATTATCTTTGAAGTTCAAAAGCTTTTCCAGGTCATTATAAACCAAGTTAACCCCTACTGTAAGAAATATAGTGAAGAACTGGATTAGGCTGTGTCAATGAGAATTTCAATCCAAACTGATGACAGAAACGATGGTTAGTTAAACTTTCGGCCAGTAAAAATGGCCAAAAATTCCCCCTCCCAAGTTCATCTTAGCATTGTAACAAGTCTGTTACATACCGTTAATCTTCCTGGTTACTATAGACAAATAAGCTACCATGACTTTACTGTCGTTTTTATTGCATCACAAAAATACAATACATTTACAACGTTATCACAAATGGAATAAACACAACAAAAAATGTATTTTTAAATTATATACATGTATAATTAACTTCCAAATTGTGGAAAAACTAACAGTGCTTTGAAAATGAAAGACTCTGTAATATAACAAAATTTTCATAATGACATAATGAAATTCAAAAGGTATCGTACCTTAATATGTTGACTTTACATTTTGACCAGTTTAGTTTAAACTTACTTATTTTACATTGATTGTAAAACAAGTTCTTGAAATTTCTGTAACTGCTTGCTGGAGTTCAGACCAGTACTTGCCCAGAAAGGAGGGATGATGGAAGATTTGAACCTGCGACCTCCTGACAAGGAGTCCAACACTTTACCCCTACACCACAGCGCCTCCAATTTTACTATGGCTAAATATCAAATATTAATGAAAAAATGTGCACTGTGTCAAATGAAAAATTATTCACAATGGTAACACTAACATAATAACAACACAATGGATGTGGTGGATTTATGTCGCTCACAGGAGTAATATCTGCTTGGTAGGTGTCTTTGCACTAAATCATCAGTAAAGGCCACTTTTAGTTTTAGTAGCAGTGTCCCCAGTTTACAGTAGACTAGAACCATTCCAGTTTGTTTTGAAAGAGGTAAATACAAAAATGCTTCAAAGCAAATATGGTGATCCACTTGTTCATCGGAAGAAAAAGCCAATTAAAGTCTTCTCTAATTTTAGTGAAGGGAGACCCTGTGTGCAGCAGATCAGAACCATTAATTCTTTTTAAAGAGGTCAATGCAAGGACACTGCAAAGTTAGATTAATGACCTTGTGAGAAGTGTTCTAAAGATGTTTCTATATTGCCAGTGACAGTGGCATCTGTGTGAAATGAACTGCAATCATTTCCTGTTTTTCTTAAATAAAAGAGGTAGAATATAAATACATGTACTAAAAAAGATTCTTGTGTGACATTCCATCTACTGGCAAAAAGCTGCCCACAGCATTTTTCTTTTATTAGTATAGGTTGACCCTGTACACAGAACCATTTCTTGTTTTCTGAAAGATGTTGAGGCAAGAATGTGTCAGACTTAGTTTGGTGACCAATGGTCAATTTGTTAGTAAGTCTATGAGAAAGTTGTAAACCTTTTTTTAACAGTTGTCTATGAAACATTGTTGTGACATTCCATCCAGTTTCATGAGTTTTAAGTTGTGTGTTATTTTAGTCAAAAGTACCCTTACATTCAGTAGACCAGCACTATTTCCTGTGTTTAATATAGAGGATAATTGATGGTTTTGGTGTAATATCATGTTATAGTTTCACCGTATGGGCATTAAAAATTGATATTCTTACAAGTGGCATAGCCAAGAGTGAAAATAACACTTTTGGTGCTCACAAGTGAAATTATCATGATATTACATGGATACCAACAATTTTCTGTTTATTCTATGTCTCAATGCCTACTTTTGTTGAGTTTGTTTTAAAATAACAAAAATTGCGGGTAATGTCATCAAAAGCATCATTTTAACGTCACCGTTGTATGGTTTCAGGCATTCATTATGCCTGGTACACATTTTGACTTTAATCCGGGTAGAAAATTTTAATAATTTTCACTGAGTGGACAGTGAGTTTCTTGAGATAGAATCCAGTCATATTTCGATAAACCACCAAAAAACATGAAATAAAAGAATCATTCCTGTGAACTCATTTGGAAATGCCACTATAAGTTTCTAAGGAGTGGATTTTTTCAGGGATCTTCGTGCTTTGATGAATCAATTTGAGTTAATAAGGTTTTATAGGTCACATACATCACAAAGAATCAGAAGGTCATAAACAAGAGCTGTCAGTAGGACAGCGTGCTCGACTTTTTTAGTGCTTGCCAATAAAACAAAACTTTGACAGTTAAGGGCACACAAGACTTTAACTAGGAATTTCTAAGTACAAATCAAGAAAATTTTTCACGAGTTTCTTCTCTTGCTTACAGATAGGTCTTACGATGGTACATAAGACTCCAACTTTCAAAGAATATCTCAAATGGTTAAGTTAAAAGTGGACAAGAATGAAAATTTTAACTGAGTTTCTAAGTCAAAAGGGCCTAATTCAAATAAAATCCTTGACGAATTACCTTCTCCTGCCCATGTTTGGGAATCATGATGGTAAACAAGTATTCCAACTTTCAAATTAATATTCAAACAGTTCAGTAAAAGTGGATGGTACGAAAAACTTAACCAAGATTCTAAGTCGATAAAGGCCTTACTTTTAAAAAAATCCCTGACAGAGTTACGTTCTCTTGCGTACAGATGGGGGTAATGATGTGAAATAGCATTAAAAGTTTCAAAGCAAATCTCAAAGGGTTAAGGCAATAAGTGGTTTTCCCATATTCAATGTATTTTCTAAGTCAAAAGGGCATATTCTGTCAAAAACCTTGACAGGTTATGTCCTCTTGTCTGTTGATGTAGGTCATGATGGTAAACAAGTATGGTTAGTTTCAAAGCAATACCTCCAATGGTTTTGAAATGAAGTGAGGTGGTACAAAAAACTTAACCAAGCTCAATACACTTTCTAAGTCAAAAAAGGGCCATAATTCTGTCAAAACCTTGACAGAGTTATGTACTCTTGTCTGTATATGGAGGTTATGATGGTAAACAAGTATGGTAAGTTTCAAAGCCATACCTCTAATACTTTTGAAATAAAGTGGGGTGGTACAAAGACTTAACAAGGTGTGCGCCAACGCCGACGCCGGGAGTAGGATAGCTCCCCTTTTCATAGAAAAGTCGGCTAAAAATCACATAGAATCACTCCTGTATCCAACAGTTTCCAGAGAAGTTTTTAATATTTACTATACTGACATGCAGAAAGCTATTCCCTTTGTCTAAGGACCATATTTTTCACAAATCAACATTGCTTGTACATTCTCAGCATAAGGTCACCAAACAAATATTCCTGTTAAATCATTTGAATTCCAACCGATGGTTTTTGAGAAGAAGACTTTTTACGCTTCTATATACATGTAAGTCTAGGTAAAACAAATGGCCTCGCCCCTTGATGTGTGGCTAATTTTGACACCAAGGGCAATATTTGCAGATACTAGGTAGAGGACAACTAGACAATACTACACATCAATTATCTAAGCTCTGAACTTCGTGATTTTGGGACAGATGTTTTCTTTTTGTTGCATGGCAACCAGTTCTGTGTAGAATAGAATGTTTTTAAAAACTTTGGGTAAGGATCCTTCAATGAACGATCCTGTGAAATCGGACTGAAGTTAAGCTAGTAATTTTGGAGGAAATGTCACTTGAAATACAATGCCAACAACAAATAACAGACACTGAGTGATCACAATGTATAAGCACTTTTTATGCTTTGGTTAGCTAAATATTACAATAAATACATAAGTATCACAAATATTAATACTCAGATCTTAAAATCTGGCTAAAAAAAATCTTCACAACTACTTATACATTGTACATTACAGTAAAATGTATTAAAAAATCAAGTCATAGCCAAGTACAGACTCAACATTTATAGCAGGTATGGATATACTCTACTCAACATTTATTGCTATATAAAATCTGAAAAATATACAACAAGTTTTACATTAATTTTAGTTTAAATTCAGATCTTTTTAACTAGCTTGAACACAAATATTCTCCAATACTAAACAGTTTCAAATACATTTTCTATTGGATTGACAAATTTGCTTCTATTGGCAAAGATCAAGTTTTGCAAGATCTACCAAAAATATACTGACAGACTTGCCCTGGCTACTTGAGCCTACCTGTGATGGACTTGAAAGATTCATAAAAAGAAAATATGTCAACTTGTGTTTAGCATAAAGAGCAAATCTGCATGAAGAGCAAACTGACACCAATGCCATCAATTAAATTATACCACGTATTATATAATACTATTTTAAAAGCATCATCTAGCCCTATATCTTAACAACAAATAACAATACTTACATGAGCTACCCTTTAACCTTCTAAATTTTTACACATTTACTGATCCTGATCTGCACTGGTCATAAACACAGAACTATTTGCTACTAGCAGGGTTAAAGAGAAATGTTTCTTTTTAGTTCTGTTTCTTTATATCTGACACTGAGATACACAAACTATATGCACAAACTGACATTTATATGCTGTATTAGATTAGTATACAAAATGTATGTGTATCTGTGCATTACTAGCTGTTTCTACATGTCAAAAACATTAATCAACATGGTACATCAACATTACCACCTTACCATAATCTATTTGTAGTTTTAAATTGACCCAGAGTCATTAGTGACCCTAGGGTGTGGGGCTATGTGCCTTAACTTAAAGCAATTGTCCTATCTTTAATGTAAGGCCTGCACAAAAACAAATCCCACATCCTGTTATACATCATCTTAATACCAACCATGTGATATGAAAATCAAAATTTATTTGCTTATCCTGATTTGTACAAGAACAGGTCTGTGTGCAAAATTTCAGTTTTTCTAATGTCACATAAGGTATGGAAATTTGTCGTTTAGGAGAAACTTTTGTATCAAGATAACAAGGACTGTTACCAAAAATTATTTCATGCAGGCCCAGTTAATGAAAATAATATCCAAGACATCCTGACAACACTGGAAAATGGTAGCCCAGACCTTTATTTAATTATATTGGTCTTCCATCTTTTTACTAGCCAATTGAGAAATGATGGCTATGTAAACAATCATCAACCCGATCAACAACAGGGTAGTAAAGATTCCCGCTATAATACTAATCTTTATCATCTTCTTCGCACTCTGTGAATGTCTCTCTGCCGACTGCATGTCCCCATATGCTGCTGCTGCTTTTGCCTACAATATTGTAAAGATATTTTTTCAATTTCAATGTTTGCGACAGTCTCATAATTTGACTATAGAAGAATGTGGTTAAATCACTGTCAGGAAAGATATGCATAGCTCAGGACTCAACTACAGTCCACTAGCGGCCTAGTTAAGGAGTACAGGAACCGCATGCCAAGTTGGCTACTAGCTCATTATTAACCACAGCATCTTGAAAATCACTGTGGGGAATCAAATTATCAAAATAGCTTTATACAAAAGCAGGAATACTCAATAACTTTATACTCAATCTATAGACTGTTTCGGACAAAAGTAAATCTATAAAAAATGGGAAGGGGACTGTGACTGAGACCTGTGTATTTCTACAGTACTTTTATGTTGCCATAAGGTTGGATACATTTTACATTTACAGCTTAAAGGGGCACTCCCTGTATCTAGCAGATTATATTCTCCAAACATAGATTATGTGTTCAATGAACGTAATATGATAAATGAACACAATTTCAAACAAGAACCTATGGCAAAAAATGCCTCATTTTACCACAATTAATAAATGTAGAGGCCTGTATAGGGTACGTCGACTTTCATTATTCTCCAACATGTTTCATAGATATACTTTTGTTGAGAGATAATTTTGATCATGTGATTCCCCACCATGAAAAAAGTCTGCAAAAGATATCTTGAACTCATCCAGGTTTGTAATTTTTGGAGTGGAGTTGAAAAATGAGCCAGTAGTACTTCTGAGATGGCGTTAATGGCTGGAACAGGACAAAAAATGTAAACAAAGTCAGTCAGAGAGTGAGTTAGTGGATGAATAATTTGAAAAGGTTATACTGAAGTTATAGTATCTGTTCTCAACTTAGAATAAAGAAATAGCAATGAACATAGAAACAAGCATCACTAATAATAAAGGTCCATTACTAAGACCAAATTGAATTTTCTTTTAAATCTGGAATTGTAACAGGGAAACACAGTTTGAAACTGGCTTCTTAAACTTTACAATAGCCGTGGAGTTTTTCCTTGTTTGAAATACTGCTGCAGAAAAACGATTGAATGTTTTTGTATTTCCTTAAAATGACCTGGTTGGTCTTTTTGTCCTACTTTCGCTTTATTGCATGTTGTACACAACAGAGATATACGTTGCACATCACTAGCTGTAAAGTTCTTTCAACTATTACTCAAAATAGGCATACTTACTCTTGTACAACCTAATACAGCCTCTTTCTGGGAGACTTCTGGGAAATAACAAACATATATTAAAAAAAATGGAAAACTTACTTTCCTTTTTGAAAAGGCAAAACATACTTTATTAATTCTTTTGTTAGTTCAAATTTTCAACAATATGGTCACATCTAATGTACATGCAGTATGTCATACTTTTCCTTCTGAGAAGATGCCTGTTACAATTTCAGATTTAAAAGAAAGTTTCAATTTAGTCTTAGTAATGGACCTTTAATAGGAAGATTCTGAATATTTGTCATGGTAAATCAAACAAAACCTTTTTGCAATATTCAATAACGGTAAAACTGATTTATTCATATACATGTATTTTTGTAATAATGGAAATGGAAACATTAATTTTCTGAAGAGTATAATAAACTATTGGCCACTGAAGGATAATATCACGTCAAGCCCTTTAAAGGTACATGAACACTTCAGTGAGCATAAATCTTAGTGGTCATTGGGCTTTAAAATCTGGTTACTTATTTCATATAATAGCCTGAGTGTAACTTACATCTGAAGCCCTCATGATGGCAAAGACTCCTGTAGGAAAGAAGCAGAACACAGTGACAAGTATTGCTGCTATCATATGATCTGCTGCATGTGGCGCTGGTACCACTGTCACAACACCTGTCTGTAATACAACATCACACAGGTATAACAAATTAACAATCCAATTACATGACTGTATAGATTTCTATTATACATGTATATGCATTTTCTGTTTTTAATTTACACTGTCTTTATAACTGTCATTTTAAAGAAATGAAGTGCATACATTTCTTTACATACTTTCATTGTTCCCAGTTAGGAAAAACAAATAATGAAAGAATGCCAGGTCTGTCTTTTGTAGGTTACAACGACCATGTTAAAGCTTTATTTCTAGGCTATGTGCCCTGTCTGACTCTACACAGTCAAAGCAACCGATACAACCCATCAGATCTGCCCAGATATATTTACATTTGTATATTTACCATCTAAGTTCTAACACAATTAACAAATGTTGCTAAATAAGCCAAAAGTTGAGCCAATCAAACTTGTGTTAGACAGATCTATTGCATGCACCATAATATGCTATTCACTTGGCCAATTGACTTGATCCTAAGTAAGACCACAACAGTTACTGGCATTATTTCATACCCCATTTTCAATTTTAATCTTTTACTTTCAACACGCAAAATCCACAAAGTAAACAATGTGAAATGATTATTTTAAATGTCTTTCACATCATAGTACATGTATGTGCAGTAATTAATATACAAGAAAAGAAACATAACAGCTTTATAAAAACTGCAACCTGCAGGTTTCTCGGACTTATTTATTAACATAAATGTAAGTATGATAAATTTCAAATTCATTTGATATCCAATAAACTATAAAATGACACTGAGCAACAAATCACCTACATTGTTATACTGTACTCCATAAGGTGGTGGCTGTACAACATATCCCTGCTGTGCTGGCTGGCCCTGTATGACAAAGCCAGACTGCGGTGGCTGCATGTAATTTTGCTGGCCTGTATACCCAGGAGGTGGCCCATCCACAACTGGCACTGTGCCATCTTGCATTAAAGGCTCTCCTGAAACATAAAAATTGATATTTTGAATTTGAATCAAAATTGCTGTAACTTGCCAATTCACAATGTTCATTAATTAGTAGTTCAAACTCTACATGTCAAACTGGGGGGTGGGAGGGCAGGGGGATTAATGCCATCACTAACGTGGTGTTACTTCCTAGAAAGGTGATTTGAGTTTTACAAATTTTACAGTGCTCTAGTACTGATAACTGAGTTCTATTTTGATGCATATTTATCAGAATTTTTATTTTCTTTGTGTGACTGTGTGTAACAACATCTTCATGTAACATATCAATTCAAAGCAGTGATTCTTTTTAGGCTGATTTGGGGCCTCTACCTAGTATATTTAATCAACAAATTTCTACTGTTTGACAGTACTGTCAATTATTCCTTTCAAAGTTCATAGGTCATATTTTATTAAGAAAATATAGCATTGGTTGGCTGTCTTTATTAGAGTTGATTTGATTGGTTATTAAGAAGTTGTTATTTGAGGCCCAGAAGATGGGTCAGGCATATTTTTCAATTATTTTGTTACTGTAGTTATCCTTTTTGTACTGATCACAGCAAGGTCTTTCAAATAGTATGGTCCGGACACGCCCTCTATAAATGTCTTATCGTACTGATAATCTTGTCTCGGATATCAATTTTTACCTGGAAGCATTTATCACACCGTGCATTTATCACGCCGGGCGAGTAAACTGGTATTGTCCGACAGTTGTATGCAAAACTGCCTGTTATTGTGTCATTTAAATACCACATTTAATAAAAAAATGGTATAATTGGAAAGCTGATGAAATTTTCTGTAAAACTGAGAAATTAAAACCTCTATATATAATTAACTTTTATCTTTAACGCAAGTTAAACACGGTCCATGCTATTCCGTCTTGCATGTTTTAGCGATGGATGGTAATTTGACTTGCGATACTGGTCTTACAAAACTGTACGTTATTATGTTATCAAATAAAAAAATGAAAATCTAATTCATATCTGTTGAAAAAAAACATTTTAAATTTACATTTTAATTAGCAATTTTCCATCATTTGACCCTAAATATATAGTGAAAACCTGTGCACAAAATATCACCGTATCGCGAAAAAAAAATCACCATTGACGCCATTTTTAGATTTTGAACGGATCTAACTGTCCCAGAAAATTAAAGTACAGGTAAAATACGTAAATCTAAGACATAACAGAAGTACATTAGACTTAAATCTATGAGAAAGAGATGTTACATCAATCCCATGAACACCATGCAAGTAGGAAAGAAGCGCTAAAATAAGGTCGGTTTTTGGCTTTTGGTCATTGGTGAAAAAAACCCATTCGTATGAGGTCAACTTTCCAATGCGTAAATCCACCTAAAACGAAACACCAGTAAAATATAATATCATTTATGATAAGGGAATGCATATATTGTATTAAGGATCACTTTGTTGGTCAAATTGTTGGTAAAATATCGAGCTATACGTAGATATAAAGTATCAATATTTTCTTTCTTTTTCCAAAATTGTGAGTACCTGGATGTTTGTCACGTGATCCGAGGCAAGTTATTTATCGTATTACGCTCGTTTCTGGACCATACCATTTGAAAGACCTTGATCACAGATACAATTAAATTTTACCTAGTAGTTTGAGCGGTAATTGACAGGTCACACAAGGGACAATAGAAATTTTCAGGGCATTTTTTCCGAAAATTGGAAAGGGGCACAGGCTGTGGCACCAAAATTGGGAAATTTTATGCGTATTCGCATTCAAATTGGGAAATTTACCAAAATATTTGTTAACACTTGAAAAGCCCCTACCTGTGGCAACAAACGGGTCTGGGGCTTTAAATATTACTGGCAAAATCATGTGAAGAGTTTTTCAGGCATGAAAAATAAAACATTGATTTTTGACAGTATTCCATTTATAAAGGCTTTTACTTAATCATTGTTGTTTGGATTTGTAATCAGGTGGGTCTCGGCAGGATTACGTGGGACTGTCTTACATTAATCATTCCATTTTTCTCGAATTTGACTTGTCTGTGGACAACTTGGGCAGAAAAAGTCGCTTGTCCGCCAGCAAAAAAAACCCGTGTTGGACAAGTCGGACGTAGGAATTCCGCACCCCTGAGAAATATAGATTAACCAATGGCCGCGCATGTTTTCAATATAGTTCTGCAAGCTTACAAAAATGTCTGCCCACCCATGTTGAATTGAAAAATGCGTTAGAATCGTTTGGCCGCCAGTTTGGCAATATTTTGGTTTCGAATCGGCGAGAATGAAAATATAGTATGAAAATCGTATGAAAATTGCAGACAATTACCGGTACTTTTATCTTAAAAAATGATTGCGTCGATTTGTTAATTTATACTTTATATCCATTCAACTTCTGGGAACAGTAGATCTATTGTATCGAACCGTTACATATCGTACAGCAACTGTATATCATGATATGTTTCGTATTGGGAGAAAAGTGTATCATTACACGTCTTAAGTATATCAGAAATGTCAGCGAAATCTCAATGATTTAGACTCAGGACAGTGATTCTGATATTGATAGTTCTGCAAAAAAAGTTTGCGAAGCCTGACTACAGGTAAACGTATGGGTATTTAATTGAATACTGAAAAAAATTACAATAATTCAACTAACATATAGGATGTCAAATCAGAAAGTGTTGACTTTGTTAAAATATGATAATGTAAATTCTACACTGCACTGACTAGTTGTCTACCCAGAATTCGACTGACCGTGTTTAAGTTTTTTTATTTGAATACTGAAAACAATTAAAATAATTCAACTGACATATAGAATGTCAAATCAGAATGTGTCAACTTCGTGAAAATATGATAACTGCACCGTCTACCCAGTATTCGACTGACCTTGTTTTAGTTTTTTTGTATTTTAAAACTTTTTTACTGTTACCTATTACATAATACTTATTTCCCTTCCGAATCACTCTAACAACCAAATGGCCTTGCAAATTGAAAATCATCAACAGTCAAATGAAATGACGTAATATCACATGCTGGGATTTGACATTCGGTTGCCTATTAAAAAAGGTAACTCGTATGAGAATATTGCACACAAACATTGAAGTTAGTTCCCATACACATTATGCTTCCGCCCGATAATGGTTTTGCCTTATATTAGTCACATGTGTTTTAATTTAACATCAATGTTGCTTCAAGTTTATTCTTGGCTTCGCCGTGACGTCATACTGACCAGTTAACCAATCGGATTATTAGGTCGCGTTCATTTCTTCATTCGGTAAAAGGTGAAAACTAGGTCTTTACCATTGACTCATATGCAAGTTTTAATTCATTTTACCACACAGAACTCGCCTCCCGAAGGAACCTGCTGCATTTTTCCTTTGACTGAACAAGAACACTGCAAGGGGGTTTCTTTACATTCTAATCAGCACTTTCAGTGCTTTGATTATGTTATGATTATGAATCTGATGATGCAGAGCAACCGTGCACACTTAAAATTGACATAATTTCCTTAATGATCTATTTGAAAAAGATATGGACTGTATTGAAACTTATTGTTACACTTACCAGATCCCTTTTCTGACATGACTATCCGCTGTTTAAATGAAAAATAAACGTAAACAATCGAAGAAGGATGTTATTTTTCTGCACCCGGTGATTCGTTAAACTACTGATACATTATTGCTTTCGAGCTGAACGGTTAGACTGTAGTAAAACGTTCATGCTTACAGTAAATCTTACGGAACGAACAATTTACAATATTGTTTATGTCAGCATCACATGCATGTAACATGCCATGATGAATAAAGAATTGAATTGAATCAAAGGCTTCTTAGACCAAAAGGCTAGTTAGCCGTACATATATTTCATATGTTTGATTGTTTTCACTTTTAAAATATTGTTTTAAAATATCTTTTCTCGTTAAACCGTAACTGGTTAATATTATGTATGTATGTCAATATGAAAGACGAGGAACTGTTAATGTTCAAGTCTGATCTGTAAATAAAATGTCTGCTCTGTTTAAAAAAATGTTTATTTTCCACTTGTCATTTGTCACTAGCGATACTTGTGAAAGATAAGATGACACAATTAACTCTTTTAATTCATTTTTGACTCAATAAGTCAAATCTATGTGACATCACTGATTGAGTAATGCTCGTTAATTTGTGAATGCGAAAAAATATTTTTCTCCAACATTAAAAAAATTGGAAAAGTGTATTATCTGGCCGTTCTATAATTATACGAAGTAAGAGTATATTGGAAAATACAGCTGTACCCTTTATTTTTTGATGAATTTTAAATGTTTGGTATTAAATGAAAGCTGAAATTATGAAATTTATGAATATGTAAAAGAAAAATTATAAGTAAAACCGTGATAAAAACTTAAGATTCAATATTTCGGGCATATTTAACTGCTTTTAGAAGGCAGTGGCGAGGTAGCGGTAAATTACATGGTACTACTTCGATCCTTATCTAATATCAGTAAACAGGAAAAGTATTACAAATAATGTACATTAATGAATGATTATTATGGAATGATATTGAGGTAAAAATTACACAATGCCTGCTTACTGTTACAATTTACTCATTGACACTGCTATTGTGCTTATTGGTACAGTCACTATGCATGCTTGCACTTTCATCACGCTTGTTGACAATTACACAATGCCTGCTTACTGTTACAATTTACTCAGTGACACTGTTATTGTGCTTATTGGTACAGTCATTATGCATGCTTGCACTTTCATCACGCGTGTTGACAATGATACCATGCTTGCTGGAAGTTACAACTTTTATGTTGTTTAGGCCATGATGCCTTTTTCATATTTTCATTTGACTGAATGACAGTGCAATCTAGCGTAATGGTTTATTTCATCATGCTGTGGTTATCTTGGTTAATTTGTAATGCATCCAAGAACAAAATACACGAAGTGATCAACCGGTATGGAAAATGTTATCAGGCACTAGGCAAAATAGAACTAAGCATAATGTCATTTCAAAATTGTAAGTCACATTTTGATAACAGGGGGCGCTATGTTCTAGTCGTGTTTTTCCGTAATTTGAATAATTATTTGCCGGAAAGATTATCGTGGATATCCGAATATGTATAATGTTAAAAAAACAAATAGATTTCCACTTTCATTTTCACTATATTTATATAATGTCAAATCCTTCTTTAACACTCCTGCCTCTCAGTTACAACACATAACATAACTCCTGCATGGGAAAGCTGGATGCTAAAAACACGGCAATTTCCCCTCCCATTCCGAGTTCCCCAACGGTGTGAAGGCAATGATTGCAACTGACTAGTGCAGACTGGCGCAATAGCACTTCCGACGGTATACTACTCTACTATGCCCAAAAAACATATTGAAGTAAATCCTGGGTGAGAAAATACCAAGGTCCCTCCTGGGGCTCAAAGCCCGGACCTCGTGATCTGAAGGCGGACACTCAACAACGTCGCTAAAGGGTTAACCCAACAGCAAGGCTGTTGGAAGTGGCCTATAAACCTACAATCACTACACTTCTCCCTCTTTTACTTTTCAGAGCTAGACAGCTCTCCAGATTGACCCTCAATGCTCCCCGAATGAGTCCGTCAAACACTTCTGACACCATTAAAGCAAATCCTGGGTGAGAAAATACCAAGGTCCCTCCTGTGGCTCAAACCCCGGACCTCGTGATCTGAAGGCGGACAATCAACAACGTCGCTAAAGGGTTAACCCAACAGCAAGGCTGTTGGAAGTGGCCTATAAACCTACAATCACTACACTTCTCCCTCTTTTACTTTTCAGAGCTAGACAGCTCTCCAGATTGACCCTCAATGCTCCCCGAATGAGTCCGTCAAACACTTCTGTCACCATTAAAGTAAATCCTGGGTGAGAAAATACCAAGGTCCCTCCTGGGGCTCAAACCCCGGACCTCGTGATCTGAAGGCGGACACTCAACAACGTCGCTAAAGGGTTAACCCAACAGCAAGGCTGTTGGAAGTGGCCTATAAACCTACAATCACTACACTTCTCCCTCTTTTACTTTTCAGAGCTAGACAGCTCTCCAGATTGACCCTCAATGCTCCCCGAATGAGTCCGTCAAACACTTCTGACACCATTAAAGTAAATCCTGGGTGAGAAAATACCAAGGTCCCTCCTGGGGCTCGAACCCCGGACCTCGTGACCTGAAGGCGAACACTCAACCACGTCGCTAAAGGGTTATAACCCAACACGCCTATAAACCTACAATCACTACACTATTTACAACAGAGACAAAACATAACTTGTATTGGTCTTGTAGAATCTTCTCCAGTTCTAGTACTCGTCTTCTACGTCAATTTTTTATTCCACTTATAATAACGATGCCGATTAAATTTTGTCAGTAGTATAGAAGAGACATCGAGAACTTTTTTAAAAGGCAATGTATTTCTTCCAATAATAAACATATTGTCTGTAAATAAAGCTTGAAAGCTACATAAAACTTACCAGTTCAGGTTGCAATTAATAGAGTAATTGAAACAAAGGGACACAACTGATGGGAAACGGTTTAGGCAACAGCTAATTTAAGTCCGTCAAAGACCGGAGATCTTTCGCGAAAACTACGAACGTGCGCCCCCTGGTATCAAAATGTGATGTGCAAATTTGCAATTAACATTATGCTTACTTTCAACTTGCTTAGTGGCTTATTGCATCTTTCATTTTGTGTGGTCACATCGTGTGTTTTGTTCTAGGAGCATTATAACTGTGCAATGTTGAAATATCAAAGCTTATATACAGTCCCGGCATGTTGAAATATTTAATTACGCTACATTGCACTGTCATTCAGCCATATAGACATCAGGGACTAAACACCAAACAAGTTGTAACTTCCAGCAAGCATGGTATCATTGTCAACACGCGTGATGAAAGTGCAAGCATGCATAATGACTGTACCAATAAGCACAATAGCAGTGTCAATGAGTAAATTGTAACAGTAAGCAGGCATTGTGATATTGTCAACAAGCGTGATGAAAGTGCAAGCATGCATAGTGACTGTACCAATAAACACAATAGCAGTGTCAATGAGTAAATTGTAACAGTAAGCAGGCATTGTGTAATTTTTACCTCAATATCATTCCATAGATTATTCTATGTAGCACCTAGTATGAAATATATGCACGGCTACCTAGACCAAAGGACTAGGTAGCCGGTCACGGCTACCTAGCCACTAAATAGAGATATCTCTAATTTGATAAAAAGCTTTTTAGATACTATTTAAATCAGTGTCTTGTAAAATAAAGATTATTGTATCTTGTATCTTCATTGTATCTTGTAGTGTCTGCAATAGTTCAAATATTCTCGGTTTCAATACAAAGAAAGAGTCTGAAAATATTAATCGTTCATAGATAATGAAAATCGTCTCGGTTCGAAACTAAATTGTAATTGCTCACTCACAGCATATTTTACTTTTTCGTGCACATGCCGACTTAAAATAAAACTTATATTACGTCGGTCAAAAGCTGTACGTAGCCTACATAGTTTATGTTAACTCTGTTATTTTATGACATATGATATAAGTGACCTTTCCGAGATTGTTGATTTCTTATTATTAGTCCTCTGTAATTCATTAATGTACTCACCATCGGATGGTCAAGATTTACGTGAAAGGCCCTATAATTAAGTATCATTAGACTTTCTTCTGGGTTTTTTTCCGGCACATTTGTCAAGGACCTTACTTGTCCGTGCTTTTGTTAAAATTATAGTTTCTGGTGTTTAAGTTACTGCGGAGCTTATCATTACTTGTATTGAATTCTGACTACCAAACGGCGAACAGTAATCTACCATCATTTAATTTATTTTGAAAAGTATATAGCGGCGAGTGCGTTAATGTATAAACTTTATAGCTCTGCATTTTTTTTATTGTTTATAGTCTCGACCGACAATGGGATTTCTCCCCTGGTGAAGTTATCATTACAATTTATTTCACACGAATTTCACAATGATAATTGTTCTATTTCAGTTTTTTTTCTTTCAGCAAGCCCTCGCGGTCATTTTTATATCCTTATATAACTTATTTGAAGGGGCATTTAGATCTTTTTAGCTATTTGACTTTGACCCTTTTCACACCACTCACGTTAACGTATACTGGCGCGTAAGAGCTCGCTTTGCGGAAACGCGTCACGTAAACATTACGTCATCGTTGTAATGGCGCTTACAAACGTTAGAAATGTCGTGTATCAATTTATTTGAATAATTTTTCCTTTAATAAATAATTGTACACATGGAAAGGCTTACATTAAACAGGCGGCAGAAAACAGCAGGGGACAAGGTAGACTGTATTCCTGCTGGTGATGGGTTGCCTATATGGACGACAATTTCGTTGGATGCAAAAATACCAATGATGAAAAATCCAGAGGGTTCTGTTGCTCTTGTCACCACGAAACTCGGAGAACCAGTGAGTAATTCTGCGTCTCCCTTAAAAATCTTCATTATCTTATTGAATTAACAGATTTTAAATGACGGTTTGGTTCCCCTGCTCTGTAACAGAGCTTCTGGTTTCTTATTTAAGTTATATCCAATCATTTAGAGTAATAGGTTATAAAGATTTAAAGGAATGATTCGTATGAAAATAGTCAGTAAAGCATTCTTTTATATGTATGGTAAATGGGATGGCTAAGTTTCTTTAACTTAATGTTAGTGAAATGCTAGTGACAATCCACATGCAGTTAAAATATCAATATAATTGTTGAAAACGGAATGATTATTATGGGATTTTTCGGTCATTTCCTATCTAACTTGTATTTTGTTTCGACAAGTTACATGTTCCAGTACCATAAGCGGACTCGCCATAAAAGCTAGCTTAATGGCAAGGAAGTACAAGTGCCGTATTATACCTCTACTACATACACTTTAAATATTTTTCTTAGAAACACCAGTGTAAGCAAGAGTACGATTTTGATCTACGTGACCCTAATGGACTGTACGTATCCAACGAGTACCAGCCCCTCCATGACCCACATCTAAAGTCGCATTTCAACACAGACATGATGCGCCGTCAGTTGATCCAAAAAGGGTTTATTTCTGAGGAGGGCAAGGTCCTTTGCACACTGAAGGAGCTCAATCAATACAGACAGTATCTCAGACACACGTACTTTCTTGAGATAGCTAAGGAGAGGAAAGAAGAGGTGAACTTTCTCGAAGATTACTTAGAAACGACGATGTACTTTTATACAATACCTATAAATAGATCTCAATCTTGATTAAAATTACAGGTCTGTAACATGTTCTGTTATCACAGAAATGAATCTCATGAAATTCAAGGGATACCTCTCTTACTTACAGAGATATCTGTTTGACATCATTTTAGAGGTGTTTACTATTTTTGAGCGATACACGTAGATCTCTCAAAGTTACAGAGATATCTCTCTATTTTAAAGAAATATCTCATTTTCAAAGATAGCGTTTTAAGTAGAAGAGATCGATATTTGTGAGGTAGAGATATCTTCGGTAAATTGGGAGATCAGAGATATTTTGATTAAATGATAAATTGACTTGCTATAATATAAAGATATAAATGAAGTTTAGAGTATTTCTTTGTCTTACATACTGCAGCTTGAAAATAGATTGGGACATGTCCATGACAAATCGGAAGTGCAAAGGAAAGTGTCACGTGGTACAGTTGTTCGCAAACGACTTCAGCAGCAGAAGGAGCACAATATAAATAAGTACGTATCCACTTCTTTTGGAAGAAACTCATTTTACGTTCAACATGAGAAACTAAAATTAAAAACAAAATTTTGCCGTCTGCAATTTCGTTACGATAATAGATCACAAGCAATAGCATTTAAGCGACTCAAGAGATTTTGAATATGTATGAATCACACACTGTATTTTAGGTTAAAAACACAAATGGATAAGAAATCTACCAATCTTGAGAACAGACTAAGAGATATCCGAGATGAAATGACGCAGCGAGAAAGAAAACAAAGAGAAGAAGCTGAAAGACGCCAGTTTGCCATCTTCAAGTATCAACAGGAGGTTAGAAGACTTTAACACTTCTTTCAATGACTAACGAACAATCGATAAGTTACGATTTTCAGAAGTTTTCCGTTTTATGTGCGGTCTGTTTTTCTATATGATAGCTTATGAACAAACCCCGTATTACCTTTTCACAGTCTACTGTTCAAACTTCGTTTATGAAGTAATATTTGTCCAACGCTGTTCATCGTCGAATTAACAATGATTTGGAATTTTGATGTGCAGTTATTAACCACGAAGGCACTTTTGTTATTGTAGAGCGATCAGCAGAAGTTGCTGGCAATAAAAAGATGGCACCAGAGAGACCAGATGAAGCGACGGTTAATCGAAGATAGAGAGACACAGAAGATAATTAGAGCAGAATTAAAAGTGAACACATTGATTTACTTATAAGCAGGATTATGTTAAAATTCCTTGACCATAGCTTTCTTTGTAGACAGAGAATTCGATGATTTTGTCATACATCATGGAATTTGTTTTCCATAATAACGTGACATAAATAGTGCAACAACAACATTCAAGCTCACACCAACATTTATGTACACGTATAGGGGTATTAGATCAATTGTGTTACAGCTTGCAATTTGTGTTTAGCTTCTGCTTATATTTAAAAAATGAAGCTGTTTACCAGCTGTATAAGTAGAGGACGTACAAGGTAAAACTTTCAAGATTGTTCAGCGTAATCTGTCTTTAATACCTTTGGGCTTGGCATCTAGTATTGTAATATTTGCAAAATGAAGGGTAATTCTGAAACTGTTAATTACCTAACTATCATGTTTCAAAAGTCTCAATAAGAGAACTGTCGGAAAAAATGTCAATGACTTAATCGCTTACTGTAGTTGTTACTTTTTCAGTGTATGGCGAAATGGAACGCTCGAAAAGAAGCACAGAGAAAAATGTTGAAGACTCGTGACGAATTATTGAAAGAGGATGACGCGGAGAAGGCACAGAATATTGCAAAGAGAGAACAAAAGACCACACAAATGTGGGATCGGATAGAAAGTGAGGGGTTACATTTATTTTTTTTATAGTATCAAGACAAAGTATGAAATGTAAATCTTTAGTATATAGTTTTATTAATTTTCCGTATCACATTTAGGTCAATAGTGTTATAGACCTGTCTCAGTAGTCGAGTGGTAATGATCTCTTAACAACTCACTGATTGAATGTCAAGGGTTTGCACCGACTCTTTGAGACAGTAGGGAGGTCCTTACTAAAGCTAAAGTATTGTACTAATTCAAGGAACCCAAAGGAACGATGGTTAGTTAATATGTCCGTTTGTAAAAAATGACAGAAATTGAAATTGAAACGGGCATTAGACTTGAAGCAAAAAAAAGAGACTTTTTAACTTGACTCAATCTCAAACAACCATGCACGCGGATACACGTGCAGGCAGGAGTTTTTTCTCCTGCGAATGAGGAGGAGACAAATTGTTTTTGCAAAAAGTTCGTGTGTCTGTATGTATGTCCATCACAAACGGTTTCCGACTGATAACTGGAGAACCGTCGGTCCTTTGATTACTATATAACTTGGAAGGCCTATCGGTTATGGCTAGTGAAAAATCCCTATTGATTTGGGGTCAGTTGGTCTGAGGTAAAGGTTTCAGGGACATTTAGTGAAAAAGTGGTTCCAACCAATAACTGAAGAACGGTAAGCCGAAAATGATATAACCCGATAGGCTTATTGGTCAAGACCAGTGGAAGTCAATGTCGCGTGTACTTTTAATAAAAAAAATGGTTTCCGATCAATAACTGAAGAACCATTGGTCGTAAGATGATACAACTTGGTAGGCGTATAAGTCATGACTAGTGGAGACCCCTCCTGATTTTCGTGTCAGTTGGTCTACGGCCAATATAACAATTCTAACAGTTTCCTATTTTAATAGGTCAAAAACCGTTGATCGTAGGATCACACAACTTGGTTGGCTTATTGGTGATAATCAATGACTGACTCCTATAAAGTTTAAATTAGAGAGTCAAAGGCCAATGTCATTAAGGGAGATAGTCGGATTGGAGGTTTTTTTATGCCCCCGGAGGATGGCATTTTGAAATCGCACCGTCCGTCCGCCCTTACATTTTTTGAGTCCGGGCTGTAACTTTGTCATGCATTGAAAGATTTTAGGATAACTTGGCACAAACGTTCAGCACATCAAGACGACGTGTACCGTGCAATACCCATATCCCTACCTCAAAGGTCAAGGTCACACTTAGAGTTTGAAAGTAACAGAATCCTGTATATATGCACACATTCGTGTCCGGACTGTAACTTTGTTATGCATTGTAGGATTTAAAAATAACTTGGCACAAACGTAGAGTACATCAAGACGACGTGTCGCGTACAAGACCCACGTCCCTTCCTCAAAGGTCAAGGTCAAACTAAGAGTTTGAAAGTAATAGAATCCTGTATATATGTACACATTCGTGTCCGGACTGTAACTTTGTCATGTATTGATTGAATATAAAATAACTTGGCACAAATGTTCAGCACATCAAGAAGATATCTCGCGTGCAAGACCCACATCCCTACCTCAAAGGTCAAGGTCACAATTCGAGTTTTAAGGTAATAGAAAACTGTATGCATGGTAACTCTGTCATGCATGGAAGGATTTTAGATTCACATAGCACAATTGTTGAGCACATGGAGAGGACACAGTCTGTGAGAAAAATCTTTCAGAGGCATTCGTCACTTATTAGGGACATCTCTTGTTTTCTCATGAACTATTTTCCATGTCAGTACGAAATTGTAAGCGATTTTGCAGCTGAAGAACATGCAAGTGTGTTGATAAGGAAACGAAGTGAATTTTTTTCTCAGAGAGGATTTCGAACCTGTACCGTACAGTTAAAAGATCGTCCTCAGTTGAATAACGAGTTAGACGTAGTTCAAACTCAACCTTATTTTGTTAGAACACAGGGTATAGTGACCTTTTTTTCAAGAAACAATTTTTATGACTGTTTGAAACTTTGTTTAAACAGAAAAACTGGACAAAATAAAGCAGAAGTCAAGGGAGGAAAAACAGAAAAAGAATAACATATATAGCAAGCGTCTAGACGAAAAGCTGGCTTCCGGGGATTATCGACTATATAGCAGAAGAAAGGGTAATTTTTATTGACAATCTGTCAAGTTTGTTGTGCGTGGAAACGGCAATATTCACAATGTCCTACTTGCGAGCTTATGTAGATACATGTAAGTACGTCTGCATATGAAAAGCAAGGGCAGCATGCATGAACCACCACTGAATATTTATCATATTTTAGAAAAACTGCTTACACTTTAAAACAAATGTCATAGGAGCATTTAAACGGTTGTAAACCAGGAGACAGTCTAGAATTTGGGAATTGTGTGTGAAATTTTGAAAACTACTTTATTATAACTATAAAATATTCTGTCAAAAATACAGCCTTTATTCAACCATCAAATACTTCCTGACAGGAAAAAAGTCGTATTGTATGTACGTGCAATACGCACAGTGCCATCATTATTTGTAAGAGTGCATTCAATTGGCCCTAAAATACACATGGCGTTAATAACGTCGCTTTTGATGGGTCGTTACCAGTTGTTTATTTCGCGCTAAAAAGAGTTTTTCTTCAATTTAATGTCATTTCAAATTATGTTATTCGCACAGACAAGTGTCTAAAGGTATATAATAAAAGGGGTAGTACTAACAATGTGATCCATGAGCCGGAGTGGCTCTCGTCCAGGTTGGATCATACTCGTGCTACGCACGACTCGAGCAAATCCGTCATCCTGGATCACATTAATAATACTAATAACCCTATTATATTTACAGCATCGGCACAGCTTCTACGGGGTAAAAAGGGTAAAAATGAAAATTGAAATAAGCTTTCTTCATAGTTAGATTCTATGTATTTTGTGTACAGTACCAAAATATCTAAAAAGTAAGGATTTTATCCGATTTTCATATGGCTATATCCTAACGTAGCCATGACAACTTTTTCCTTTTACATATTCGTACTCTATGGGAATGCTGCATCTAAAGAAATGGTGCAAAATCAGGCGTCATGGACCCATTATGACTTTCAGTGAACCTTTTGTAACGATCGGTGAACGTAGTGAAAACGTTCGGTCGCATATGATGATAATATGCAAATTTAAAACCCATGTACATGTGTTGGGGATTAGGGTAGTATATATAGCGCACAGAGACCCATTCAGGGTTGAGTATACTTTTCACTGAATGGATCTGCTGCGTCTTAGGCCCTCGGCTCGTTACACTTTCTTTCTAATAATCACTTTTAGCAGAAGCATGGATTCCAAAATGTCACACAGTTTATCATTTATGCATATAAAAGGGTTGATGTAAAGTATAATCATCCACGGAAACTGCCCCCCACCCCACCCCCTCTTAAAAATGTCCTTGAGCACAATATCGTGCTCAGAACGAAAATTAAACATGCTCAAGTAATATGAAGTCAAGTCAAATTATATCTTTTTACAAAGTTGCTTTCCATATCAATAATCAGAAGGTCTGTTCTTGAGCTTATATATCTTTATATTAAACCTGACTTTATGAATAATTATATCAGCTTTACTTCATATTCCTTGAGCATGATTTCGTACTGAACATATGAGACTGTGCTCAAGAAACTTTTATAAGCACGGCGCCTGGTCTTATTGCCGGAACGATGCCACGAACCAATCAAATTGTAACTTCATAAATCCATGCTTGTCAAAAAAAAGACAAAACAGTGAAATAGTAACGAACGTTATTTATAGACGTATAGGCCTATGTTTACTCTGACATGTGATCTACATAATATACCGAATTATTTCTGCAGGCGCGCAGTCCTCAGTATTATGTAGACCGTTGATAAATATTTTTTTGAGTATGGTTCATGAATACGTTTTGTATAACCAATCTCGAATGATTTTTTTGAAAATAACGCGTTCAAGCAACTGGAGTACCAGTGCAAAGAAAATACAACCAAATTGAGTGTAACGAACCGTGTCATTTTCCAGGAATGTTGTAGTATTCTGTTGAAGTTTTTTCGTAAGTACAATGTATAATACTTCTTCTGCTCGCTTGCAGTTCGACATTTTATGTATCTTTATTTTAGAAAGACGGCGTTCACCAAAGAAAACGTTTTATAGCACATGGAAATTAGAAGATGTTCTCAGTACATTTGAAGTTCCCGACTATCGAAACAGTGCGTATCACAAAAAATAAATATTCGTTTTTTTTTCTTCATAAAAACAACCTACAAACAACAAGAAATGTTTTATTTCTCTTTTCGGGGGGGGATGATATCATCTTCAAAGACTATCAATCC